>CM056050.1:475495272-475850272 GCA_029574335.1 Rana kukunoris
GGTAGTTTAAGTGCCCTGTGTGCAAGTGGTTAAGGGGTCAAGTATTAATATTTATTCTATTGTTTAATGCTATTTCTAAAAAGAATTACTGTTATCTACAGCTCGCTGATCACATCAAATGTTCTATGAGCTGTAGATATGAACATTTTCAGGGGTTCCCCAAGATCCCAGCCTTTTTGCCAGGAGTTCTTCCAAGGCAAAAAAAAAAAAAATGGGAAAACTGAACTAAAATGTAAAGAAATAATACTAATAAAAAAAATAATAAAAGCCACACCAAAAAACGTGATTGTTTTCACGATGCGTTCTATAACACGTATTTCCAACAAGTGTGTTTATTTTAAAACCATGTGATGCAAACTACACACAGGTAGACTCCATTAAATAAATACATTCGACTTCTGCATACCAGGGTTTGCCATTTTTTTTTTTAATTTAAATTATACATTTGGTAAACTATATGGATTTTTTTTATTCAACATGGTTTAAAAGTTAGTTTAAAAAAACAGTGACAAATTCCAGTTTAAATAGATTTTTAGGTGTTCATAGTTTTTTTATTAAGGTGTAACAGATGGGATACAGTAGCGAAAAAAATGTGTGCTTACAATATATATATATATATATATATATATATATATATATATATAAAATCATACAATAGAAGGATGTAGATACAGTTTTATGCACAGTCAAAATACTGAATGTTTTGAAAAAGGTCAAAGACCTTCCAATGTATGGAGAGAAGTGGAAATTATGCTCTGCATGTCATCCTGCTTGAGTTCAGTTTTACTAGCGTTTTTTTTATTATTATAAAAAACACCCAACCTTTAGGAGTTGCCATTAATAAATAAGGCATAAGGTGCACTTTGAATCTAGAACTTTCTGTTTTTGTTAATTTGAATTTCTCCAAGGTTAGATTGACTGTTACAATCTTACTTCTACAATAGACCACCATTCAGGAAACCAATACAGGACACCATCCTCTCTAAGAAAACAGCTGCACATGTGTTGCATCTGCTCTGCATAGTGGTAAACGATACCAAATATAGCACTACACAGAACAGAGGTAAAAGTACAGTCCTTCAAGTTTTCCAGCAGCTTGACAGCTCCTGCTACCATCCTAACTGGCCAATTAAACAACACCTTCATGATGCTGATTTGTTGTCCAACATGAACAGGATACAGTCAAGACCGGGTTGTGCAGGGTGGCATAGAAGAATCACAAGCGTGACTAAACAGACTTGGGGTGCTTTCATACTGCTCCGTTGGTAAAGAAAATGCATTAAAAATACATAAGCATTTGATGAGTTTCCGGTGCACAAAGGTCTAAAATAGCGTTCCTGTTGAGGCCAGGTCAGACCACATATTGAGAATATATGCTGTGTTTTTGACCACCTCTGCTCTCAGCGCACTTCCTGTAGAAGTTATAGTCACTTGGAAAGTGCAAACACGTTCATTAAAAGTTGAACATCTTGCAAACATACATTGGAAACAAAATGTTTACTTCCATTTAAAAATAAAGTTTGCATCTTTAAATACAATTAAAAACATGAATCTGAATTGATTTAAGCCTCCAGTAATCCCCTAAACAGAAGGAAGTCGGACTAGGGGATCAGCACTCTAAGCCAGTTAGGTCTCCACTGCTTTGAACAATTCTGTGAACATGATAAAACAGTAAGAGCACAGGGATGTTTTTACCATGCACCTTCCTGGTCTATCACTAGACAAGGTCCTGGATCAGACTGAACTCTTTAGCTATAGAATTGTATACAAGAATTCCTTTTAAAAAGTCTGAAATGTCTCACATTAGGCATTTCCTGCTTTGCAGCAATTTTTACGCTAGCACTTAAAAACGCTATCTCCATATGTGTATGAACTTTATATTTTAATCGCTCTTTATTAGCACCTTGAGGCCCAAACATTCAGGTGGAAAAACCTGGAGAAAATGTGAACAGAAGACAAAGTGGCAGCCTTGCAAATCTGGGACATAGATGCTTGATGCAGAAAAGGCCATGAGACCTGATAAAATGAGCTTCGATGGTAAGAGGGTGTCTCCTTTTTTTTTTTTTTTCCTAAGAGCACAGGTCCAGAAAAAAGTTTGTCTGATCCACGTAGCACTAGCGGGGCTGGAGGCTAGATGTCCTCTATGAGTTAGCAAAACTCACATTTAGTTTTACCTGTAGGCTGTTTTCTATGACAACATACAGGTAAGGCAAAGTGGGAGTTTTCCCAAGAGAAGCCATAGCTGTCAGGTAAACCAACAGCCTGGAAAACATCCAAGCAATTTAAGAAACATTTCCTTGGCAAGTTTTAGAGCAGAACCCAGGGACAATATCCTCATTTGGGTGGAAAGAGACCACTTCGAGCAGAAAAGATTTTGGTTTCAAGATCAGCTTGTCCTGTGCAAAACAAGAAAAAGCTGCCAGCTCAGAAAACACACCTAACAGATGTAATGGCCACAAGGAAGACAACCTTGCATAGGAGATCTTCAAAAGGGGATATATGAAATAGGCTCTAAAGATCACCTCTGGAATTCCGAGAGGACCAAACAGCAGGGAGGTTGATTTACTAAAATTGGAGAATATAAAATCTGGTGCAGCTGTGCATGGTAGCCAATCAGCTTCTAACTGTATATGCAGTAAAGCATGCTTGTTATACTCACTGTGGAACCTAAGGGGTTAATCCTCTGCATTGTGTAAAAAGACTGTTTGATGTTGTCCCCTCTGATCCTCAATGCAGAATGAAAAAAAAAACTCTTCCTACAAGCTGTAACCAGTTCGATAGACATCACAAGACTGCAATATACTACTGATGAGAAAAGGTATTCTGGTTTCTATAAAACCTGTTCGTTAAGGGTTCTCAGGGCCAGACACTGGTCAAGACCAGAGCGAAGAAAAGGCAAAATACGAAAAACAAAAAGGTATTCCTGGGGACTCCACTACCTGCTCTCAGACCAGGCAAAGTAGGCTTTTCTATGTGCAATCTTGGGTGAGGTAGATTTTTTTCGATACTATTTAGGTGAAGGGAACAGAGTTAGAGAGTCTTTCAAGGCCTGGGTATCAACAGTCATGCCATTAAAAAAGCCAGCGACTCAGAAATGGGGTAGAATAGGTGGCCTTGTGACACTAAGGTCCCTTTCACGCTGAAGCATTTTTTAGGCGTTACAGCACTAAAAATAGCGCTGCTATACCGCCTGAAAAAATTGTGCCCTGTAGTCTTCAATGTGAAAGCCTGAAGGCTTTCACACTGAAGCGGTGCGCTAGCAGGACCGCTCCAAAAGTCCTGCTAGCCGCATCTTTGGAGCGGTATAGGAGTGGAATGTTTACCGCTCCTTCCCATTGAAATCAATGGGAAACCGTGGTAATACTGCCCGCAATGCGCCTCTGCAGTTAATACCGCTAGTGGCCAAATATCACGGTAAATACGACGGTATAGCGGCGCTAAAAATCGCGCTGCTATACCGCCACCGTGCCTCCGGCTGCAACGTGAAAGCAGCCTAAGTCAGGTCTAATTTGAAGAGTCCAAGGCTCATCTACCAGGAGACTATGTACCATGTCATTCTGGAACAACTTGGTGCATTGATGATCACAGTAACCCTTTCTAGCTCCATCTTGTGCAGCAGTCAAATGAGAATCTTAATAAAAAAAAGAAAGAATTTATCAGCCAAGAGGCCACGTAATCAGGACATTTACTGCGAAGACCGGGTTGCCTGGTTGGCCAGGACATCCACATTTGGTTCCCCCACCTGCGACAGAATTTTGGCCTGAGGTGGGGGGGGGGGAGCGGGAGCCGAGCAGGTAGTTCGGAAATTATCAGAAAGACTTGGAAATATGCCGTTCCCGAGCCTTTGCAAGGTTTGCCAAGGTTAGCCGAGCTGTCTTCGGGCCTTTTTGTGTGTTCCCGAGGCTCTCCAGAGCCCCCCACCTCTGGCCGCATGCGGTATTGCATGCTATTGAAGTCAATGCAAAACAAATTATTTTCATTTCCATTGACTTCAATGGGAAACACGTTTTGATATGTGAGTACTTTGGATTAAGAGCATTCTTCTGGAATGGATTATGCTCATAATTCGAGGTTCCACTGTACATGTACACAACCATGACAGGTCCTCTTTACACTCATATTATATATATATATATATATATATATATATATATATATATATATATATATACACACACACACACACACACACACACACAGAGCCATGACAGGACCTCTTTATTCTCCCATTTACATGTAATGTGTCATGACAGGTCCCCTTTATACTCCTATATACACACACACATGTATAGAGCCATGACAGGTCCCCTTTATACTCCTATATATGTGTATAGTGCCATGACAGGTCCTCTTTAGTTATAATATAATTTAATGAATGTGGGGGCCTTTTGGTGGGCGTGAGCTTTTCATTCTTGGTCGCAGGCAGCATAATGTCTTGGAGCGGCCCTGCTTGCATGCCTCCCTTGCTTCTACCTTTTTGTGTCAGCGTTTGCACCAAGTTATATATTTCTTTACCTCCCCAGTTTTTATAAGCATCTCCTTTTCCCCCTGACCGTTGTACCCGCTCTCCACTCTTTGGCAAATACAGTTTCCTATTCTACACACCTTGTTCCCCATGTTTTTAGACAGATCGTCTCATATTATACCAAGCCATGGGTTTCCCAAGGGTTTTACCTCCTTGCTCTCCCAGGATTCACTGCCAAGATTACTCACAAACAAAAGTTCACAAACAAGCACACAATTGACAGTACCATTATGAAAATAAAGTGGCCAATTGCACCAGAAACCTTTGTCGTCTGGGGCTTTGTGAACTATGGAAATCTGTAAATTTTACATGTCTGGCGTAGTTTGATTAATTTTCCTTAATGCATATTCTGACATTCTAAATACAGTAGTATAGTAGTTAACAGGTGTGTGTGTTTATATATATATATATATATATATATATATGTATATATATATATATATATATATATAATCTATCTATCCACCAGGTTTGTACAAGAGAGGCATGTTCTCAGTATTACTACTTTTTCTAAAAAGTATATAGAGCGTCACTTAAATTTACAAGGAAAAAAAAAATGTAAACACCCAACTCAGAGAAATCACTATTCAGGTAAATTAGGTGTGTTCATGTTAGTCAGCTGGGAGGGGTCATTTTATAAAGCTACAAAACTGGTTATAGAAATAAAATGCAGGTAATTAGAGGCGTCTGTGTGGACATTTAAACAGCTTTTGAAGCACCCCAAGAGCTACAAAACCTCAGGGGCTTTAAAATGTGGAAATTGCAAATGAGATCTTCCTGGGTTGCAGGGTTTTCTGGGTAGCTTGCAAAGCCACATGCTTTTTCGGAAGTGTCAAATCCAGTTTAAGCGGCAAAATCCAGATCTTCCTGGGTTGCAGGGTTTTCTGGGTAGCTTGCAAAGCCACATGCTTTTTCGGAAGTGTCAAATCCAGTTTAAGCGGCAAAATCCAGTGGTTATACTTGACTGTTTTTTTATTTATTTTTTAAGAAAATTTGGAAATTGTGTTTTTGTGCAATAATATCACATTTGAATGCCATTTTAGAAAAAATAAAAATAGATTTGAGAAACCGATGGACTAATATTGCGCAATACACAAAAATTGCAACTACCATAGTAATTTTCAGTGGTACTCTGTTTTCATAAAATATATGTTTTTGGTTTTTACATGTATTTTCATGTGACAAATATCATATGTGCCAGAAAAAAACCACACAGGCCTTCTGGATTTAGACAATATTTCGTTATCCTGGAATTTAGTTTTCTCTGTCAGGTAGGCTGTACAGGGCCCTGTGATTTATAGCAGCAGCTCTGAGTATACGCATCGTTCCATTACAGGATAGTTAGTATAGGGCAGGGGTCTTCAAACTACGGCCCTCCAGTTTTTCAAAAACTATAATTCCCATCATGCCTAGTCATATCTGTGAATGTCGGAGTTTTACAATGCCTCATGGAATGTGTAGTTCCACAACAGCTGGGGGGCCGTAGTTTAGGGGGGCCGTGGTATAGAGCTTAGAGGTCAGGGGAGTCTGAGAATCTCAAACTGGGAAATCGTTTGCAGCCCAAACCATCTCCACCTGCAGGAGCTCTGGAGAAAACAAGGTGGTTTCTTTAGACCAGTGTTTCTCAACTCCATTCCTCAAGGCACCCCAGCAGGTCATGTTTTCCGGATTTTCCTCAGATGAAACTGCTGTGGTAATTACTAAGGCAGTGAAACTGATCAAATCATCTGTGCAAAATAACGAAAAGCCTGAAAACATGACCTGTTTGTGCGCCTTGAGGACTGGAGTTAAGAAACACTGCTTGTGCACCCCAACTGTATCCTGTGTACCTGCATGTTCCTCATACATATCATTATCCCTATGCTCCTGAAAGCGCACAATCCCACTGCTGAAGTATACCCAACAGGATAAGAGTACCCTAGTGAGAGGGAGGCCATACTACAAGATGCTTTCACTGCATAACAGCAGGAGATAACAAGCTGGATATGATTACCCATGCGCTGTATCAGATCACCAAAGTGAGAGCACTCAGGTTATGGGAAGTGGTCAGGATTGTCCAGTGCTTTCCTTTCTATAAAAATCACACATGACTTCCAGATGAACTGTCACTTTACTTTAATTATATGAATTGACACATGAAGCTATGAATTGCCACAAATTAGATACAGTGATATATTGCTCATATCTTACATTGTGTTGCGACCATTTATGTTTTTGGTATCAATATGGGATCTAGGTAGAGACTAGTAGCGCTGCACTTAAATTTTATTGAGTAACAAAGAGGAGTTAAGGAGGTAGTAAAGAATTGAAAAAAAAAAAAAAAGATAGGGAAAAAGATTATATATTTTACATTATTTAAGGAACCAAGTCCATTACCACCAAAATTTACCTCAAGTTCATTAAGTCTTTGGATACGTGGAGTGAAGTGCAGTTTGTCCACATCACAAGCAAATGGAGGTTGCCAATCCTAAAAAAAGAAAAAAAAAAATAAGATTACAGATTACCACTATATCAACATTTTAGAACATGCCACCAAACCTAGCTCAAAGCGTGGTTTATGTAATCAAATAGTTAAACCTATGGCCAAAAACAAAAAATGTCAAATATTTCAGTTTACCAGTCCCCAGATAAGATGGCAGTATTATTTTTATTAGACCAAGTACGGTATATTTTTTTGTTAGTACAGTACAATGCCTGTTGACTCTGCCAGAAATAGTTTGCGTATATGTAAGCTTTGTACTGTACGAGACTTTCAAATTCTTTTCTTTAAGCAGAACACCTCCCCTTATTGATGAGGAGAGGGAAGGTGTGTTGTAGTAGTTGTAACTAAGAGAGAAGTCTAGGGTGAAAACACGGCTCCATTACTGATATGGTACAGGGAGTGTTGTCATACTACAGGCATGTCCAAAGTCCGGCCCGCGGGCTAATTGCAGCCCATGTTCCAGTTTAATGCGGCCCCACTGGTGTTTCGGATATATATATATATTTTGGGCCCCCAACGAATCCCAGAGCGGCGCTCTGGCATTTGTATGGGGGGGGGGGTGTATCATTCAGTTCTGGCAGCCTCAGAAAGGACAGGATGAGTGCCATCAGATTACGTACAGTGAGAATCTCTTGTTTACTCAGCGGCCTCTGTAATAGGAAGTCCTGTCTCCTGGGCCGCCATGGGACCACTGTTCTGTCTATCATAGGAGACGGGACTTTGTATTAAAGAGGCCACCGCGTAAACAGGAGATTCTCCTGTATGTAATCTGTTGGCGCTCGTCCTGCCCCCCTCCCTGTTCCCTCCGAGGCTGCAGTTGGGCATCGATCAGGCTGCATTCATGGCAATGGTGAGGCTGCATGCATGACAATGGCGAGGCTGCAGATGGGCACTGATTAAGCTGTATTGATGGGCACAGACCCTTATTTTGCTTCACAGTTCTTTAAAATATATTTTTTCCCTAAAACTTCCCTCTTAAAGTGAAGGTGCGTGTTATACGCCAATAAATATTGTATATCCAAATAACACGCCCGAGCTCATCCTTAGACTCTTCACCACACACAGCCACAAAGGCAAGATAATTCTTGTTGGGCAGTGTATTAGTTCATTTGAATTTAATTTAATTGGTTCAAAGAATGTCAGGCAAAATAGTCGGCCCTCACGCATGTTCACTTCATCAAATCTGGCCCTCTTTGAAAAAGGTTTGGACACCCGTCATACTAGGACAGGAAATGCGTTTTCGGCGGAATAAACAGGTGAAAAAGTGAAAACTAATGCAGATGCCTTATCCAAGGACTGGTAAGCTGATATGTATTACATTTTTTTTGTTTTGAGTTTAGATAGGCTTTAAGCCAGGATATGTGTAATACAAATTTTGATCCCAGTAAGATATTACACTGCTCAAAGAATTAAAGGAACACTTTGAAAACACATTAGATCTCAATGGAGAAACATATGCTGGGTATCTAAAACTGATATGTACTGGGTTATGTGTTAGGAACAAAAAGGATGCCACATCGTTTGATGGAAATTAAAATGATAATTTTGCTGAAATTTCATTGCATCGACTCAAAAGGAGCAGATACCGGTCCTGCTGATGGGTTAAGGACCTTCTACGGCCCTGTACAGCTTTCCTAGAGTAACTGCCTGTCTCCTGGAATCTCCTCTATGCTCTCAAGACTGCTCTGGAAGAAACAGCAAGCCTTTTGGCATTGGCGCGTATTAACAGGGCCCGCGCTACCACTAGGCAACCATTATTCTACTCCCGCACTGTCCACAGAACTTACAACTATCCACCAGGCAACTGACTGTCAAGCAGCGTGATATCGCGCTCTCTCTCAACAGTCTGTTTATCTCCTTCCCATCATCTGTATATACACATTGATGTATAACAGAATTACTTGATTAACTTTATCCACTTAAAGTGGTATTAAAGCAAAATATTTATTATACTGCAGTTTACCAATTCTTAGATGGGTGGCTGCATTCGTTTTGTTTTTAGGTTTTCTCTTTTATATTCACCTGATGATCCTGCGAGTAAGTCTGTTTTTCAAAAGAATGAGCTGTCTTGCAGATGTAGAAGTTAAATGGTTGAATCAAACGATTTAACATTGGCAACAGGTGTGGGGTCAGGGGCGGAGCCATAGGGGTGGTAAAATGAGGTTCCACCTAGGGTGTCACAAATCCTTGCACCGGCCCTGCGCATTGATGTGCCATGATGGAGGAGTTGGACTGCCTGTGCAAACTCTATAGGGTGCAGGTATTGCCTCATGCTACCAGTAGTGACACTGACCTCAGCCAATCTGTCATTTAGCTCTCGGGTGCTGCAGCCGCCATCTTCGTTAAGGGAACCAGGAAATTAAGCCTTGTGGCTTCCCTACTGAACATGCGCAAGTCGCGCTGCGCGATCTGAAAGGCCCCTGCTGTCTTCTGGTTGTGTCTCTCAGAAGACAATGGGGGGGGGGGGTACAGAGGAAGCACCGGACGTAGCGTAGATATCCGCGCACATCTATGCCCGGAAGTGGGAGCAAATACCTGTATTAGACAGGTATCTGCTCCCCCTGAAAGGTGCCAAATGTGACACGGGGGGGGGGGATTGTGAAAAGCGGATGTTCATTTTTGGGTGGAACTCAGCTTTAATATGGTAAAGTTAAAAACAGTACAATGGTCAGACTTTGTGACCGCATTCTTAAAACCACCTCAAGATCCTGACAGGCGAAGGGGGTGCCTTGGGTGTCCAACCTAGCTGCCCGGATCCTAGCAGCACTTCCAAGGATATCCACCACCACGCTCGACTTGCAGATCCTAATGCGCATTGCCTGGCCCAGCAGGTGCTGCTCTCCGAGGAAATACAAACCCACCGAGCAGGATACGGAGGGGCAGGGTTAGTGAGGACTTCATACAGTTGCCATGATAATGTGTTTCGGCTGCATTGCCTCCTTCCTAAGGTCACCTGTAAAACCATTCCCGTTTTGGAGGTTGTCTCATGATTGCCCATCTAGTGCACCTGTTAATTTCATTAACACCAAAAGCAGCTGAAACTGATTAACAACCCCCTCTTCTACTTAAGGGTCCTTTCACACGGAGCGGACCGTTTTTCGGTCCGCTCCGTGTGTCCGTCAGCTCAGCGGGGGGGGTCTCCGCTCAGCTGTCAGCGGACGGGGCGGTCCCCGCACACTGTGCAGGGACCGCCCCGTCTCTCCTCCGCTCTCCCCTATGGGGAGTCGGATGGAAACGGACCGTCTGTCCGTTTGCATCCGATCCGTTTGGCCGGACGGAAGAAAAATAGGACATTCTTCCGTCCGCAAAAACGGATGCGGATCGAGCGGACGTTAGCGGATGCATCATCCGCTAACGGATCCGCTCCCATAGGGAAGCATTGAGGTCCGTTACCGGACGTCCAAAAAACGGACGAACGGAACGGACCTGTGAAAGGACCCTAACTGTAGTAGATCAATTAACTGGATCAATAACCCAGGCGTTTCATTGACTTGAAGCTATACTCTGATTAAAAAGTGCTCCTTTCATTTTTTTTTTGAGCAGTGTATAATCAAAAAGACCGCAGGCTGGTGAACAATTGTACGTGCGCAAATTTATTCTTCCTGTATTCTTAGCAGTGACCTTCCTAATGTAAAATTTCTCAGCCTGCTACTAGTTTTCGTTAATCCTTCTTTTGAAAAAAGTGGTTTCCTACTGACAGATTTCAGAAGTATATAGGTATACATCTGTAAGCCTAAAATAAAGATAATCTTCTCCTCCTAAAAATGCTTATTGTTTGGTTGTTGTGCTGATGCTCTTGCTTTAACTACATGCCGACCGCCCGCCGTCATATTACTGCGGAGCGGTGGCTCTGTCTCGCGGGAGCACGTAGCTCTACGTCCTCCCTTTAGAGACTTGTAGGGCGCGCGCCCCCCCGAGTCCCGTGCGCGTGCCCGGCGGGTACGATCGCCGCCGGGCACACTTGATTGCTCGTTACAGAGCGGGGAACGGTAGCTGTGTGTGTAAACACACAGCTCTCATTCTTGTCAGCGGGGGAAACGCTGATTTTCTGCTCATACAATGTATGAACAGAAGATCAGTGATTTCCCCTAGTGAGGCCACCCCCCCCCCCATACAGTTAGAACACACCCAGCAACACACTTAACCCCTTCACTGCCAATGGCATTTTTTTAGTAATCCAATGCATTTTTATAGCATTGATCGCTATAAAAATGCCAATGGTCCCAAAAATGTGTAAAAAGTGTCCGATGTGTCCGCCATAATATCGCAGTACCGAAAAAAAACGCTGATCGCCGCCATTACTAGTAAAAAAATAAAATAATAAAAATGCCATAAAACGACCCCCTTTTTTGTAAACGCTATAAATTTTGCGCAAACCAATCAATAAACGCTAATTTTTTTTTGTAAACGCTATAAATTTTGCGCAAACCAATCAATAAACGCTATTTTTTTTTAATGAAAAATATGTAGAAGAATACGTATCGGCCTAAACTAAGGAAAAACATTTTTTTTATATCTTTTTTGGGGATATTTATTATAGCAAAATGTAAAAAATATTGCATTTTTTTCAAAATAGTCGCTCTATTTTTGTTTATAGCGCAAAAAATAAAAACCGCAGAGATGATCAAATACCACCAAAAGAAAGCTCTATTTGTGGGGAAAAAAAGGACGCCAATTTTGTTTGGGAGCCACGTCGCACGACCGCACAATTGTCAGTTAAAGCGTCGCAGTGCCGAATCACAAAAAGTGCTCTGGTCTTTGGACAGCAATATGGTCCGGGGCTAAAGTGGTTAAAGTGATATTAACCACTTCAGGTCCGCGCTACCGTCGAATGACGGCAACAGCGCGGGTCTGAATATCCAACATGCCGTCATTTGACGGCATCTCCTTTGTGCGTTCCCAGCGCGCGCTGTAGAGCACGCTGCGGGGAAGCCCTGTGTTGTCCGTGTCCCTTGGACACGGCCAATCACAGATCGCGGCGAAAGGCCAATCAGAGTGGCCGTTTGCGATCTGTGGGCGAATGAGAGATGATCTCATAGATCATCTCTCATTGCCATTTTACACAGAGACAGCGTCCTGTCTCTGGAGAGGAGGAGCCCGATCTGTGTTCCTTCCTACATAGGGACACAGACCGGCCACCCCCCCAGTCACCCCCCCTCCCCCCACAGTTAGAACACACCTAGGATACACATTTAACCCCTTCCTCCCCCCCTAGTGTTAACCCCTTCAATGCCAGTCACATTTATACTGTAATTAGTGCATATTTATAGCACTGATCGCAGTATAAATGTGAATGGCGCCAAAAATGTGTCAAAAGTGTCCGATGTGTCCGCCATAACGTCGCAGTACCAATAAAAATCGCAGATCGCCGCCATTTCTAGAAAAAAAAAAAATAATAATAATTCTCTCCCCTATTTTGTAAGCGCTATAACTTTTGCGCAAACCAGTCGCTTTTTTTTTTTTTTTACCAAAAATATGTAGAAGAATACGTATCGCCCTAAACTGAGAAAAAAAATGTTTTTTTTTTTTTTTTTTATTATTATTGGGATATTTATTATAGCAACAAGTAAAAAATATTGTATTTTTCTTCAAAATTGTCGCTCTTTTTTGTTTATAGCGCAAAAAATAAAAACCGCACAGGCGATCAAATACCACCAAAAGAAAGCTCTACTTGTGGGGAAAAAAGGACGTAAATTTTGTTTGGGAGCCACGTCGCACGACTGCGCAATTGTCAGTTAAAGCGACGCAGTGTCAAAAGCTGAAATTTCACCTGGGCAGGAGGGGGGTGTATGTGCCCAGTAAGCAAGTGATTAAAAAGGCGACATCTAAAAAAAAAAAAAAAGTAAAGAAATACAAACAAGCATTTTCAGAATGTGGCCAGAAAAAGGACCATGCTTCTCCTATAACATCTAAGTATCATAAAATGCTCAAAAGGGTCATAAAATCAGCAAGAAGGGTGCAGTAAAGGAGAACGGCAAGCTGGCATTAAAGGAAGGCTTAAGGAAGCCTTTCTGTATTAAAGCCACCCTGTAATTTCTCTAACAGACTCTGTAGACATGTAAAACAGGGGGGGGTGCAATCAGCGCAAAAATATAAAGATCAGAAAAAAATAAAAATAATAAGTGTAAAAATGAAAAATACTCAAAGAGTGAATTTCATATGGATGCAAGCTGAACACCAAAAGAACAATCACAAAATTCCTGAAGTAAATATATCAAACAGAGCAGTGCAGCGCAAACCTAAATAGCATAATATTAATATTACAACGAATATGCTCATACCAGTGAAGACATAGTTGAATTAATAACAGTGAAAAAATAAAATAAAATAAAATAAAAAGAAAGTCCACATTTGCAAAGTGCAAACAAATCCTGTGATCAAAACAGTCAGTATCTCCACCATGTGACTTGGAAAACCAATATTTCAAATATTTCAAACGTGACTGTTTTGATCACAGGATTTGTTTGCACTTTGCAAATGTGGACTTTCTTTTTATTTTATTTTATTTTTACACTGTTATTAATTCAACTATGTCTTCACTGGTATGAGCATATTCGTTGTAATATTAATATTATGCTATTTAGGTTTGCGCTGCACTGCTCTGTTTGATAGACTCTGTAGACAGACTGCCGTCTTCCTTTAGTATAAATTAATAAACTTCCATCTGATCCTTCTAAAATGGACAGAATAGGATATTTATTGCTAGGCCTATTTACCTCCCAAAGCGAGTACTCCGATAACCTGCTGCTGTGCTTGACAGGTGGCTCAACTTTTACTCGGGGTGGGGAAGAAGAATTAAAAACGATTGAAGGGTTATTTTTTTCCCTCTTAAATAAAGATGTTATCCTGCTCTGTGCAAGGGTATTGCACACAGCAGCCCCAACCCCCTTCTTCTGGGGTGTCATGCTGCACTTTTAAAATGTCCCTTACCTCTTCTTTTCCGTGTGTCACCACAGAAAGACAGTTCTAAAGGATTGAGCCCACACAAGTGCCACTATAAGTTGCTTCCTATGGTGGTACTCGTGTGGGCTAACTCCTGAGTCAGGCTGTGTGTGTGTCCACTGACCAACTCCCCCCCGCCGCAGTGTTTTGGAACACACATCAGGTCCCAGAAGACTGCATCCACCATTCACGATAAGCAGCTCTACTCACAAAATGTGCAGTGGGCCCCCGACTGCAAAGCCACAAGCTGCCACAGCCAGATGCCCAGTGTGAAGATCCCAGCGCAGAGAAAAAAAAAAAAAAAAAGACAGCGGGTGAAACTGACTGGGGTGAGCACACCGTTAGATCGTGGGACAGATGAGTGGCGTTTTTTTTAAATTTGTAATTACATTTTTTTTAAAGTCAGCAGCTATACTTTTTGTAAATGGTCTTTCCCCCCCCCCCCCCCCCACAGGAGACAGGAACTTTTCTTGAACCACTTCAGCCCCGGAAGAATTGGCTGTCCAATGATCGGGCCATTTTTTTGCGATTCGGCACCGAATCGCTTTAACTGACAATTGTGTGACATTGCACCCAAACAAAATTGACATCTTTTTCCCACAAATGGAGCTTTCTTTTGGTGGTAATCAATTTTAAATATTATTTACTATAATAAATATTCCCAAAAAAAAAAAATTAAGAAAACATTTTTTTTCCCCTCAGTTTAGGCCGAAGTGTATTTACATATTTTTGGTAAAAAAATAAAAAAATTAGCAATACGCGTATATTGATTGGTTTGCACAAAATTTATAGCGTCTACAAAATAGGGTATAGTTTTATGGCTTTGCGATTTTTATCGTGACTGCGATATTGCGGAGGACACGTTTGACACCATTTTGGGACCACTGTCATTTATAGCGATTAGTGCCATGAAAATGCACCGATTACTGTGTAAATTACACTGGCAGGGAAGGGGTTAAGTGTGTCCTAGGGAGCGAGTCTAACTGATCACTGCTCCCGATCACAGGGAGCAGTAGATCTCTGTCCTGTCACTAGGCAGAACAGGGAAATGCCTTGTTTACATAGGCATCTCCCCGTTCTGCAGCTCCGTGGCACGATCGCAGGACACCGGCAGACATCGAGTTTGTGGGTCCCGCAGGCACAATCATGAAACTCGCGGCTTGCACGCGCCCGCAAGGCGGAAGATTCAAAGCAACGTACCTGTACGTTGCTTTGCCTGCCCATGTATATCTACATTAGGCAGTTGGCAAGTGGTTAAGATTAGCATAATGAATATGCCACGCAAATCAAATTTATATATAAACATCTATATAACATGTATATTTCACAATAAACCAAAATTAGAAGTAAAAAAGTCGACACTTGTGAATCTTCCCAAAAAGACCAAATTGTGCACATAAATATCCAGAATTCGAAAACCTTGATGCCCATTTCAAGTGAATTTCCACCACCTTGGGAATACAACAAAACGCTTACCAGATGTATACGACTCCCAAATTATAGAGAAACCATATATTGAATGATGTAAAAGCAACCAAAAGGCAAGGCTCAGACTTCTATAGAAGAACCACCAACAGGAACATCTTATATTATGTATTCCTCAGTTCAGTATCCCACATGCACCATGTTAAAAGAAGAATGGAGACCTATACGCTCCACATAGTATAAAATCTGATAATATGATTTATTAAAAGCGAAATAATTGCACTTTTGTATAAGAAATTGAATCCATGCCCCGTAAGACGTCAACTGTGACGAAACATGTAGGACGGAACAACGTACGGTGGCACCAGTGTCTCCAGAGGTGTGATCGAGCCGGATTGAACCTTTGTATACTTTGCATATTTTTTTTCTCACTTCAAAGTTTTAGAATCTTTACAAAACAAATAATGACCCCCTAGGCAGTTATATACATAAAGCCAAAACTTTTTTTCGTTTTGGAGGAGTTGAGAAACCACTAAAATCCTTTTTATGTTGAACTGCAGCCTCTGCCCCTGCTCTCATTAAACAAGGAATAGAAAAGACATAAAATAGATATGGGCCCAGACTATGAACATTCACATGGTTACAGTCTTAACAAGCAGTAAATATGCTTTAAACACAAACCCTCACTGCCCTCTGTAGGCGTTGTGGAAGAATTTGCCAACATTTACCAGCAGAAGCTTCTTAATTTTACCGTCAGAACACTGGACAAAAAAAAATATTTTGCTTCTGTGGATATTCGTTACATTTGCATATGCAAACTAACTACCAGTAAGAATAAGGCCTTACATTTAAAGAGCACCTGTCATTTCATATTCATCATGGCAGCGCCTGTTAGCGGGCATCCACTCACTTGCTTCCGCCACTTTACACACCTTGTTGCGTCACTGCCACATCACCAGCCGCCCTATTAAAGTGAATTGGGCAGTCGTGAGTCAACAGCAGGTCAGAGGAAGAGCCGCTGCGGGAAAGAGATAACAGTTGCTCTTTAAAAAAAGAAGGATTTAAATCAAGCCTTTTTACTAGCGATTTAAATCAAATCCGCCCTGATGGCACATGAACCACTTCTTGACCCTACAAAGATATTTTTGCTTCCGCTTCACATTAAGCTCAGACTGATGAAAAACTTTGTAAAAGGCAATGAAAAACGAAGATGAGAGTTTTTATTATTTGGGACAGATGTTTCTATACTGATGCCAAGATTAGGGAGGAATTTTTATTGGTCCACAGACCAGATACATCACCAATAACAAGTGGTTAGAAAATCTCTGTTAGCGGGGCCAGAGAAAATCACCTGGAAAATATTCAAGGACGTCATTGAGAATTTTCTTGGCAACTACAAAGCACCAGCTGGTTAAACTTTTTACAGCATACAAAAACCATGAAATGCACCATGTCAATGAAAATTCATTTTTTGCATTGACACTTAAACTTCCTTCCTGAAAATCTGTGCAGTCAGCGTTAAGTATGGTAAAAGGTTTCACCAGGATATTGCCACAATGGAAAATTTGTATCAGGACAAATGGAGTCCATCAAGGGTGGCTGACTATTGATGGGCACTGCAGCAGGAGGATGCACCAGACACAGAGTACAAACCAAAATCTGCAGCAAACCAACTTTTATAGCAGTAAAAATCATGCATGAGTGTCCGATACATTATGCGATTAAATATATTATAATCTAAGGGTTGCACCGATACCGGTATTGGGGGCAATACTACGCATTTGCATCAGTACTTATGCAAATGCTCCGATTCCTGAAACCGATACTTTCAGGCTTATTTTTTCAGCCGTCAGTGGGATTCCCCCACCGATAACCGAATTGTATAAAAAAATTTTTAAGGAGAAGAGGCCGGCAATTATCAGTTAAGGAGCGAGGTTATCCGATAACCGAATTGTATAAATAAAAATAAACAAAATTTAAGGGAAGAGGCCGGCAATTATCAGTTAAGAAGCAAGGTTATCCTTAACTGATAATTGCCGGCGCCTCTTTAACAACCGCTGACTCGTTCAGCCATCAGTGGGGTTCCCCTGTTGACAGCAGAATTGTAAATAATTAGGTCCCAGCATTTGGCACAGTCAAAATGATATAGATATATAAAAATGGGAAGCAGCCAAGCAATGTTTATGAACTCGTTGAAACAGAAAGATAAAAAGAAACATTGTTTCTTTTGTCTGTTTACTCATCTACAGATCAAAGGGAGGAACTTCGATCTTCAGATGAAGTCAGTTTAAAGCAACCTGTTTTTTATTAAATGATCCTCTATTTAACTACTTTACCCTAATTAAATCTAATTAGCCTTAATTAACTCCTTATTCGCCTTCTTCATTTATACACGTTTCACATTGAAAAAAGTGCAAAAAAAAAAAAATTGTATGTTTTTCCTTTGTAAGTAACTTTTGTAAATACATTTTGTCCTGTAAGACCAGCTTCTCTCTGCTAACAATGAGCTGGCCGCCTACCAGGCTTCTAAAAACAGAGCGTCTGCGCCGCCACCACTGCCTACACATTGTTAATGTTTACATCCTCCCTCTGGCCCTGAATGAGTCATCTATCAAGGCAGCTGTGGCAGCGCAGGCGCAGAATGACATCAGCCTTCAGTCATTCAAAAAACATAAGAAAGTCGTTACATTTTCTTAATGATAATTGCAGATAATATTTTTAAGTGTCCTTTTCCCAAGAATAGCTGCATTGTTTTTGGCAGAGGTCAGAAATAGCGGCATAGCATTTATCTTGTGACAGCTTACCTTTAAGTCTTTACCAAGGTAACTATAGTAACCACTCTGTTTCCATCTTTGAGGCTGGGTTCACACATAGGCGAATTGGATGCAGGTTTTCTCGCATCCAATTCGCATTACAGGCGATTGTGACTGGCTCTTAAAATTCAGACCTGAATGGCACCTGAACCGGTGAACAGACACGCACCGTACTCCAGGCACTAACCCGCAGCCACACATATGTGAACCCAGCCTTACTGTTCTGATGTCAGCAGGGAGAACTCCGATTGGTTACTCTGCATGTCAAGGACACAAGCCCAAGGCCACTGGTTAACCTAGGCAAGGACCTTGTTTGGGGGTAGGAGGGAATGAGGGGGAGCTTATTTTGAGCAAGCAAGAGTGGCTATAATACACTTTTCAAAGCCCACACTACCTCTAAAGCCCTGTACACACGATCAGATATCTGATGGAATCTAATCCGATGGATTTTTTCATCGGAAATCCGATGGAGCCGACTTTCATCAGTCTTGTATCACACCATCAGTTTAAAATCCGACCGTGTCCAACACAGTGACGTAAAACACTACGATGTGCTGAGAAAAAGTAAGTTCAATGCTTCAGAGCATGCGTCAACTTGATTCTGAGCATGTGTGGATTTTTGACCGATGGACTTCCAGACAGACGATCGTTTTTTCATCCATAGGAAATTTTTAAAGCATGTTCTATTTTTTTTTTCCACTGAAGAAAAAACACAGATGGGGCCCACACACGATCGGTTTGTCCGATGAAAACGGCCCATCGATCTGTTTTCATCAGACAAACTGATCATGTGTACAGGGCTTGATCTTACTGGATGGCCCCACACAGGCAGATACAATTCTTACATGCAATCTGGTGCACTCTAAGGGTTGGGGAGTAGTCCAGCAATTAGCACATGCATCTAGGATTCCTCAGCTTATCCTACTAGCTAGAATGCTTGTATTAATCACTACTCATGCACACCCCCACACCAGACTCTCAACAAATGGTAGCTTGCCACCGCCTACCCATTAGTCTACCAATTGGTCTGCTAGGCACCCATGTACATACATATCTCGGTCCAGATCTGCTAGTTTACAACCTACTAAAAAACACAGTGCAATTGCATACAGTTTAGCAAGTAACTTAGACCGAATACACAGACACTACAATGCAACAATCTCTCTAGGGACACAAGTCCTAGCTTAGTGCACAGAAGCCACTCATTAATTTAATATCCCAAGGCAGGCAGTGCATAAAATATGTACAAAAAAAAAGAGAATAAAAAGAAGTTTGGCTATTAGCTGTGCAAATAACATACATAGGTTTATCCTGTTAACAGGAGCATATCAGAAACATTGGCAATCCACCAGTCTAGAACGGATTTGTGTAGGTAGCACATGACATAGGAAAAGACTTCCCAACCATGAGGAAGAACTTTTTCCTTCAAGATAGGACTACCCAACTTATTTCATTTTAAAAAGAAAAGAGACTGAAAATCTCACGAAAAATGCTTCTCAATAAAAACAAAGAATGCTTTCACACTGGGGCAGTGCACTGGCAGTGTGGTGAAAAAAATCCAGCCTGCAGCTCCGGGAATCTTTACTAAGGGAAACAGGAAGTCAAGCCTTACAACTTCACAGCCTGTTTCCTACTGTGCGAGGCACGCTCTCTGAATGGTCCCTGCTGTCTTCCGAGACCCGTGTCTCCCAGAAAGTGGGGCAGACATTATATAGTTTGCCGTAATCTTTTCCCGAAGTGGGAGCAGATACCTGGATTTGACAGGTATCTGCTCCCCCCCTCCCCCCTGAAAGGTGCCAAATGTGGCACCTGAAGGGGGGAATCTGAATCAGATCAGCGGAAGTTGCATTAATGGATGGAACTCCCCTTTAATCCTAAAATGTCGACGTTTATGATAGTATTGTAGCTCTTTTAAAGGGTTAGTGAGAGATATCAATGTCTGTTAAATGAAAAGGAGGATATTATCAGCATAAGCTGGCAGCCGGCTTATGTTCCTGATGGTTAATATGAACGCCATGTATATTAGAATTCATTCTTACTGAATTTAAAAATGTTTCCAGCGAGATAATGAATAAAAATTGGTGAGAGGACATCCCTACCGCGTCCCATTATGCAAAGCAAACAGGGGGTGAAAGCAAGGAGAATATTAATATAATAGAATGGAATATTAACAAGCATTTTACAACAGTGATGCAAACTCTATATCTGAAGTCATGTAATTCGCACTATGCACATCAAATTTTCATTTGTTCTGCCTCAGAAAAAAAAAAAAAAAAAGAAGAGAGCCCATATAAGTGCAATAACAAAAAAGGGGAAAAAATAAAAAATCTTGTCCTCAGAGGCACTGGAAAACAAAGCCAATTATTATGCTAGAACCAATAACTTTTACTTCATCTAAGAACACACACATTTTAGATGCATTTTCAACTCTGACATCTATGCAATGGCATAGATATACACATGTGACGGTTTAGGTAACACATATGAAAAAGCAGTATGGATAAAATCTGCCAGACCTTGGATGAATTCTCAAAATGGATGAAACGTTAGCTAGGCAGTCAAACAGAATTGTGGCGCAAACAAATGCCAATGCACCACCCACATGAGTTGGCCTCTACTCCCATAGACAAGTGTGAAGATACACTTGTGCAGCATAGGTAGGTCATAAAATGTTTATAAGGAGTTCAGAAAAATTAGTGATGCACCAATAATGGTGACCAAAACGCAAACGTTTTTGCCGTGATTTTACTGTCCTTATGGTGTGTTTTTTTTATAGGTCACGTGACTCAACAACCACATCAAAATTGTAACACCGGTGTGCGATTGATGCCTTCTTGATGCGTTTCAATTTCAATCAGAAGGTGCAAATTTTGTGTGTTTTTTTAACCGACCAAAAATGCAGCAAGATTTTTAACAGAACAACAGAAGCGCAATAGCCCAGTGTAAAGACTTACTTAGAGCTTAAAGCTATGCCTTTTTCTTGAGCTTTTCTTGTGCTAAAAAAAAAAAAAAATGTGCTGGCTATTAATTTTAAAAATTGAATAAAATTATATATATATATATATATATATATATATATATATATATATATTATATAAAAAAAATATCGGTTTAGGCACCAAAATTTCCATTCGGTACACCTCTAATAAAAATCCCATAGGAAGGGTGTTGCACTTCAGTAAGCAACTCCACTTGAGACAGAAACAAATCCCTGAAGTAACATAGTAGGTGAGATTGAAAAAAGACACAAGTCCAACCTATGTGTGCGAAAACAAAAAGGAACACAAGGGAGCGCCAGCTAAGTGCAGCATCAATGGGCTTATTACAATTAAAAAGCTAAAATGCAAACTCACAGAAATATAAAATTAAAGAGCTTTTCTGCAGCCATGCCATGCGTAATGGCACACAGCGTGCCGTCAGTGAGAAGTCCAACGTTCCAGGAAGTGAAGATGCTGCACTTAGCTGGCGCCCCCTTGTGTTCCTTTTTTAGGCAGGTCAACACGCCAAAAGGCCATTTTTATAGACACAAGGACAAAAGATATACACTTCCAGAGACATCAACAGCAGGGGGTCATGAAGTACTAGCTATAATGCTGAAGAAATGGCCACCAGACATTTGACGAAGACTACCCAAAAGACTATATTGCACAAGGTAAGGAAAATGAACAGATGACACATAATGACTGGAAGAATTCTGAAGGAAATTCTAAGCTTTGTGGTTCAACTTTCAACTGAAAAAATGAATAAGCAGGTCAAAGCATGTTACCGCTAATGGGATCTTTTTTATTTTCTAAATAGGTTCCTTTAAGCTAGTGCATTGTTGGTTCACTTACCTTTTCCTTCCAAAAAAAAAGTTTCCCTTTGTCTGAATTTCTCACTTCCTGTTTCTCCTCAGTCATCTGGTTGGGGGTCATTTAGCCAGAACAGTGTCTGAATTTCTCACTTCCTGTTCCTCCTCAGTAAGCTGTTCTGGCTGACTAACCCCCAGCCGGATGATGGGGGCAAGCTTACTGAGGAGAAACAGGAAGTGAGAAATTCAAAGAAAAAAAAACATTTAGAAGGGAAATCAAAGGAAAAGGTTAGTGAACCAACAATGCATTAGCTTAAAGCGGTTGTAAACCCGCATAAAATTATTTTTATTTTACTCCTGCAAGGGAAAAGCCATAATGAGCTAATATGCACCGCATATTAGCTCATTATGAAATACTTACCTCGGAACGAGGTGAGAGGAACTTACCTGGTCCTCGCCGAGTGAGATGTCCTCTTGCCTGGCGTGTCTTCTGGGTATCGCCGCTCCAGCGCTGTGATTGGCTGGAGCAGCGATGTTGTCGTCACTCGTCACAGTTTTCAATTCAGCAAGGTCCGGCGGCTGCCGGTCCTTTAGCTGAGAATCCCCACTGCGCATGTTCCGCTGCAATCAGGTACAGGTTTAGGAGATATTCTCCTTACCTACAGGTAAGCCTTATTATAGGCTTACCTGTAGGTAAAAATAAAAAATAAAATAAAAGACTTTACAACCACTTTAAAGGAATGCATTTAGAAAATAAAAAACAAAACCTTTACAACCCCTTTAATGATTTTGATAAAAATTGCTAGTGCTGTGTTCCTATGATTTTTTAATTTTTTGGGGGATAAAACAGCTATAGACTGCCGAGTGTATGGCCAGAAAAAAAAAAGGGGGATCAGCTTTTCCCTGCACAGATCAACAAAACCAGAGCACTTTTTTCTGTTGGTACTCAAACATCAACAGAAAGTCTGCCACCAACCCACCACCACACATACTATCCTTTGCATTGCGTCTGCACACCAAACCTGTGATAAAGCATCATTCCATCTGAAGCAGCAAGCCACAATACTATAGAATGTAGATAAAAACTAATGTAACAATTCCCGAGGACCACAATAAAAGCGCAGTCATCATGAATGGAAATAAAAATCAGCATTTTCTGACTGCCGGCTGCAAACTAGTTCAGCACAATAGTTAACTAGTATATGGCCTAAGCCAGGGGTCTTCAAATTACGGCTCTCCAGTTGTTCAGGAACTACAATTCCCATCATGCCTAGTCATGTCTGTGAATGTCAGAGTTTTGCAATGCCTCATGGGATGTGTAGTTCCACAACAGCTGGACGGCTGTAGTTTAAGGATCCCCGGCCTAAGCATTCAAACATGGCAGCATTTGTCTGAGGTTTCACATTTACCAGGCTTCTGGCAAAAACAAAAAAAGGGCAAAACAAAAACAAATAAAACAAAACAGCAGTCTGTCTTATATCAGAGAGAATAGTTACATTTTATAAATAATATTTTGGGAATCCCAAAAATAAATGAGATGGACCATAGCTAGCATTCCCAAGCACAAGAATTTCTTACAGTAACCCTTCCCTTTGCTATTGTTCTCAGAAAACCATTGCCACAGCTTACAAGCAACTCACCAGCACATAATCAGCAAACAAACACTCTGCCCCCCAGAGACCCAGTTACACCCCAATTGGGAACAGCCATCTTATGTCACACACCAGAGGAAATGAAGGCATGTCACTGCTGCTGTATGCCATCAGGTAGAGTGGCAAAGCAAAGGAGAAGTTACATTTTCATCAACAACAGTGGTGCTTAATCTGCATGTTTTTGGAAAAATAAAAGTGTATTTGAAAACCAGTCTATGAGTAATTACCAGAGAAGAAAGAAAGAGACCACACCCTTTAAGGAAGCCTCGAGACAAACATGTCAGGGGCTCAGCCTAGCTGCCCGTACCTTCAGCTTGGCGAGTGCCTGTGGGTACCACTTATGAATGATAGGATACCATCACCATATAATTTTCTTAAAGGTGATTAATCTTTTTTTTCAGCAACATACATTTGCCTTGACTAGATAACCCTTCTGTGATTTACATTTCAGTGCAGACAACGCTGAGAGTTGTGCATTGCCATTCTCAACAACCCTGCATTGTTCCATTTTACTCGCAGCAATGGTGACCAATTGTAATTATGAGCCGAGTAAAGCTGGCCATGCACATAGAGATTCCTAAACAGCACTGATAAATTCAATTCCTGCTGTGGCTATTGTAGTTTGACAACTAACCCTGTCAGATATCAATATACTCAAACAGTGCCTGCATCTTAGGGCTCGTTAATACTTGTTTGGGTCTCAGAATAGCGTTCTCCTTTCATATTGTTCTTCAGAGGCGGTGGGGGGTCCATTGCAAGCTGTTGCAGAGCAGCCCTATTCACTTAAATGGGTGGAACTAGGTAGGTGCAATGCAGACAAAAGAGACAATGGGACATAATCCCTGCCACATCATCATGTGCACACCTCTGTCCACTGCCTCTGGGGGAGCGACTGAAGCGGGGGGGGGGGGGGGGTAAAAATGCAGCTCAGCCTTGGGGTTGTACAAAACTCTAGTGTGATGGAGCCTTTGAGCTGGTGCTGTTCAGTCACAAATGTCCACCCAACTCTTCGTTCAATCCAGGGACGATGGAGGGAAGGCAGTCGACAGGGCCACACCCCACAAAGCAAAGTTTGTCAAGAACCGGGCAAAATTTGCTCTGTGTGGCCAGTCTATGCCTTTTTTTCCTCATCTGTGCCAACTTGCACAAAAGGAATTGCCTATGGGGTGCATTCACATGTATACAAAGTGTTTATGTGTGACTTGGGGGGGGGGAGAAAGGCACTTCTTTTTACTCAATTTTATATATATATATATATATATATATATATATATATATATATATATATATATATATATATATATATATATATATATATATATATATATATATATATATCGCACTAAAAATGCAAATTGAGGAAAAAAGTGCATGCATGAAAAAGCAGACACAAAATGTGAACCTAGCCTTAAACATATGAACCAAGCCTATCAATTTAAACAGTTTGTACTTCTGCACCTCACAGTGGATTTGGTCTCCTGTTATTGTTAAAGCAGCCAACACCAAGAACATGGCATATGCCCTTCTCATAACACTGCACTATCTGACGTCACCCATAGCAACAGCTACCAACATAGGATTAAAAAATGTTGCACTTTGTTTAAAACTGGATAGGTTCTATTGTACGTATGTATTCTGCCCCAAGATCTCCCATTTAATAATGACCTATTGAGTGTAGATTTAAATTGGAAGTTTAGTCAAAATCTAAGGCTAAACCTACTTCCTCCCCCATTCTAAGTCTAGTCTATCTAAAGCCTCATACACACGATCGGACTTCCTTTGGATTTTGGTCTGAATGGGCGTTGGCCATGAACTTGTTCTGCATACACACAGCAGGACATTTTCAGACAACTTTCTCCAAACTACGTGGTTTTTCAGCTCTTTCCCGCCACCCTTTGGGCAACTTCTGCTATTTTTGTCTAATCTTCAGCACTGGTTCTGAGCATGTTTGTACTTTGGACTTGTGTACACACGATCGGATAATCCTCCATCGGACATTTGCTACCGAAAAGTTCACAGCGAACATTTGTCCGATGAAAAAGCGAAAACAATTGTCCGATGGAGCATACACGCATCCGTTGGACATATGTTGTCAAAAAGTCTGATCGTGTGTATGGGCCTTAACCCTGTAAAGAAAAGATGTGCATGCTTACCTATTCGGAAGCTGCTCTGGTCGCATGATCTTTCCAGGGGTGGCTTCTGTGTAGGGGAGAGATCGCCGACAATGGCTGCATAGCTTGTGCAATGACGACCTCTCTACACTGAAGCCACCGCTGTCAGCAGACCGTGGGACCAAAACAGAGAAGCTTTGGAATAGGCAAGTACAGACATCTTTTCTTTGCAGAGTAGATAGAATAGGCTTAGCGTGGGGGGGGGGGGGGGGGGCTTGGGTAGGGTTAGCCTTAGTTATGTTGACTAAACTCAGTGCAGTTTTCTAATTTTAAAGCAGGATTTTTACGTTTATACAGCTTTATCAACAACGTTTGAAAAAAGGTGATAAAATAGATTAAGACGGTACCACCATGTTTACATGCTTGGGGAATGCAAAGGTCCTTTTTAAACTTGACACAAAATAACCACCACCAACCAGTAGCCCCCAATAATGGGGGTACTTTTTTCCTGCTCCTACACTGGGGCGGTGGTTGCGTCGGCGATAAAGCACCGCTATTTTTAGCGGCGCTTTACCATCAATTTTGGTAAACGCGTTTCGAAACGCGCTGCAAAGATGCTGCTAGCAGGACTTTTTTTTACCGTCCTGCTAGAGCCCTTTGGGCTTTCACATTGGAGAGACAGCAGCAGCTCTTTCAGGGAACTTTGCAGGCGCTATTTTTAGCGTTATAGTGCCGGCAAACCGCCTCAGTGTGAATGGGGTCTTATTCTATGTGTCCATGCACACTATTTAATGCTAGAAGTGTTTTTCAAACTTCAGCGTTTAGGAGCGGGAAAAAAATATGCTTAGGCCTCATGTACACTGCTGCTGGTAAACGGACGTTTAGGAGCAGTTGGGCATTTTTTTCAGCCGATCCTAAACTCTCCTCTATGTTATCTTCTCAGTACATGTACACAGGGTCGTTTATAGTCATTTCTAGGTAGTTGAGTTTAGAAGCATTTTTTGGAAAGCAAACAATTCTGGACGGATGTTCAGAGGCATTTGAAAATCGGTAACTCGTTTTGTTACAGGCGTTTTTAATGGAGATACATTTTTGATCAGAGAAAAAAAAACGCTTCTAAAACGCAAACGTGGCAAAACAGGCGGTTTTTAAACGTCGGCTACAATCGGTCAAGTTAAAAATCGGACCAGGCAGGCACCCCGATTCTTCTAGCGGGTCATCAGATTCTAGCAGGCGAATTTGTGCGTGGCAGTGTGCACCCACCAGCTCTGTCAAGTTAAAGGGGTTGTAAAGGCAAATGTTTTTGAAAAAACATCCGCGTATTGGCAGCCTCCCGTTTACTTACCTGACCCCTCGAAAGTCCCGCACCGTGAATGCGCAGACTTCTCGGCCATCTTCCTGGCTCATTCATTGATTGATTGAAAGCAGTGCAGGCATTGGCTTGCACTGCTGTCTGCCAATCACAAAGCCAATGACGCGGAGGGCGGGGCTGAGTGATAGTGAGCGGCTACGGCCATCAGCTGTATCACAGGAGCTCTCCCACAAGAACTCAACACCATGCAAGCTCATTCGCATGAAGGTGTTGTGTCCTTGGGGGGACAAGACAGCCGCTGAGGGACCCCAGAAGACCAGGTACGGGGCCACTCTGTGCAAAACGAGCTGCACAGTGGAGGTAAGTATAACATGTTTTTTATTAAAAAATAAAAAAAATCGTTCAGGATAGGTTTCAAAACATTCCCTTTACATAAGCCAAATAAAATGTTCCTAAAGCAGTGGTCATCAACCCTGTCCTCAGGGCTCACCAACAGGGCAGGTTTGCAAGATAACTGAAATACATCACAGGTAATATAATTTGCTGCTCAGTGATTGCAGTATTCTAGTCTGCATCTTCCCAAGGTAATACGGTGGTTCACCCAGAAATCAACTTTCTGCCACTAGATCCAGCATACTGCCGACATCTGCAATATGCTGAATTTTTTTTTTGTACTTATCGTTTTAGCGCTCTTTATTCTCCGGCACCAAGCAGGGTATCCTTCCGGGTATAGGCGTTCCTAAATCAAGCGCAGTTGATTGACGGGCTTAGATAGCGCGTCACACCTTCCGAAAATACCCGAAGTGACACTCAGGTGTTTACGGCGCCTGCGCAGTCAGCTCTACACGGCAGGCGCCGTATAGCGCTGTAAACAGCCGAGTGTCACTTCGGCTATTTTCGGAAGGCGTGACGCGCTATCCAACCCCGTCAATCAACTACGCTTGATTTAGGAACGCCTACTGCCTGCAGGATTCCCCGCTCGGAGCCGGAGAATAAAGAGCGCTAAAACGATAAGTACAAAAAAAAAAAATCCAGCATACTGCAGATGTCAGCAGTATGCTGTGACAGAAAGTGGCCTGTTAGTGGGCTCTAATGACCACTGTCCTAAGAGGCTTTTTTTTTCTTCATGTACTGTAAAAATGCTAAAGCTCCAAAATTCTACTGCAAGCCTGCACACAAAAAAAATTGTGTGCAGGAAGCCTCATTTGCCTCACAAAACAAAATTTGCTTTTGGCCACCATATCACTTGTTTGGGCTTCTAAATGCTAAAAGGCAATTGTCATGTGATCTCATCAAAAGGGGGAAACCGTGGCTCAGTGGGAGCCAGCGATTGGTCACCGCCACCTTCTGCCCTTAGGAAACATCTGTCATTCACAGCAGGACTTTTTTTTTTTTTTACTATTATTGCAGGGTAATAGGAACAGCTACAATGAGGGGAATGGGGGGGTAATTTGAGTATACGTTCACTATAAAGTTTTATCAGTGAGAAGCCATTTTACATTTGAATACTGAAATAACAAATACTGTGCTCTCCTACATGGCAGCCAATAATAATGCAAACAACTCACAAGAGGCCTCAGAAATGTACAATGACCCTTGAGCTGGTAAGAATTTAAATGCATCTTAAATAAAAAGGGACAATATTATTATCTATATTGCGAAAATATACAGTGGAAAATCTAAACAATCTTTATTCCCATCTAATTGGAAACATAAAGCAGTCTGACTCAAAAACAACACTTTGTGGGACAGTCAAGTCAGAAATAAGGCACTAAAGTCAAATCACTCCAATGTCACATATAAGATAACTACTGTAGTGCCAAAAGCATACAACTTTTATTGAAAGGTGAAGTAGCCATATTGGCTGCTCTGTGCATGTGTGACAGTGTGTAAAATGGTGGACGGTATTAAATGAGAAAGATGGAGCAGACTCCCAGATGGGAAACCTGGGATGTGCTGGAGATGATATTCTATTCTGTCATACAAACTGGGATGTGACATGCTGGGGCCACCACCACCCCAATACTACACACACAAAAAAGGACAAGGTTAAATAGACTAAACAGCCCAAGCTGGCTACAATAACAACATGGAGCAGCTCTAATCCAATGCTGAGGAGGCATTTCAACCCCTCACACACAAGTCAACCATAAAATCCTCCCTACTACACAATAGTTGTCTCCCCCTCCCCCCTATTATTTTGGCAATTAACTTATACTGTACACAGCATTCCGTGGGAAAGCCTAATGCACTTGAAAACAAAAGAAAAAAAAAAAAAAGCATACAACTAGTGTATACACAACACTACAAAATTAAACAAAACACAAGTTTCATTCTTTTTATGTTTAAATCCGCAACATTCTGAACCAAAATAAAGCCTATGATGCTTCTACAACTGCCATCTGTTTATATTTGTAATAGTTTGTGAAAAAAAAAAGTTTCAGCTTGAAAGTCAGCTGTAAACATAAAGAAAAAGAAAAGCTATAAAAAAATTAGGGGAGTTAAAAAAAGAGAGATGGTGGTTAAGTAGGGGGAAAAAAGCTAGAAAGGAAAAAAAATGCTACAAAAAAGGAGGTAAAAAGGCTTAAAAAGAAAAAAAAATGAAATAAAAAAACAACAACAAGCCAAAGAGAAAAGAAAAAATAATAAAATGCTACAGAAAAAGGCAAAAAGTCTTAAAAAGGAAAAAAACTGAAACAAAACAAACAACAAGCCAAAGAGAAAAGAAAAAGCAAAATAATTATGGTAGCCACTAATCAAAAGCAGCCTGTAATATGACATTCACTTGACAGATAAAAGGACACAAGCCGATTACTAGGCTTGCAGGAGTTTTAAAGATGGCTGACCCGGGTGTGATTTTGGTCTGTGCTTGGATAATGAGATCGGCAAAAGAAAAAAAAAAAAAGGTGTTTTTATTTTATTTTTTTTAAAGTCATCCTTGAGCAAAATCCTTAAAAAAGCCAACATTTCCAATATATTGTTTTAAAACAAATGGAACATCAAACTTGATGAAACAAACAAAAAAATTCAAAATAGCCAAAAGAAAAGCTAAAGAGATCCTAAGATGTGCCACCTCCATGTACACATAATGCCAGTACTTTGGATTATTTCATAGGCTTTGGATCACCTATGACATGACAACACTGGGTGGGGATTTTTTGTTTGTTTTATGGATCGCTTTATTTCTTCTTGGGATTGTTATTTGTGATAAATCTAAAAGTCTATTGCTAATAGTTAGTAAGGAGGACACTGATCTGTAGATGACAGCCCAAGAGCCTCCTTGTAGCCCAGTTCCCAGGCATAGACATTCTCTCCTATGGAGAAATGGCCTCCTTTCTGGCCCCCTGCCCCATCCATGTACAATCATCAGTAAAGTTTGGGTTCCAGTGGCACTCAGTGTACATGTGATATGGGTGGGTGGGCAGTTCCATCCAGTGCTGCATTGTGTCACAGCCACCATGATTCCAGCACCCCCAACTCTGGCCCCCATCCATCCTTGATAGACTTTGCCTTGTCTTTGTTGTGTCCACAGGTTGTGATCGTGCAGCGTGGGGGGCCATGGTGTCATGTTATGATGTGTGCTGTGCCCCCCTTCTCTGCACACACAAAGGATTGGGGGCTCGGGCGCCATATTGAAGACTTTCTAGAGGCCCCCAGGTCTCATTCCAACCCCCCCAAAACACAAGTGTGACAGGCGATCGCCTAGAAAGGAGAGATGTGATGACAATATGGGGGGGGGGACTTCCGGGAGGTGCAGCCTCCGCCATGCTGAGAAGGAGCCGATCATCCTGTGACTGGTAATGGGGGGGGGGGGGCACCCCAAAAATGTCACCTGCCTCACAAGCGCCCTGGAGGGGGGCAGTTGGCTTCCATGGAAGCCGTCCCCCTCATTCCCGATGGGCACCTCCTGACCCAACCATTCATTAGAACACGGGTGGGTGTCCACCCCGTACCCCCCACCTTTCCTCATACTCACCGGCGGCGGTCGCACTTTGCAGATCCCGGTGCGCTCCGCTATGGGCCGAATCTTATTAATAAAGGCGAACGGGTCGGAGAATTCCTCGCGGCTGGGCTCGAACACCGGGCACTCCGGCGGGGGGACGAACTCCATGTCGCCGGAACCGACCGGGTATCAGGAGGGGACCGTTCAAGTCGTACCGAGCCGGCTCTACACACCGGGTGAGCTGCCAGTCAGGGAGGCGGAGCGACACAATCCAACCGACAGAGAACGAGCGAGGCCGCACTCAGCACAGCGATGGCAGAGGTGTCCATCCGCCGAGTAGGGGTGGCTGAGAACAAGTAGTCCCAGTGTGTGCTCCGAGCACGTCAGCCACCAGGAGGAGAGGAGGGGGTCTGTCAGAAATGGGGGGTCTGTGCCAGGGATCGGGGGGCTGTGTCAGGGATCGGAGGGTCTGTGCCAGGGACCGGGGGGCACACAATGCTAGGAGAGAACACATGACCTGCCTGGGACGGCCATAGGGACAAGCCGTGTTAGTAACCTCATTATTTCACTCTGCCTTCCATCGTCCCACGATGGGCTGAACTTATATGAATGGTAGGCATGTGACATGCGCGACCACAATAAGTGACATAGGTGTAAACATTTAGAAATCAGCCTATTTTATTTGAATGTATTTCTAAGTGATCATCCACTAGCCGATTTCGCCATAGAGGGAAAACCTCCATCCTCCGAGCAGCGATTGGCCCTGCCCTCCTACACTGACAGATCCCATCCTAGACCAACTGCCTTCCAACGGTGGGATCCACTCCTTATGTTTACATGGGCGGAAGGATTTGTATACAGCTGACTGCCACACCATCGCCGGCACCTCTTTTTTTAAAGAGCCTCGTTCTGTCCCCGGATTGGCAGAAGGGGGAGCCGACGTAAGTAAGAGAAGAGGGGCGTGTCGTACGGGCTGTATCTGGGAGTTCATTGTCTACAATAAGCGTGGAACCCAGTCACGTGACCCTGGGGCTGAGTGGAGACGGAGGGGAGCAGGCGTGTCACATGAAGCCATGAGAGTCCTCCTCCTTCTATTATGTGATAGTGGATTGTATGGATCGCTATGTGACATGGAAAGTGCAGCTGTTGTCCGTAGCTAGCGATCACATGGTCTGGATTATCTAGTGATGGAGCCCAGGCTGTAGGTACTAGTTTGCACATGGGCACTGAGAGTACAGGATCAAAACTGTGTGATGAACATCGGAAGCTGCCCATACACTATACAATCTGATTGTACAATCGCCTTAAGCCCTGTTTCACACTGATGTGATGCTGGAAACCAGGGTTACCATCTTTTCTTCAAGTCAAACCCAAAACACTTTAGCCGCTCACAACAATTTTTTTTTTTTACAGTATATACTATGCAGTACATATATTTTGTGATTAACCACTTAAAGAGGGGGTTCACCCTTAAAACCACTTTCTCCCATCCCATCCAGCATACTGGCGTCAGCGCCAGTATGCTGTCTTTTTTTTTTTTGTTGTACTTAGCTCTTAATAGATAATTACATTTTCGTCCTACCGCGGGGTATGGCGCCGCTATATAGCGTCACGCCTTCCGAAAACAGCCGACTAGCACTCGGCTGTTCACGGCGCCTGCGCACAGACCCAGGAGCTGACTGCGCAGGCGCCGTATATAGCCGCGTCACGCTCTCCGAAAAAAGCCGAAATAGGACTCGGTTGTATATGGCACCTGCGCAGTCAGCTCCTGGGTCTGTGCGCAGGCGCCGAGAACAGCCGAGTGCTAGTCGGCTGTTTTCGGAAGGCGTGACGCTATATAGCGGCGCCATACCCCGCGGTAGGACGAAAATTAAATTATCTATTAAGAGCTTAGTACAACAACAACAAAAAAAAGACAGCATACTGGCGCTGACGCCAGTATGCTGGATGGGATGGGAGAAAGTGGTTTTAAGGGTGAACCCCCTCTTTAAAGGGGTAGTTCCCCCAAAAACCTTTTTTTTAACATTGATTGTGGCTCGTTATGTCAAGGGGAACCGTTTTTTTTTTTTTTTTTATAAATGAAGCCGTACTTACCGTTTTAGAGATGCATCGTCTCCGACGCTTCCGGGTATGGTCTCTGGGTCTAGGCGTTCCTATTTGATTGACAGGCTTCCGAGGTCGGATACATCGCGTCACGATTTTCCGAAAGTAGCCAAACGACGGTGCGCAGGCGCAGTATAGAGCCACACCGTCGCTCGGCTTCTTTCGGCTACTCGTGACGCGATGTATGCGACCGTCGGAAGCCTGTCAATCAAATAGGCACGCCCAGACCAGACGATCATACCCGGAAGCGACAGACGATGCATCTGTAAAATGGTAAGTATTGCTTCGTTTCTAATAAAAAAACACCCGATTCCCCTTGACATAACGAGCCTCAATCAATGTTAAAAAAAGGTTTTTGGGGGAATTACCCCTTTAAGGACCCCTTCACGCCAATATATGTCAGCAGAATGGCACGGCTGGGCACATCAACGTACCTGTACGTTGCCCTTTAAACCCAGCCGTGGGGTCGCACAAAGCTCCGTGACCGCGGAACCCGCGGACCCGATCGCCGCTGGAGTCCCACGATCGGTCCCCGGAGCTGAAGAACGGGGAGAGTTGTGTGTAACCACAGCTTCCCCGTTCTTTACTGTGGCGCCGTCATCGATCCTGTGATCCCTTTTATAGGAATACACAATCAATGACGTCACACCTACAGCCACACCCCCCTACAGTTGTAAACACATATTAGGTCACACATAACCCCTACAGCTCCCCCTGTGGTTAACTCCCAAACTGCACTGTAATTTCCACAATAAACAATGCAATTTAAATGCATTTTTTGCTGTGAAAATGACAATGGTCCCAAAAATGAGTCAAAATTGTCCGAAGTGTCCACCATAATGTCGTAGTCACGAAAAAAATCGCTGATCGCCACCATTAGTAGTAAAAAAAAAAGTAATAAAAATGCAATAAAACTATCCCCTATTTTGTAAACGCTATAAATTTTGCGCAAACCAACCGATAAACGCTTATTGCGATTTTTTTTACCAAACATAGGTAGAAGAATACGTATCGGCCTAAACTGAGGATTTTTTTATATATATATATATATATATATATTTTTGGGGGATATTTATTATAGCAAAAAGTAAAAAATATTGCATTTTTTTCAAAATTGTCGCTCTATTTTTGTTTATAGCGCAAAAAAAACGCAGAGGTGATCAAATACCACCAAAAGAAAGCTCTATTTGTGGGAAAAAAAGGACGCCAATTTTGTTTGGGAGCCACGTCGCACGACCGCGCAATTGTCAGTTAAAGCGATGCAGTGCCAAATCGCAAAACCTGGCCGGGTCCTTTAGCTGCCTAAAGGTGCGGGTCTTAAGTGGTTAAATAACATTTATAATCATATGAAGTTACATCAGAGTTACCCTTTTAACCACTTCAGCCCTGGAAGGATTTACCCCCTTAAAGAGGAACTGCAGTCACATAATAGAAACAAAAATAAAAAAATGACTATCCAAAGTTAAAACAACAAAGGCAGAAGATTTAATAGATAAAAAAATGACTAATGTTCCGCTTTAATGACCAGGCCGTTTTTTGCGATACGGCACTGCGTTAGTTTAACTGACATTTGCGTGGTGGCACCCAGACAAAATTGACATTCTTTTTTCTCCACAAATAGAGCTTTCTTTTGTTGGTATTCGATCGCCTCAGTGTTTTTTTTTTTTTTTTTTTTTTGCGATATAAACAAAAAAAGACAGCCTTTTTGAAAAAACAAACAAACAATATCTTTGACTTTTTACTATAATACATATTCAATAAAAAATAAAACAAATTTATTCATCAATGTAGGCAATTTGGTATTCTTCTACATATGTTTGGTAAAAAAAAAAAATATCACTAAGCCTATATTGATTGGTTTGTGCAAAAGTTAAAGCGTCTACAAAATAGGGGATTTATGGCATTTTTTTGTAATTTTTTTTTTTTACTAGTAATGGCGACGATCAGTGATTTTTAGTGGGACTTGGACATTGCAGCTGACAGATCGGACACCTAACTGACATTTTTGACACTTTTTTGGGAGCCAGTGACATTATTACAGTGATCAGTGCTACAAATATGTACTGTTATTGTACTAATGACACTGGCAAGGAAGGGGTTAACATCAGGGGCGATCAAAGGGTTAAATGTGTTCCCTGTTTGTGTTTTCTAACTGTATGGGGTACTGTGCGACTAGGGAAACGCACAGATCCATCTTCCTGCTCAGCAGAAAGACAGATCTCGGTGTCATCCCCTGACAGAAAGGAGATCTGCCTTGTATACTTTGGCAGATCCCCATTCTGTCACTGCGGGAAACGATCGTGGACGGCTGGCAGACATCAAGTCCACCAGACCCGCTGAAAGCTAGTGCACGAATCGACATACCGGTAGCAATGCAGCCTCACCACAAATGTCCCCAGCAATGCAGCCTCGCCACCAGTGTCCCCACCAATGCAGCCTCGCCACCCGTCTCCCCAGCAATGCAGACTCGCCACCTGTGTCCCCAGCAATGCAGCCTTACCAGTGCCAATGGGGGTCAGTCCACCCCAGGTGTCAGACATTGGGGGAGTCATCATGGCACGCCCGTCCTCCCCCTCCTGTAACTAGGTCCGCCTCCTATAATACACAACGGCATTGTTCTGCCTATCACTGAACTCTAGGAGGCGGGACCTTGATACAGTGGGAGCTGGAGGAGGATGACTGAGGGGAAGATGGGCGCGTCGGGATGACACCCCCCCCCAATGTGCGGCACCCAGGGGGGACTGACCCTGTTGGCACAGACAACACACCCACACTGCCTGTTACAGCTTGCAGTCCTGCAGCACACGGCTGCTAACGGGAAAGGCGCTCCTGCTGTGAAAAAAGTACAAGAACAACGTTCCCATACATTTCCGCAGGACTCGAGCCCTGGATATAACTTAAATAACACTATGGGAGGATTATTTATTTATACAAGCCGAATGCACCTTGGCCAAAGTTCACCATGGGATATAAAACAGGCTTCACCTTGAAATATGCAAAAGTGTGCAGATGTCTATTCTAGAGGCACTCTGGTGAATACTGCCGAAGACTCCAAAAGGTCTTGAGCGGACAGGTAAGACACTTTCCTAGTTGGATTGAATCCCTTTAGTCTAATAGGAAAGCCTAGATGATTTAGATCAGGGGTCTCCTTACTTTTAAAGCAAAGGGCCAGTTTACAGTCTTTCCAACTTCAAGGGGGCCGGATTCTGACCAGTTGGGGTAGAAAATGCCAGAGGGCTGAGCATCAGTGAGAATAAACATGGCCCCAGTGTTGGTGGACAGTAGGAGGAGGAGTAATGCTCCATCATTGCTATTAGTCTAAGAAATTGTGCCCCATTGTTGGTGCCATTGGAAGGAATAGTGCCTCATATCATTGGGAGCAATACTGCCCCAAGGGCCGGGTGAAGGCTAGCCCTTGGGCCGCAGTTTGAAGACCCCTGATTTAGATGATAGAGAGTAGGAATTCAAGGAGGCAGCTCTTCACTTGTTGACCACAGTCGAAGTAACTAACAGATTATCTGGCTTCCTAAAAGCTATGATGTAAGCGTTTAAGACCTGTGGCAATGTGTAAAAATTGCCCATAAATAAATATGACAAACTCTCTTTGGAAGAGAAGGAAGGATCATGGAAGTACTCACATCTGACTGAGCTTGATTGGAACTAGGTTACTAAACACAATACCCAGGGGCAGACTGACAACTCATGGGGCCCCCGGGCAATAGGAGATTATGGGCCCCCGGGCATAGATTATGGGGCCACACAGTATACACACACATACAGTATACATGCACAGTATACACACACAAACACAATATACACACACAGTATACATACACACACTAAAAAGTAGAGGTCGACCGATATATCGTCAGGCCGATATATCGGCCAATATTTGGTGTTTTTTAATCAATCGGCATCGGCCGATTTTGCTGGAAAAGAAAGCCGATATTTCCGTGTGATTAAACCTGAGCGCGACTTGCTAAAAAGCTTCTGTAATAGAAGTCAATGCAAGTTGCCTGAGATGTTTACTTCTCCCTCCTGGGCAGCCTGCCAAGTTTTGAGAAAAGATATACAATGTTGCTACTTATCAATTAACTGAACTCCATGAAGAAGAAGTTCTCAGTTTAACCATTTAGGCTTCATTTCCACTGGCGTTTTTACAGCCACGTTTTTTACAGCTTAAAAACGCCTGTCCATGTTTATTTTAGAAAAAAAAAAAAACATTTTTTTTTTTTAGAGCTGGAGCTTTAAAAACCCTGTGGCCGCGTTTGTGCGCTTTTTTGAGCGCTTTTTAATGTCTGGCGTTTTTACAGCTCTATTGCTGGAGCTTCAGAACGCACTGGTCCCGCGTTTTTTTTGCAGCTTAGCCATCTACAGCTCAAAAACATCATGGTGGGCATGAGGCCATAGTAGACTAACATGGACAGGCGTTTTTAACCACTTAAGACCCGGACCAAAATTCTGCCAAATGACCAAAGGGGTTTTTGCGATTCGGCACTGCGTCGCTTTAACAGACAATTGCGCAGTCGTGCAACGTGGCTCCCAAACAAAATTCGTGTCCTTTTCTTCCCACAAATAGAGCTTTCTTTTGGTGGCATTTGATGGCCTCTGCGATTTTTATTTTTTGCGCTATATACAAAAATAGAGCGACATTTTTGAAAAAAAATCAATATTTTTTACTTTTTGTTATAAGATAAATCAAATAAACTAAATCTTAGTCAAACATTTAGGCCAAAATTTATTTAGCCACATGTCTTTAGTAAAAAAAAAATCGCAATAAAAAAAAAAATTAGCTACCTAGCGGGAACAGCGACACTAATACAGCGATCAGAAAAATGATCGCTTAGTGACGATGGCAATAGGGAGTGAAAGGGTTAACTAGGGCAGTGATCAAGGGGTTAAAACTTTATTAGAGGGGGGTACAGGGCTACCCTGAACCTAACACTAACTGACTTTTACACTGCCTGTCACACTGACACTAAATACAGTAATCATACATGTATGATTACTGCATTCAGTGACACTGTGACAGGGGGGGGGGGGCGATCGCGGGGGTTAAATGTGTTTTTTGTGTAGTGTAGGTGCAGCGTAGTGTTGTGCAGACTTACTTGTGTGGTGATCTCTCCTCAGCGGTGGTTGAAAAAACCACCGAGGGAGAGATCACGTCGCTTCCTCCTTCCTGTGTTTACACAGGAGGAGGAAGTGACAGGGCGGGCGGGCGCGCGCATTGGCTGGGAGCGATCCGGAGGGGGCGGACAAAAACGAATAGCCTCCCCCTCTTGTCGGATCGCTCCTGCAGCCGCTGCAGGCACGTTGATGTGCCTGTCGGTGCCATTCTGCCGACGTAAATGTACATGCGGCGGTCCTTAAGTGGTTAAGCTGCAAAAAACGCTCAGAAAAGTGGCTGTAAAAACTCCAGTGGAAATGAGCCCTAAAAACGCTGCGGCCGCGTTTTTGAGCGTTTTTTAATGTCTGGCGTTTTTACAGCTCTATTGCTGGAGCTTCAGAACACACTGGTCCCGCGTTTTTTTTGCAGCTTAGCCATCTACAGCTCAAAATCGTCATGGTGGGCATGATGCCATAGACTAACATGGACAGGCGTTTTTAAGCTGCAAAAAACGCTCAGAAAAGTGGCTGTAAAAACGCCAGTGGAAATGAGCCCTAAGCTTCATTTCCACTGGCGTTTTAAAAGTGAGCTGTAAAAGTTAGCCCATCACTTCCTGATTCCCTTACCGAAGATGGTGGCAGCAGCACCCGAGGGAGAGATCGACTTTGGGTGCCAACATCGCATGCGCCCATATATTAAAAGCCAACAGCTACAGTATTTGTAGCTGCTGACTCAATTTTTTTTTTCAGCGGAACTGCGCTGCTTTCACACTGGACTGTCATTCTAGTAGCGCTATTTGGCTGCTAGCGAAGCACTTATATCCCAGCTAGCGGGCCGATGAAGGGGTTAAATGCTCTTGTGTAGCGCCACTGCAGATGTGCTTTGCAGGCTCTTCGGCAGCGGTGCCATTCATTTCAATGGGCAGGAGTGGTGGAGGAGTGGTATACACCGCTCCAAAGATGCTGCTTGCAGGACTTTTTTTTAACATCCTGCCAGCGCACCGCCTCAGTGTAAAAGCACTTGGGCTTTCACACTGAGATTGCAGGGGAGCCATTTCTGCAGGCACTTTATAGGCGCTATTTTTAGCCCAAAAGCGCCTGAAAAACGCCCCAGTGTGAAAGGGGTCTAACTGTTAGATTTTATGAGATGAAGGGGGGGGGGATTAAAAATCGGCCTAACATATCGGCCCAAAAAAATCGGCCGCCGGCCGCCGCGATTTCTAAATATCGGCATCGGCCAAAGAAAAACCCATATCGGTCGACCTCTACTAAAAGGGTACTGGAGAGACGGGGCAGCTATAATCTTGGGATTAAAAAATAATAATAATTTTTACATACAGTCCCTAGTTTCACTGAGGCTGGTAACCCTGATGGCGCCCCCTAGTGGCATGGGGCCCTAGGGCAGTGCCCGAATGGTCAGTCCGCCCCTGACAGTACCTGCTTGTCAGACTACACATTTATTGAATTTGATAGCTTAGGCATTAAGCACCCGAAGTAGTCATAGTTTAAGAGATAAACCATAAAAAATAGTGCAGCGCGCTGCGGGGGGTCCCTGAAACTGAGGGTCCGGAGGATCTTCAGGACACGCTGCAGACGGTGTTCAATAACATCCTTGGAGAAACACCTGATAAACGCATTGAGATGGACAGGGCCCATCGAGCTTTACGCCCCAAGAACGCCACTGCCAAACCAAGAGACATCATCTGCAGGATCAGCTCTTACTCCCTGAAGGAAGAGATCATGTGCCAGGCTCGCCTGGCAAGAAAGGTATCTTTCCGGGATGTACCGGTACAACTGTATCCAGACCTCTCATGGATTACCCTACAAAAATGCCGGCTCCTACAACCCTTGCTTCGCGCCCTGCAAGACGAGAACATAATCTATAGATGAGGTTTCCCCTTCAGCCTTACAGCCAAACATCAGGGCAAGTCGGCCATCTTGAGGTATCCGGAAGATCTCGACGCCTTTTGTGATGTCCTGGGGATTCCTGTCCACCAACTCCCTGAATGGGACTTGGTGGCCACGCCACCTACCCCGCCAGTCATCTGGCAGAAAGTGCCTCCGCCTAACCGCCCCCGTAGTAAGGAGGCCCCTCGCAAGCCGCCCCACCAAAGAGGCACCTGAACTCCACACTGCCTGTATCTCCACCTATTCATTTTGTCTCTCTCCCCCTTGAACGGCCCATCTTTTTTTTATTTTTTTTTATTGCGACCGTTGATTCTGCCTTGGACAAATTTTTTCTTTTTCTGACTATTTCCCGAATGAATGAATGAATGAATGAATGAAAACTTATATAGCGCGGCACATGCGAACTAAATCGCCTCTGGGCGCTTGTTGTTCCTGTCTCCTTTGGTATCAAAAGAGATGAGTCTTGATCTTTCTCCTGAAAGCTAAGTGGTTCTCTTCCAACCGAATGCTGGTTGGTAAAGCGTTCCATAGTCTGGGACCCTGGACCGCGAATCTTCTATCTCCTTTGGACCTGTAGTTGGCTTTCGGTATCTGTAGTAGATTTTGATTGGTGGATCGCAAGAGGCGATTGGGATTATGAGCTTTTATTTTTTCGCATAGATATTGGGGGGCATTCCCATGAATACATCTATGCGTTAGACAGAGAGCTTTAAAAGTAATTCTGTCTTTTACTGGTAACCAGTGAAGGGATCTCAGTGAGGGTGAGATTGATTCCCAGGGTTTTTTCCCAGTCACAAGTCTGGCGGCCGTATTTTGAACGACTTGTAGACGAGCGATTTGGTACTTTGGGAGTCCGAGGTAAAGGGCATTTGCATAGTCCAATCTGGAGTTCACAATTGCTCCCACCACGACCGCAATGTCTTCTTTGGGAATAAAAGGGATGAGTCTACGTAGTAGGTGCAGCAGATGGTGAGATCCGCTGACAACTGACCCTATTTGTTCGTCCATTGTCATGTAGGAGTCGAAGATGACCCCGAGACTTTTGACTTTGGCGCAGGGGGTGATGATTTTCCCTAGAATGGGTGGGGGACTCCAAGTTGTTACAGGTAGATTCTTACGCTTGGCGTGAAACAGGAGAAGTTCTGTTTTCGCTCCGTTGAGTTTAAGATAACTCTTTGTCATCCAGTCCTCTATCAAAGAGAGGCATGTCTCTAGATTGAGGTGGTGATCCTTTTTATTGCAAATGCGGAAATACAGTTGCGTATCGTCTGCATATGAGTGGTAAAGCAGTTTTTGACTGCTAATGATTTCAAAAAGAGGACGAAGATAAATGTTGAACAACACCGGCGACAGGGGGGATCCTTGAGGGACTCCGCATGACACTGTGCGTTTTTCAGAAGTGAAAGGTCCTAATTTCACTATTTGCGACCGGTTTTCCAAAAAAGAGGAGAACCTTCTGCGACTTTGGCTACTTCAGCTAGCCGGGTCAATAAAAGCTTATGGTCTACTGTGTCGAAAGCTGCGCTTAGGTCCAACAGAACCAGAAGACAAGATTGTCCTTCGTCTGCGGCCTCGAGAGCGTCGTCCCATATCTTGAGCAGTGCTGTTTCCGTCCCGTGTCCGGGGCGGAATCCTGATTGAAATGGATCAAGTAGGTTGTGGGTATCTAGATGCTGTTGCAGCTGTTGTACCACTACTTTCTCCATGACCTTAGAGAGAGCGTTTAAGCCTGTTATGGGGCGGCGGTGGAGTGGATCCTTGGAATCCAGGGTGGGTTTCTTCAGGATGGGTCTAATTACGCCCTCCTTCAACTGGGAGGGTACTATGCCCTCCACAAAAGATTGGTTAATAAGCTGTGTGATAGGAGGTGCCAGGATGTCGGCGCATTCCTTCAGCAGCTTAGTAGGGATAATGTCGTTTGGCACAGTGCTGTTACGCAGAGTACCGATGATATTTTTAGTGGCTTGGGTAGAGATGAGTTCCAGCTTGAATTTACCTGGTTGTGGTGAATTACTACAGGTGTTGTGTAAATAATTACGGGGGGGGGGGGGGCTACGGGGGGAATTGTTTTGCTGAATGCTTTGCCGGATACCCTCAATTTTATTGATGAAGTAATCCCACAATTCATTGCAAAATTCTTGTGTGTCGGAATTGGGGGCTTCAAGATATCCTAGATTCATGGTCTGAGTGACCAGCTTGAAGAGTTTGCGGGGGCGATTCAGGGCGCTATAGATAGCCTCAGAAAAATAGTTTTGTGCTATGCGATTCACTACCAGTTTGCCTAATAGGCGGGTCTCCCCTGAGACTTGAGAGATTAGGAGCATCTTGCTCACCCACCCCCTTGGTTTAGCAAATATATTTATACGTGTTTTCAGTTTTCAGTTTTGGATGACCACCATAGGGCTCCCAGGCACCCTTCTGGCTCACTCTCTCCGAGTGTGGCCGGACGGATCCTTGGGAATCCGTTTTGACCTAGGCCTTTTGGCCTCTCAAGGTCTGGCGCTAATGCTAGCCCCAATTGAACATTCCTTTCAGCCCTCCCTCCTTATCCTCCCTCTTTATTCATCGAGTTGCTCACCACAGAATTTGTGGAACATGTCTGGACTGCCTCCCGGGGCGCCCCTACCCTCGGCCTTCTCTCCCCCCCAGCTCCACATCGCTTCAGGTAAGAGACTTCCCCCCTCCCCTATTTACTCCCATGGCTAAGATATTGTCCTTGAATGTACATGGCTTTAATTCAGATAGGAAAAGGCATCTGGCATTTAGGGAGTTCAGACAGTCGGGCGCTGATGTAGTTTTTGTTCAGGAAACGCACTTCGACAAGACGGGATCCTTCGCGTTCGCCTCCAGACAATTCCCACAGATTTACTCCTCTGCGGGTCCCCGCAAGAGGTCCGGTGTTGCAATACTTAATAAACGCGGATCTCCATTCGCTTGCTCTAGTTATTATAGCGACCCACACGGGCATTTTGTTATCCTCCAGGGTTTGTGGCAGTCGCGGGAGGTGACTTTTTGTGCACTCTACGCTCCGAACGTCCAGCAACATAGATTCCTGACTAAGGTGTTTACACGCCTCTTTAGGTTGGACCTTGTGCTCCTAGTGGTGGGGGGCGACTTTAACTTGACACAATCTGCAACTGCCGACCTTCACGTAGTGGGTCCTCGGACGTTATCGGCTCGGGTCCTTAGGGACTCAAAGCTTTTCCGCCAAATCACCAGACGTTTTTCTGTCTTCGATGCCTGGAGGGCCCTCCACCCGGGTGATCGGCAGTATACTTTCTATTCGGCCCCCCACAGAGCTCACTCACACATTGACTACGTTTTCGCTGACAACTCTAAGCTCCATGTGATAAGGGAGGCACGGATACTCCCGATCTCATGGTGGGATCACGCGCCTGTCTTGCTCACACTAGACCTGGGTTCCCCTGTCCAGAGGCCCTACAATTGGAAGCTGAACACCTTCCTCCTCCAGCACCTACCGTCTAAAATGGAACTTAACTCCACTCTCCATTTATATTTTGCGGAGAATGACACCTCTGATGTCTCCACTTCCACGCTATGGGAGGCACATAAGGCGGTCCTGCGGGGTAAATGTATAGCGCTGTCCTCCGCCCTGAAAAAGGACGCACAGGCTACCAAACAGAGAACCGAGAGGGAACTTGAGACCCTGGAGCGCCGACTACAAATATCCCCTTCCGTTGCCCTCCTTAGAAAGATTACAAACCTCCGGGCGACCCTGAGAGACCTGGCTCTGGGACGTGTGGAGAAAGCCCTTGTCAGACTGCGGCAGTTTTATTACGACAAAGGTAACAAGGCCCACTCCCTGCTCGCGAAGAAACTACGCGATACCCATCTTGCGATGACGCCCCACCAAATTAAGGAGAAATCATTTGCGGACTTTTACAAACGCCTTTATAACGACCCTAACATTCCCGGTGACCCTCTTCCTCCAGACATCTCTCTCCGCATGACACAATACTTAGAACAAAGTGGCTTTGCCCAACTCCAACCCTCTGACCTGACACCGCTCAATGTACCGATCACGGTAGAGGTGATTGAGCAGACCATTAAATTCTTACCCTGCCGTAAGTCCCCGGGCCCTGATGGCCTACCCTATGAATACTACAAAGCCTTCATGTCCCCTTTGCCCCCCCACATGTGCAAACTTTTTAATACCTTCCTACGAGACACCCCCATCCCAACAGACATGCAGCGCTCATTTCTCACTCTGATTCCCAAGCCGGATAAGGACCCGATTCTCTGTGCCAACTACAGACCCATCGCCCTGTTGAATTCGGACCTGAAAATATTTACGAAATTGCTCTCAAATCGCCTGAATGTGGTTCTACCTTCCCTTATTCACAAGGATAAGTTTTCAGGATCAAGTGGGCTTTGTACCTTTCAGGCAGGCGGGTGATAATACGCGAAGGGTAATAGACTTGGTGGACGTGGCGAAACAGAGAAAACACGGCGTCCTTGCTTCTCAGCCTGGACGCCGAGAAGGCCTTCGACCGGCTTGGATGGCCCTTCATGTTCGCCACGTTGCATCACGTGGGGATCCGGGGCCCATTCCTGAGTGCAATTCGCCATTTTTACTCCGACCCCTCCTCCCAGGTCAAGACGCCTTTTCAAGACCCTCCTTCCCCGTTACCAATGGCACCCGGCAGGGGTGTCCGCTTTCACCTCTGCTATTTGCGGCCACTATTCGGGGCAACCCGTCCATTCGAGGGGTGTCGGTCTGGGGAAGGGAATTTAAAATTTCCCTGTTCGCGGACGATGTCATCCTCTCTATGACACATCCTAGGACTTCCCTCCCGGTCCTCCATGCAGAGTTAGCCAGGTAGGGAGCCCTATCGGGCTATAAAATTAATACCTCCAAATCAGTAGCCCTCCCAATTAATATTCCTAGAGCAGAGGTCGCTCATTTGCAGGCTAATTTCTCCAATCATTGGAAAACAACCTCCCTGAAATACCTGGGGATCCACATCACTCCAAGTTTTGCGACTTTGTATCAGGAAAACTTCCCTCCTCTATTCCGCTCAATTAGATCATTGCTGACGCAATGGAAAAAACACCATATCTCCTTACTCGGTCGGATAGCCTCAGTAAAAATGACGATACTCCCGAAGCTTCTATACCTCTTCCAGACCTTACCCATCCCCGTTCCCTATATAAACTTGAGAAAACTCCAATCCGATTGACTTAAATTTGTCTGGAATTACAAAAGACATAGGGTCCCCCTGACGGTACTAATGGCAGCGAGCTCGGACGGGGGCCTTGCGTTACCTAATCTTGTTAAGTATTATCAGGCCACTCAACTCCGTGCAATAGCCTCTTGGTTCACTCAACGCTCCTACAACAAGTGGACGGAGATCGAAAAATTGTGGCTAGCCCCGACCCATCCTAATAGCCTGCTTTGGAGTGCGGATGCGGAGGTCCCCCCTGAACGCCTACTGGGCTCTATGTCACAGCTCCGACTACTGTGGCGTCGGCTGTCCTACCGGATGGGCTGTCCTCGGAGCGTTCGCTCTTGACCTCATTCATGTGTAATCCCAAGGTGCCAGATAGCCTCACTCACCAAATGTCCCACCCGTGGTTGTCCCAGAATCTTTTTCATTTTGGGAACCTGGTAGACCCCCTCTCCCGCAAACTACTACCCTTCTCTAGCCTTCAAACTAAATTTGATCTCCCTCGACAGGTATTCTATAGCTACTTGCAAATTCGCCATTACGCCCTGTCTATAGCACCTAACCTGCAATTCTCACCCCCAACACCCTTTGAGAGACTGATCTTGGCCGGGTCGGCTCGAAAAGGCCTAATCTCTGATATCTACAAAATACTAAATGCCTACCCCCTAGAGTCCCAGGGGAAACACTCTTACATGATCCGATGGGAGAAAGCCCTTAACGAGGTAATACCCATAGAACAATGGCGGATAATCTGGTCCCAAGCAGCTAAGAGCTCACTATGTACATTGTACAAGGAAAATACATATAAAGTCCTCCTGTTCTGGTATATGACCCCTGATGTGCTTCACGCCATATATCCCGCCAGCTCTAATCGCTGTTGGCGATGTCAGGTAGATAAGGGCTCCCTTTTTCACATTTACTGGAGCTGCCCCCTGATAGCCCCCTATTGGACCGCGGTGCAACAACTATTGACTCACATGCCGGACATGCAGGTCCCCATGTCCCCCAAATTCTTCCTGCTGGGCCTGTCCCCCGTGAAGTTCTCCAGGCCCTGCTCGAAGCTGATCCGCCATATCCTCACAGCAGCTCGCTGTCTCATAGCCCTGAAGTGGAAAAAACACTCTCCCCCCACCCCTGAAGCCCTGTACACTAGAATCAAAGATGTGGAGCTGATGGAGCGAATGACCGCCAGGATACAGGATAGATTGGAGGCCCATGACATTGTCTGGGAGCCATGGCGCCTTCGGGAGGGCCAGCAATGACTAGGTACGTGAATCTACTCGATGACCTTTCCCCCTTCCTCTTTCTCTACCCCCTATTTTCTTCTCTCCCACCTTCCCCCCCCCTCCCTCCTTCTGGGGGTTTCCTTCTGACCCCCCCTCCTTGTCTCACACTTTGCTGAGTTCTAACCTATGTTACTATGATATGGCATCTCCGACCTTAGTTTTATACTTGACATTGCCTGGGAACATGTAGACGGCCCATGTTGTTAACTACTTGATTACATGTAACACAGGCAGATAAGTGCCTCATCTCCATGTATCTCTCTATATGCTGTATCGAATGCTCTTGTTTGATTGTATGCAACTTTTCTCTTCTCAATAAACAGTTATTTGATATAAAAAAAAAAAAAAAAAAGTGCAGCGCAACTAACAAAATCATTTGTGATCCAAAAGGACTACCTTTACAAAACCATGGTCCGGCGACATCTTGAGTACAAAACTAATAAGGGGACAGGAGAACCTCAGTTATGAGGAAAAACTACAAGCATAAAACGGAGAAAAGATGCTTGAGAATAAATATAGTAATGTACAAACCCTCAATGCTAATTTTAGCATAGGGGGAAAAAAAACTATTCAGTTTCAGGGAGATTATGAAGACATGTGGCCACTCAATGAAACTGGATGTCACAATGTAGAGTATAATATTTCCTATCATCTGTGCCCAGTCTTTCCACACAGAGTTAATCCAGCTCTGAGCAATCCTCTTTTATTGTTCAGTGAAACATAGTGCCCCCCCCCCCCCCAGGCTCTGCCCCCCCCCCCACCCCAAAGCACCTTTCCCCATCTTACCCTGGCCGGTGGTTGTGGTGGCATGCAGGCAGGGGGGTTAGCAGAATCTGGAAAGGATCTGGAATGGACTTTCTTTAACTTTTTTTTTAATTATTATTCAGCTGTCAGCGGGGAAGCCCATTGACAGCTGATGACTCATCAGTTAAGGACACCGCCTTCCCAGCCCCGCTTCTTAACAACTAGCTTTTACTGCGCTCTGGTTGGGTGTAGTGCATTGCAGGGCATTTTGCGTGGTTAACCCCCTGGGCTGGGAAACAAGACAGTTTCCATCGTCGGCTCATGGAGTGGCTGTGTCAGTTTCATTCCGGGACACTGTATTGTCCTGGAATGAAGGTGCCCGGGACACACCTGAAAAATGCGGGACTGTCCCAGGCAATCTGGGATGCGTGGTCGCCCTATCTCTCACATGTATACACACACACACACACACATACTAGAGCTAATTTAGGCAGCAGACAATTAACCATCCAGTATGACTTTGGAGTGTGTGAGTGTAGCCAGGGTTCAGGGCTGCATTGCATTTTATTCTTCTCTCCCTCTATTGAATTACGGGTATTATGCTGCACCATTCTTCTCCAGACAGCAGGGGGAGTGTTAAAGGCGAGCGAGCCCATAGACTTCTAAGCAGAGTGCAGAGAATCCTGGGTGGTGTAGTTTGAGATGCCAGCCATATAATGGAGCTAATTGACTAACTATACTAGAGATCTCAATAGGCACTGTGTAGTAAGAGGTGTGAGAGATGATTTTTATTAAACTGCTTGGGAATGCTCTAGCACTGAGGGAGTTGGAGAGAGCGTACTTCTGTTTGAATATTCACCTGCCAGCGGAAGACCATACTGACGGAGATCTGAGCCTGAGACTCGGAGTGAGGACAACTGGGGGCAGCCCAGCACTGCTCACATCACAGCACTTGCCCTGCTCCCAGGAGACTGGAGCATCCACTCACCCTCTGATTCCCACTGCTGATCACTGGAGGCCTTTGGGGAGAGACCAAGGGCCCCCTCCTTTGCAGCAAGCAGGGCTGGACTGGGACAAAAGTTTGGCCCTGGACTTTATCCAGACTGGCCCACTTTGACAGGTCTCTCCCATGGCAGCCGGACAACTCCCGCACCCCCCCCCAAGCCCTCTCTTCCTCTTCACTAGCCATTCTACTTTATTGGAGTAGAACAGCTGGTACTCGTACTCTTATAGGCAGTACCAGTGGGGAAGATAGACATTATTTCACCCAGGGCAAAGAATCAGTTTGGTGCCCCCCCTAATGAGACAAGATTAGGCAGAAGTGAGAAACTCCCAGGCCATAGCTGTTGAGTCAGCTGTCTGTCCCCCCCCCCCCCCCATGCTCCTCTTTGCTTCTCTTGTCCTCCCTCTGCTTCTTTGCTCCCCCCAGGTGAGGGCTGCGGGGAGGGAGAGACAAAAGGAGCAGGGGGGGGTGGTGGTCCGCTGTCACTGAAGCTGGCCCACTGAGCTATCGGCCCACCGGGAAACTCCCTGTAGTCCCAATGGCCAGTCCATCCCTGGCAGCAAGAGGTCACTGCAGCATCGCAGGTACTGGTAAGCATTGCTGATACTGCTAGCAGGGACTGAGACACTGAGAGCAGGACTATAAGTGTACCCAATCTATAATACACACTATATTGCACGTATTCCAAACCTAGACTGCACCTATACCAAACCTTTACTGCATCAGAACCAGAGCTTCCTTGCACATGGGCCAAGACTTTACTGTATGCAGGCTAACTGGCACTGTTGTTAAAGGGGTTGTAAAGGTACACAGTACCGGCCCCCCCCCGAGCCCCCGTTGTACTTACCTGACCCTTCGAATCTCCCGGGCGCGTCCACGTCGTCCTCTTCGGTTCCCAGCCTGGCTGTTGATTGGCTAGGCTGGGCGGATTGATAGCAGCGCAGCCATTGGCTAGTGCTGCTGTCAATCAGAGCGCATGACGCGGCGCGCCGGGGGCGGAGCCGAGTGATACAGTCGGCGGCTATGGCCGCCGCTGTATCACGGTAGCGCGCTCGCAAAAGCTTTCCTCCATGCGAGCGCCCTCGCATGAAGAGGGAAAACTTTTGCAAGGAGGAGCCCAGACAGCCGCCGAGGGACCCCAGAAGACAGCTTTCCGGGCCACTCTGTGCAAAACGAACTGCACAGTGGAGGTAAGTATAACATGTTTGTTATTTTTTTTTTTAAAAAGCCCTGACTTTAGTGTCCCTTTAAGTCCACCAGTATTCTTAAAGGTCCTCAACGATAGCCGGCAGAAGATCAACTCAAAGGATTGCCCCTCCCATAATAATTATTACGGGGGGACTAGCATTGCTGCTATAAATGTGCTCTGGCAGTATAGTTCCAGCACTCAGTAAATTAAAATGTACTACTATATACTGATGCACCGGAGTTGGCTTTGCTACTGTTTATTTTCACTTGGACACCAAATGTAATTTTATGCCTAATCACATTGTATGTAAATTGAGTTTTACAATTTTTAACCTATTATACACTTGCCTAGTTACCAGACATATTGGGTGACAATATATAATGTTTATTAAAGTTAAAGTGGAATTAAAGTGATAGCAAAGTGGAAAATTTAAAAAACTTTCCCCTGCAAGGCAATACATACCTTTATAACGAAGCCCTCCAACTATGCGCAGTGATTTCTGACAGAGCTTCCGTCTTCACCTGGTCTTCCTGCCTGGGTTCTTCTGTCGGACAGGCTGCCGTACACATGGGCCGAATGTATATGGATTGACACTCCCATTATAACATGTGAGTTCTGATTTATGCAGCGTTCCATTGTGTGCCCAGTTTATGTGATGACATACTCCAATGGTTTCTGCCATTGACAGCCTGTGGTGACAGGAAGTGATTGATCGATGCATCATTTAACATTATACATTATAAAATACATTGTTTTCAATGAGGCTGGTTCACATATGTGCGATGCATTCGCACTGCGCATTGCCGAAAAAATGTGTGCCTTTTCTAGGCATTGCGGTGCGGCTCAGGTGCGAATTCAGACCCATTATCTTCTATGAACACGCATCTGATTCTCAGATGTGTTCATTTCTCTTCAGGATTTCTCTCATTCACCTCAATACACTTCCCCCCTCCCCCTCCCCTCTCCCAGGTCTCCAAACCAGAAAAGGACAAGTCTTGGGTGACAGAGCAAGAAACAGAGGACAATGCTAAAGCCTAGAGTGGGTGAGTAGTGTTAAAGTAAAGCAGAACTAAACACTCCTTTCCTGTACAGCCAAGCTGTCATGTTAGCCCCTGTTTGATCTATAGCTGCCATGGTGCTGCCCATGTGATCAGTTAAAGGAGAAGTATGGCCAAAGCGCTTTTAGCCCTACTTCTGTGGGTCACAGTAGCAGGGCTGCCATCAGGGGGGTACAGGCAGCACACCTGTAAGGGGCCCGGAGGGCTCCCAGGGGGCCTGGATGGCAACCCCCTTTAAAAAAAAGGGGTCCGGAGGTTCCCAGGGCCTCAGTAGGCAACCCCCCTTTTTTATACATTTTTTATAAAAAAATCAATATTTTTAATATATTTTAATTTTATTTTTTATTAAAGGGCCAATTTGTTTTCTTAGAGGTCCCCAGGGGCCCGGAGGCCCCCTGGGCCCCGTATGTAAACCCCCCTTTTGTTATTTATTTTTTATAAAAAATATATATTTTTTTTAATATATTTTTATTTATTTTATTTTTTATATATTATTATTATTATTATTATTTTTTATATTATTTTTTTTCCCTTTTATATATATATATATATATATATATTAATAAAGGGCTCAGATGTCCCCAGGGCCCCATGTGGCAAACCCCTGTTTATTGTTGTTTAAATATTTTTTTTTTTTTTTTATAAATAACCCCCCTTTTTTTGTAATTTCTTTTTTTTTTTGTAAAGGGCCCCCTGCTTCTCAATTCCCAGCAGCCCCCCCACTTCTCAATTTCAGATGGCAGCACCCCCCCCCCCCCCCCCGGTTCTCTGCTCCAGGGGGCCCATGCCTGAAGCTGTGTAATGGGCCCCATAATTCCTGATGGCGGCTCTGCACAGTAGTGGAATTTGTTCTGCATTCCTGTAAACCCAGGTTCAGCTGACTAAAGTTCGCGGTCAGCTGACATCACTCAGCCAGTCCAGGCTCTGGAGGGATCCCGACTTTAATATTAGAATTCACCCAGATGCCTGGACCGGCAGCTGGCTCAGCCTCTCAGCGCTCTACTGAGAGCCTGAGCCAGCCACTCCTGCCCCTCTCCACAGCCCAGCGCTCCAGTGAACACGGGGGGCAGAAATCCAGTGAATGACCTGCTTAGGGAGCTCTGAGAACTGAGCGAAAGATGCAGCATCAGACCAATCCTGCACCCACGTAGGTAAGTAGGATTGAAAAATCCCATACTTCTCTGTTAATGAATTTTAGGCATTAGGCCCCTTTCACACTTGTACAACCTAAAAGTAGCACGATTTTGACGTGACTTGAAGCAATACCTGTGTAATGTTCAAGTCTGTGGACCTCAAGTCGCATCAAAGTCGAACCAAAGTAGTGCAGGCACTACTTTGAAGTTGCAAAGATATGAACAGTACTCATGTCATGCGACTTTGTAGTCCTAAGTCACAGGACAAGTTGCACAAGTATGGCCCTCCCCCATAAATACATACCTGAGCCTGATCTCAATCCAGCACTGTCGCTGGGAGCAGCGGTTCTCTCCTCACTGGAAATGGAGGCAGTGGCAGGACCCATTGGCTCCTGTGGAGTGGAGGGGGGTGAAGCCAAGCCACACTGTTGGTGTCTATGGACAAGCAGCTTGCTATGGGGACACTCTTCTAAGGGGAGAACCAGGAGCACTGGCGGGGATCCAAGAAGGGGAGAATCTGGGCTGCTCTGTGCAAAACCACTGCATAGAGCAGGTAAGTGTAATTATGCTAGTTGTGTTTTTTGTTTGTCTTTTGTTAATGTACGTTTACAATCACTTTAACCCCTTTCTGCTAAGGGCATCTTCTCCTACAGTTGCTGCACACTCTCAGCATCTGACCAGCTGGACAGATGCAAGTGAAAGTGAAAGCTGTGCCTTCAATTGTAGCTTGCCATCTCCATCAGATTTTCTAAACAAAGTCTATCAGACTATGTGAACAGAGTATACCTCTGACTTTATAAATAGAGACTATCTGAACAGAGTCTAGCTGACTATATGAACATAGACTCTGCTTATATAGTCAGAGACAGACTCTGTTCAGATAGTCAGAGACAGAGTCTATCTGCCTATCTGAACAGAGTATATCTCTGACTAACTGAACAGTCTATCTGAACAGAGTATTTCTATGACTATTTGAACAGAGTATATATCTGACTATATAAACAGAGACTATCTGAACAGAGTCTATGACTATATGAACATAGACTGTTCATATAGTCAGCTAGACTATGTTCATATAGTCAGAGATAGTCTATCTCTGACTATATGAACAGAGTCTATCTCTGACTATATGAACAGAGTCTATCTCTGACTATATGAACAGAGTCTATCTCTGACTATATGAACAGAGTCCATCTCTGGCTATATGAACAGAGTCCATCTCTGGCTATATGAACAGAGTCCATCTCTGGCTATATGAACAGAGTCCATCTCTGGCTATATGAACAGAGTCCATCTCTGGCTATATGAACAGAGTCCATCTCTGGCTATATGAACAGAGTCCATCTCTGGCTATATGAACAGAGTCCATCTCTGGCTATATGAACAGAGTCCATCTCTGGCTATATGAACAGAGTCCATCTCTGGCTATATGAACAGAGTCCATCTCTGGCTATATGAACAGAGTCCATCTCTGGCTATATGAACAGAGTCCATCTCTGGCTATATGAACAGAGTCCATCTCTGGCTATATGAACAGAGTCCATCTCTGGCTATATGAACAGAGTCCATCTCTGGCTATATGAACAGAGTCCATCTCTGGCTATATGAACAGAGTCCATCTCTGGCTATATGAACAGAGTCCATCTCTGGCTATATGAACAGAGTCCATCTCTGGCTATATGAACAGAGTCTATCTCTGGCTATATGAACAGAGTCATGTCTGCAGGCATGCATCTACCACAAGTGACACCAGTTTAGGATGCCTGAACTCCAGGTAACAATCACTTGCTTAGTTCTCCACTACTACATAACAAGTACAAGGAAGAGGGAGGGCCTTGCGAATGTCTGAGTAATTTCAGCAGTTGAATGCGCCGAGATTATCTACCAGACAGCGGATATGAGCAATGCTATTGGCTGTATCCTCCCCAGCGTCCAGCACACACAAACAGCATCTTCAAATTCACCAGAACTTTATTGATCGCCGACACACCCACCTGTCCATACGCTCCAGCCAGAGGATCACGTTGCACACGTACACGTTGACGCCCTCTTCTCCTCCCAGGTGCTGTTAGTACGAGCCCGCAGCCATATTTAAATAGGGCAAAAGCCAATTGTCTAGTACTGCGCTGGAAAGATGGAAGCTCAGCTATCTGAACTTGTGCAAGCTTCTGCTTCCTGCATGTGCTAATTGTAGCGTTCTTTATGGCACTAATATTTAACTGATGTGTAATAAGAGATGCATTACCTACACAGGGAGCCAGGAAAGCAATGAAAAGTGACACCAATGACCTTTACAACTGAATTAGTTTACATGTTGGGATCTTTGTGTGCACCGTTTTAAAATGGAGGCTATGCAAAGGTTTTTACTCTGTAACTAATATGCAAATCAAATGTGTGTCTGTTCCACCAACAGAATAATGTGCCATAATATAATCCTGTTTTCCGTTGAAGAGAAGGAACAAAAGTGACAGTGAGTGTATGTTATATAATATGTTTCTCTTGTTTGATTTGGACCAATAATGTTACCTTTGAGATTTGGTTTACAATATGAACCGCACAGCATGTTCCTGTTTAACTCACATGCGATTCAGTGAATGGGCTCAAGTCACACTCCATCGCACCGAAAGTGATACATGTACTACTTTTTGAAAAGCACTGCAACTGGATCGCATAGTATACCATGCTTTCTTGCGCAGGTGAATGCACTGCGTTTGCGACCTGCATTTGGATTGACGTTATCTTAAAGTGAATGTAAACCCTCACATTTACCCAGTGAAGTGAACAGCCTCAGATGATACACAGGCATGAAACAAATCTCCCTACATATGTTCTACATGTATCTCTGCTGTCTTCAGCTTCATATACTGTTTAGAAAGTGCACATCCTGTTAGAATTTTCTCTTCCTGTTCCAGCAGGGGGAGGGGAGTCTTGCCATACACTGTGAGACAGCTGATTGGAGGAAAGGCACCCCCCCCTCCTTATAGGCAGAGACTTGCAGAGCTGTGCTGTGAATTAACCAGCTGTCTGCTAATCTATTTTTATCGCACAAATTTCAGGTTGGTTTAATCAGAAGTGTCAAAGAACTTGTCAGAAGTTATCATGCCGATGACAGAAGATCGGAGCATGAGAAAGCCACAGGACTTAAGGCTTTGGAGAGCGATAAGAAAACACTGGAGATATACTGTATGTGCCCAGCCAGCTTTAATTTCAGGAATCGGGTTTACATGCCCTTTAACCACTTCATTGTCATTCGATGTCCACAGATGGAGTGGACGTCAAATGACGTCCTTGACTTTGCGGGTGGATATCTAAATGATGCCTGCAGGACCCGGGTGCGATGTGCTGCCTCCACGCCCGGGTCCCCGTAAGTAAACAAAGCCGTGATTGCGGCCAGTGAGCAACAGTATTCATGAGATCAGTGATTTTTTTTTTTTTACCGATCTCATGGTTTCCAGCCTGGAGGAGAGATGTGGGGTCTTATTGACCCCACATCTCTCCATAAAGAGGACCTGTCACACACATTTCCTATTACAAGGGATGTTTACATTCCTTGTAATAGGAATAAAACTGAAAAAAAAAAAGTGTAAACAAAATAAAAATAAAAAATAAGTAAAAAAATAAATAAAAGAATAAAAAATAAAATTAAAATGCCCCTGTCCCCGGTAGCTTGCACACAGAAGCTAATGCACACGTAATTCCCGCCGACATATGTAAACGCTGTTTAAACCACATATGTGAGGTATCGCCGCATGCGTTACCGTGGACCGCTTTCATCGGACATGTCTCCTGAGATATTTTGGTCTGATGTGTGTACACACCATCAGACCAAAATCCCCGCGGATAGACAACGCGGTGACGTGGCGGTGACGTTGACACCGCGACGTGCGCCAACAAGGAAGGTACAATGCTTCCACGCATGCGTCAAATCAATTCAACGCATGCGGGGGATTTCGGTCCGCTGGTTAGGCGTACTAACCAGTGGACATGTCCGACAGACAGGTTTCCAGCGGACAAGTTTCTAAGCATGTTTAGAAACTTTTGTCCGCTGGAAACCTGTCCGCTAGACCGTACACACGATTGGACATGTCCGTGGAAACTGGTCTGCGGACATGTTCGATCGTGTGTACGTGGCCTCAGAGTGCCAGCAACAAATCTAGCACTAGATCTCCTCTGTAAATCTAAACTGGTAACCTGTAAAAAAAAATTTAAGCGTTGCCTATGGAGATTTTTAAGTATCGAAGTTTGTGCGCATTCCATGAGTGTGCGCAATTTTAAAGCGTGACATGTTTGAAAAAGTATTGTGCAAATACCGTGCAAGATAAAACGTTGCAATGACTGTCGTTTTATTCCCTAGGGTGTCTGCTAAAAAAACATATATAATGTTTGGGGGTTCTGCATAATTTTCTAGCAAAAGAATGATGATTTTTACATGTAGGAGAGAAGTGTCAGAATAGGTCCGGTATTGAGGTGTGTATAAAAGCCCGGTATTGAAGTGGTTAATCCCTTAGAGCTGGGTCCTGTCGGCCCTTTAAGGGTTTTAGAGTGCTGGGAGGCGGGGCTTAAGGTCATGTGATTGGCTGTCACATGATCAGAAAGCTCTCGATCGCAAGCAGTGACCGGAAGATTTCCATTAGCTGCCGGTAACTGTGGCGGGAGCAGGGCACGCGCTATCGGCGCTATAGCATGCAAATATGCAGCCGCTCAGTGTCAAGGCCCACTTGCTGAGAGGACGCTGCTCAGCACATTGTCTATAGCTCCCAACTGTCCTTGATTTTGAGGGACTGTCCCTGGTTTGTCCCTCTGTCACTCTTTGCTTCTCATTTGTCCCTCATTTTGTTCTGATCTATATAATTGTATATAAAATGCACTATATTTATATTTCAAAAAGTGTTTCCCAGTGCTAAACCTTTCATCCAAATTCGAAATAGCTGCATTTGTAAATTTAAAAAGCCAGTATAACGGCATAATAGTGGTAAAAAAAAAGCACTTGTGGGTTTATCTAATCCCCCTTCCCTTTTTTTTTTTAAAATAGAATTCTTCTTTAACCACTTAGTAACCGCCCTATAGCCAAAATACGGCTACAAGGCGGTTCCCTAACTCTGGGCGGACGTCAATAGACGTCCTCCCCGAGAATCAGACCCGCCCGCCCGAGCGGGCGCGCACACGCGTTCACTGGCGCTCGCCGGGTCCACGGAACCCGCAGCAACAAGGATCGCGATAAGGAGCCAATGGAAGCGGCTCCTTACCACGTGATCGTGCCGTCCAATGACGGCGCGCTCACAAGTGTAAACAAACCCGGGCGGATGGGTCACCTGCAGGTCATCTCTCTCCTCTCCTCACACCATTGCATCGTGAGAGAAGAGGAGAGAGATTAGTGACAAACTGTAAGTGCCCAGCAGTGCCCCATCTGTTCCCCATCTGTGCCATCTGTGCCCCACCAGCGCCATCTGTGCCCCACCAGTGCCACCTGTGCCCCACCAGTGCCACCTGTGCCAATCAGTGCCACCTGTGCCAATCAGTGCTGTCTGTACCCACGAGTGCCGCCTGTGCCCACGAGTGCCGCCTGTGCCACACCAGTGCCACACCAGTGTCATCTGAGCCACACCAGTGCCACACAAGTGCCGCACCAGTGTCATCTGAGCCACACCAGTGCCGCCTGTGCCCATCAGTGCCACCTGTGCCCATCAGTGCCAATCAGTGCTCATCTTCGCCCCACCAGTGCCGCCTGTGCCCCACCAGTGCCATCTGTGCTCACCAGTGCCATCTGTGCCAGTTCCACCTGCACCACTGCAGTGCCGCCTGTGCCCACCAGTGCTGCCTGCTAATCAGTGACCCCAGAGCCACAGCAGTGCAACCAGAGCCACACCAGTTCACACCAGTGCCACCTTTGCCCATCAGTTACACCTGCGCCACTGCAGTGCCACCAGTGCCCACCAGTGTTCTGCAGTGCAGCCTCACTAGCCACCAGTATGGCAAAACATTTTTTTACCACCGAGGAGGCCTACCAGAAACTATGCGTGACTGATGAAAGCTGCGAGGAGCTCTCTGAGTTTCTGTCCGATTCAGATTCGGCCTATGAGCCCATAACAGGAAGCGGGTCTGATACGGAATCAGAGGAGGAACCTGTGCCCGTTAAAAGAAGGAGTTCTGGCGTGGAGCAGCAGCAGCCTACTACTAGCAGTGCAATGCCATCCACCTCGCGAGCAGTGCCGTCCACCTCGCGAGCAGTGCAACAAAGGTCAGGCACCAGTAGGGTGTCCTCTCCGCCCCAAAGGGATAGGGGCCATGCCAGCCTTCCCTATGGCCTTCAAAACTCCCTGTGGCTGGCTTCTAATTCTGGAGTATCAAATATCCCCCCTTTCACCGCCCAACCAGGTGTACAGGTGAACACCGATAATTTTGACATGCTTGATTTTTTTCATTTGATTTTTACAGAAAAATTATTATCATTCATTGTGGCCCAGTGCAACCTCTACACTCAGCAGTTTATAGTAAGCAACCCTGATTCCAGTTATGCCCGCCCCTTTGAGTGGAGAGACCTGACCGTAGAGGAGTTCAAAATATTCTTAGGCCTAACCTTCAATATGGGTCTCTCAAAAAAAATCAAAGGGTACTCCTATTGGTCTACCAAAGCCATCCACCACATGCCAGTCTTCTCATCCCGTATGCCCAGGTCCCGATACTTTATGATTCTACGGTTTCTCCACTATAATGATAACACCCAGTGCCCTCCCCGAAATGACCCTGCTTTTGACAAATTATTTAAAATTCGGCCACTCCTAAAAAAAAATTCTGAAACAGTTCATCCCCAGCAAAAGGGCCCGATATGGGGTGAAAATGTACAAACTGTGCGACCGAGACACGGGGTACATCTACTCCTTCCATGTGTACGAAGGGAAGGACTCCAAACTGCATCCCTCCGAATGCCCCGAATACATCGGAACCAGTGGAAAAGTGGTCTGGGAGATTATCCACTACTTGGAAAAGGATACCACCTTTATGCGGACAATTTTTATACTAGCCTGCCCCTGTTTAGAAATCTTTACCGGAGAGACATCCTAGCATGTGGCACAGTAAGAATCAACAGAAAGGGCTTCCCACAAAAATTGGTGAATCAAAAGCTAAGACGAGGAGAGACGACATCTTTGCGGAACCAGGAGCTATTGGCTGTCAAGTAGAGGGACAGACGAGACGTCCACATGCTTACCACGATCCACAACGACACCTACGTGGAAGTCCCCAAAAGAAGAGGCTCAGTCCAGAAACCATCTTGTGTCTACGATTACAATTTGTTTATGGGAGGAGTGGACTTCAACGACCAGATGATTGAACCCTACCTTCCCTCAAGAAAATCCCGTCACTGGTACAAGAAAGTGTCCATTTATTTTTTGAGTTTGGCCTTCTATAACTCTTATGTTATCTACAAAAAATCTACACAGAATCCCGTTCCATATCTGCTCTACCAAGAAGACGTTATCACCGCCCTTTTGTTCCCTGAAATTCCACCAGAAATTCTTTGCACTGATTGCCCCCCCCAGTGAAACAGGCGCAAGACGTCAGAAGAAATGCCGGGTGCGCGCCACAGGAGGAGTCAGAAGAGACACCACAGTTTATTGTCCCGATTGTCCCTCCCAACCAGGCCTCTGTTTAGGTGCATGTTTCCGCCGTTACCATACTGCTCCAAATTATTAGGTAAACAAAATTCAAATTCCCTGTTATTTTCCTCCACACCCCTTATGCCACTCCACTGTACATACCTCTGCCTTCTCCGGAACCGACCCTGGACTGTTATACGACCACGCTTTTGCCTAATGCTAAAAATACCTCTGCTTTCTCTGGAACTGACCCTGGCTTGTTATACGACCACGCTTCTGCCTAACGCTTAAGGCCCCTTTCACATGTCCGCCTTCGTTCGTCCGTTTTTACAAGTCCGTTTACGGACTTGTAATGGACGTCTATGGGGTCGCGTCCGTTAGCGGATGATGCATCCGCTAACGTCCGCAATGATCCACGTCCGTCTGGATCCGGTTTTTCGGACGGAAGATAATCCTATTTTTCTTCCATCCGGCGGATCGGATCAGATGAATACGGACAAACGGTCCTCTACCCCTGTCCCCATTCTTTCCTGGCCTGCTACTTGGACCATGTTCCTGCTTACTACCAGGACCAATATTTTGGCACTGCTGGCAATGTTTCTACTTGCACTGGCCCTGGACTATATATGGACAGTATCCCTGCCTGTACCGACTATGGGCAATATTCCTACCTGCTGCCTGGACAATTCATTGTCACTGACCACGTCCCTGCCTGCTGCCTGGATTAGGGCTCGCCTCCTGTGGACAATTGCACTACTAAAAACACAGGTAATCTTTTTTTTTTTACCAATTACTCAGCAGAATGTATTTTAGGGTGTAACTCTTGGTATGTACATGCTGTGTTAGAAATATGAAGGGCCTTCAAAAATGTGATAGATTGTAAGGAAATTGGATGTGTAATTTGTTTCCTTACAACATCTGATGGTGCTTCTTGGATGTTGGGTCTCTATGTGGCCAGGCTGTGTAAAAGTCTCACACATGTGGTATCGCCATACTCAGGAGGAGCAGCAGAATATATTTTGGGGTGTAATTTTTGCTATCTAAATGCTATGTGTTGGAAATATCCTATAAATAGACAACTTTGTGTAAAAAAGAAAGTGTTCATTTTTTTTTCACATTTTCCAAAAACATCTGCAAAAAATCAACTGTTCAAAAGACTCATTATCGTAAAAAATTACACGAGGCCCAGCTTTTGGATGTTTGGCGCATAATGCACCCACGTGAGAAAGACTGCACCCATTATTCGCACCTTCATAGCTCTCACTCTAGGATAGACTACTTTTTCGTAAATCACCATTTCCTGGAACTTGTCTCTAAATCCAGCATAGGAATATCCACATTTTCAGACCACTCACCCGTTAGCTTATCCCTACGTATCCCCTCCCTGCCATTAAAATCCAATAACTGGAGGCTTAACGACTCCCTGCTAGCTGAAGAAGTAACTAAACAGGAGATTGGAGAACTACTCTCCACGTACTTCAGGGAAAATGGTCCCTCTGTCACATCCTTTGGGAGGCCCACAAGGCCTTTATTCATGGTAGGCTCATAGAAGTGGGTGCTGGGAAGAAAAGGGAGAGGAACCATTCCAAGTTGCGACTTATTAAGGAGATTGGTGAGTTGGAGAAAAATCACAAACTCTCTAGTTCACCAACTGTCTTCCATGAGCTAACACAAAAGAGGGAGGAGCTGAAAGCTCTTTTTCACGTGGAGACCACTGCAAAGCTTCGGCTAGTATCCCAGCAATTTTATGAGTGGGGTAATAGACCTAGCCGTCTCCAGGCCCGCTCCCTAAAACAAAAGAAATCCACCTCTTATATAACCAAAATTAAATCGTCCTCTTACTCCTTACTGTATGACACTAGAGACATTGCAAGGGAATTTTGGTCCTTCTATCAGCAGCTATACAATGTAGGGCGGCAGTTGCAAGATGGTGAGTGTAAATCCACTCTTATACAAAGCTATTTGGAGCAAGCTAGATTACCGAAACTTCCCGATTAGTCTGTTAAATATTGACGCCAAAATATACGCTAAGGCAGTGGCGATGAGGCTGATGCCCTTTGTCCCCCAATGGGTTGCTAGCGACCAGACTGGGTTTATACCTGGCAGGGAGGCGAGGGATAACTCGCTCAGGACGTTGTCATTGATTTCCTTTGCACGTCGGTGCTCCCAGCCCACCCTTTTGCTGTCCACTGACGCGGAAAAAGCGTTTGATAGGGTGGACTGGGAGTACCTGATGGCTACCCTGGGACATTTGGGGCTGGGTCCGAATATGTTATCCAGAATCTCGGCTCTCTACCACACGCCAACTGCTCAGCTACGGATCAATGGTACCCTGAGTGACTCCTTTACTCTATATAATGGCACTCGTCAGGGGTGTCCCCTATCCCCGATCCTCTTTGCCCTCTCTTTAGAGCCTTTCCTATCCTCCATACGTAATAACCCTGACATACATGGTATCGTGGTAGGCCCTTATGAACACAAATATGCTGCATATGCAGATGACATTCTCTTCTATGTCCAACAGCCCCTCCTCACTCTCCCCTCTCTCATGTCAGCATTTGCTAGGTTCGGCGCCATTTCCAATTTCAAAATTAATCTCTCTAAATCGGAAATACTGAACATCTCTGCCCCCCATAGATTGGTAGCCCAGCTGAAACCCGCCTTCCCATTCACTTGGAAGCCCCGCTCATTGAAATACTTAGGCATATTCTTAACCTCTAATTTGGACTCCTTGTTTCGTAGCAATTACATCCCACTATTGAATTCTATTAGATCTGACTTGCAAAAGTGGACCCAGTTAGCTCACTCATGGCTGGGGCGCATTAACATTGTGAAAATGAATATCCTGCCCAGATTGCTTTTCCTGTTTCAGATGATACCATATGGGGTCCCCCTCGGATTCTTTAAGTTAGCTCAATCTTTGATTGGGAGATACGTGTGGAATCGCAGACGCCCCAGGATCGCGTATGCCTGGTTGATTAGGGCGAAGCGATCTGGGGGCCTCGCACTTCCAGACCTTCGAAGGTATTTTCTTGCTGCTGTGCTGACTAGGGTGTCGGACTGGAAATATCATAACTTATGATAAGGAATCGAAACTATGGGTACAATTGGAAATGGACTTATACGGAGCGGATTTGTTTGCCTCCTTATGGATACCTCCCAAATTTCGCAAAAAGTCCCAGAACATGTCCCCCCTCTCCAAATCATCGTTTGCCATATGGGACTCACTCTGCAAAGCACAACATTGGCCCTACAATTCACCGTTAATGCCTATTGCTGGTCATGATTTTTTCCCACCCGGGAACATTGACTCTACCTTTGTGAATCGATTTTCATCTACGCCATTATTGCTCCATCAAGTGACTTCTGATACTGGGGTTCTTCCTTTATCGGCCTTGATCCCATCAACACCGGCCTCCTTCATGGATCAGTGGAAACACCACCAACTCTCGCAATTTGTGAAATCCCTACCCCACCCACTGAGGTCGGAGTCGGAACTGACCCCAGTTGAAGTCTTGCTACAGGGTCCGCAGCCGCCTGCGAGGCCCCTATCTAGTTTTTATCACTCCTTGTTAGACCTCCCACCCATTGCCCAACACTCATTCCTCTCCAAATGGGAACAGGATCTCCAAACCCCATTACCTGAATCTCAAGTCCCTTCATTGTTACACTTGGCTCATATTTCAGCCATATCTTCTAAAACAGCTGAAATGAACTATAAGCTGCTGATGAGGTGGCATTACACGCCGGAAGTTTTGCACAGATTTTTTCCATCAATTTCTGACCAATGTTGGAGGGGATGCGGTGAACGGGGCTCACATGCTCATATATGGTGGTTTTGTCCCCAAATCAACCCATTTTGGTCTCAAGTGCTTTGTTGGATTGAGAAAATTCAAGGGGTTAGAGTTCTTGAAGACCCATGGGTGGTGTTGTTTCATTGTACAGGTGAACCAGTAGGATCGTATTCTAAATCTATTACCCCCCATCTCCTTAATGCGGCCAATGCCCTTATTCCTCAACTGTGGAAGCAACAGAGGGTCCCCACCCTGAAACAGTGGCTCCTGGAAGTTGACCGCATTTACCATATGGAAAAGAGCACATTGGAGCTACATAATAAATCCGAATTGGCGCATAAGATATGGTCCTGCTGGTTCGCCTTTAAATTCTCCTTGGCATATGCAGAGGTTATGGCGCAATCTGTTTAGTACTTTATTGTGTGGTTGGTATTTTTACAAGCAGTGCTTCTCCTGTTCTGGCTGGCTACACCCCTACCCCTTCACATCTCTCCCTTCTCTCCCCTTCCCCTATCCTTCTCCCCACTTCCGCTTTCTACTGTCCCCCTCTTCTTCCTTTTCCTTACTCGCTTTTTCTAATAGTATCTAGGTACCTTATTTCACTAAAGATTTTAGTGTGGAGATGCTTTCTCACTGAGATCGGTGGAAATATAACGTGGGCTTCCCTGTAAGTTGGCGGTGCACGACAATATGTTTGGGTGTAGCCCCACTGCTATGAGGCTCTTTAAACGTAGCTGTTTAGATCTGCAAATTGTCTATCAACCCAAATGGGTATTTTTACGACTGGTTGTAATACTTTGTTAATGTCTGACTGTTTGATGTTCCTCCATGCACTAATACAACATTGTCTGTGGATACTTTTTCTTTATTTCTTAAGTCAATAAAAACTTATTGAACAAAAAAACCAAAAGACTCATTATGCCTCATAGATTATACGTTGGGGTGTTAGCTTTCTAAAATTAGGTCACTTTGTGGGCGTTTCCATTGTCCTGGTGCTCCAGGGCCTTCAAAAGTGTAATAGGTGGTTGAGAGATTAGATGTGTAATTTATGCTCCTAGAATGCTTGAAGTTGCTACTTCGGTGTTGGGCCTCTGTATGTGGCTACGCTGTGTAAAAGTCTCGCCATACTCAGGAGGAGCAGCAGAATATATTTTGTGGTGTCATTTGTGGAATATACATGCCATGTCAGAGAAATAACCTGTTATATTGACAATATGGTATGGAAAAAAAAAATCTTAATTTTGCAAAGAATTGTGGGAACAAATGACAACTTAAAAAAACTAACTATTTGATCACCTCTGCAGTTTTTATTTTTTGCGCTATAAACAAAAATAGAGCGACAATTTTGAAAAAAAATCAATATTTTTACTTTTTGCTATAATAAATATCGGCAAAAAATATATAAAAAAATATTTTTGGTAAAAATAAATCGCAATAAGCGTTTATTGATCGGTTTGTGCAAAAGTTATAGCGTCTACAAAATGGGGTATAGTTTTATTGTATTTTTATTATTATTGTTTTTTTTTTACTAGCAGCGATTTTTTACGTGACTGCGACATTATGGCGGACACATCGAACATTTTTGACACAATTTTGGGACCATTGTCATTTTTACAGCAATCAGTGCTATAAGAATGCACTGATTACTGTTAAAATGACACTGGCAGTGAAGGGGTTAACCACTATGTGGTGCTGTAGGGGTTAAGTGTTCCCTAGGAAGTGATTCTTACTGTAGGGGGGCATCACTGATCGTTGTTCCCGATGACAGGGAACACGATCAGTGACAGTGTCACTAGGCAGAACGGGGAGATGTGTTTACACACAACATCTCCCCGTTCTTGAGCTCTGTAACCCGATCACGGGACATCGGTGGCAATCGGGTCCGCAGGTCCCACGGGCGCAGTTACGGAGCTCACAGCAGGGTCGCAAGTACGCCGGCGCGTGGCCACACGGGAGCAATTTAGAGGGGATGTACCTGTATGGCCTTTTGCCTGTCCGTGCCATTTTGCCCACGTATGTCAGCGTGCGCTGGTCGGCAAGTGGTTAAGCACATGATTAGAGCCAGAGGCTTTAATAGGCTTCAAAAAGCACTACGCTCCGAGTCCACCCAGTTGTGTGAGAATAGGGAATATTCATTCCCACTCCCGGTCAACCAGGAAGTGGGTCCTGAGACCCATCAACCGATTGGCCAAAAGGACAGGTGATCCTATTGGATGCATAGGAGGAGGAGGGAGGAAACGCACGGCGAAAGCCACCGTGATGCAGCGGAGGAGGAGACGTCACCTGTAGAAGCTCTGCCTGTATGAAAACTAGATGGGGTAAAGTGTAGGGCTGGATTACCGATCACAAGGGTTTTTTGCCCCCCCCAAAAGAAAAATACCAGCAGCCACTGATTGCACTGTATTATGTGGTGTATTTAAGCGCTGTATCACAGTACAGGGTAGCATGTACCCCAATAAGGTATTTGTTTTTTATGTATAAATAGAGTATATTTTTCAAGATTTTTTTTTTGCGTTGGAGACCTTTGACTGTAAGCTCATTGAGGGCAGGGACTGCATAAATTGCCAGTGCAATTACCTGTGATAAATAATAATTATAGAAATGGTGGTAGTCTGACATCAGATTAAAGTAAATCTTGAACACGTTTAGGCAATTTAAAGGAGAATATGGAGAATAAGGGAGAATATGGGGTTTGAAAACAAAAAAAACATACATACACACCTCCATGCTGTATCATCTGTGTCACACTGCAGCTGTCCCACGCAGGTTTTAACCACTTCCAGCCCTGGCCTATTCTGGCATTCTTCACATGTAAAAATCATCATTTAATTTGCTAGAAAACTACTCAGAATCTCCAAACATAAAATGTATATCATTTATAGAAAAGGCCATAGGGAATAAAATGCCATTTGTTGCAATTTTTTATGTCACGTGGTATTTGCACAGCAATCTTCACAGTGCAATTTTTTTTATAGTTTTTTTGTGAAAAAAAAATCAATTTCATGAATAAAAAAAAAACAGCACTAAAATTAGCACAAGTTTTGTGTATACTGGGAAAAAAAAAATACCTAAATTCTGACATTTTTAAAATTGTGCAAACTTGTGGAATGATGCCAAACTTCGGTACTCAAAAATCTCCATAGGCTACACTTTAAAAATGATTACAGGTTACCAGTTTAGAGGAGGTCTTGTGCTAGAAATATTGCTCTCGCTCTAACATGTGTGGTTTGAACGCCAATAACATATGTGGGCGTGACCTAAGTATGCTCTTCGCTTCTGCATGTGAGCATGAGGGGATGGGGGCAGTTTAAAATTATTTTTTATTTTACATTTTTTACACTTTCCCTTTATTTATTTTTATTTTTATCACTTTTATTCCTATTACAAGGAATTTAAACATCCCTTGTAATAGGAATGGGGCATGGCAGGACCTCCTTACAGAGGGATCTGGGGTCTCTCCTCTATGTTGGAAAGCCTGAGATCAAAAAACAAAAATCGATCTCAGGTTTCCCAGCAAAAAAAGTCAGTGTTTACATCTGCTGGCGCCAGAAGCGACGTCACAAGTGCTAGCTAGATTGGAGCTCATTGCTCCAGTTCCGCCAGGAGAATTTGTAGAAGTTCATTCTGAGAGAGGTGTAGGGAGAATCCAGGCTGGCAAGTGCATCAACTTAGCAGCACTGTATGTATTTAGTGACAGGCAGACGTGTGTGCTAAGGTAATTTGGCAGGGTATTTACATACCCTAGCAGAATTTATGATTTATTTGGCTATTAAAGGTAACCAACCTCACCTGTGATCTGTTTGCTTGTAATTAGTGTGTGTGTGTATAAAAGGTCAATGAGTTTATGAACTCCTGACAGATCCTTGCATCTTTCATCCAGTGCTGCACTGATGTTTCTGGATTCTAAAACATGGGGAAAGCAAAAGAATTGTCAAAGGATCTGTGGTAAAAGGTATTTGAACTGTATAAAACAGGAAAGGGATATAAAAAGATACCCAAGGAATTGATAATGCCAATCAGCAGTGCTCAAACTCTAATCAAGAAGGGGAAAATGAGAAGTTCTGTTGAAACCAAACCACGGTCAGGTAGGCCAACTAAAATTTCAGCCGCAACTTCCAGGAAAATTGTTCGGAATGCAAAGAAATACCCACAAATAACTTCAGGTGAAATACAGGACTCTCTGAAAACATGTGGTGTGGCTGTTTTAAGATGCACAATAAGGAGGCACTTGAGGAAGATGGGTTGCTTGGTCGAGTCGCCAGAAGAAAGCCATTACTACACAAATGCAACAAAGTATCCCACTTACAATATGCCAAACAGCACAGAGACAAACCTCAAACCTTCTGGCACAAAGTCATTTGGAGTGATGAGACCAAAATTTAGCTTTTTGGTCACAACCATAAACACTACATTTAGAGAGGAGTCAACAATTTCTACGATGAAAGGTACACCATTCCCACTGTGAAACACAGAGGTGGATCCCTGATATTTTGGGAATGTGTGAGCTTCAAAGGCACAGTAAATTTGGTCAAAATTGATGGCATGATGTATGTTCTCAAAAAAGCAGAATAAAGTGAAGGTTCTGGAGTGGCCATGTCAGTCTCCTGACCTCAATATCATTGAGACACTCTGGGGAGATCTTAAACGTGTAGTTCATGCAAGACAGTCCAAGAATTTACAGGGGTGTCGCTGTCACTGCAGGACACGGTTGGTAAGGCAACAAGCTGGATGCATTGGGTATTGGGTCAACCCGCTGTGCATTCTGGGGAGGGGTACTTAAGGGACAGGCGCCCTTTAGCCCTCCTGGCCTCAGGGATGTGTGTGCTGTTTCATAGCCTCGGGGACGGCTGGCCCAAGGCCTCGCAACTGATAGTAGGCCCAGAAGTTTCTGGGGCCTACTGATCCAGAGATGGTCCTTATCTACGAAAAGGAAGCTGAACCAGAGTATTTCAATTGATGGACGTACCCTGGTGAATTTACCTCACTGTGTTGCCAGTCCGGCTGAAAGATTCTTGGCACCGTGAGTTGTGTAACTTTTGTTGGAACTATACCAAGTGTGCAGTTGGTCTCTCTTGTGGCAGAAGATCATGGAACGGCCTGACAACACTTATCAAGTCTGTGGCAGAGACTTTGACGAGCTTCACATCAGCTGCTAGGCCGATGAGAGTGGGCCTATCTGGTGGTTGCTGAAATCCAGTGTGGAGCTGAATTAATCCTCTGGATCTAAGTTGTACCCGTGATCCGCAAAGAAAAAGTACCTGAGTCTCTCTCTACCCCTCTACCCCTCTGTTGGAGAACTTTGTTCAATAAAAACCTTCAAAGAGACTTCGTGTTTGGTGCAGACATTCTTACGGAAAACTTTTCAAGGAGAACCCCTGAAACAAGCTTACTAACAGTAATGCCGCGTACACACGGTCGTTTTTTGCGATGGAAAAAAAAACGACGTTTTTGAAACGTCACTTTCAAAGACGATGTTGCATACACACCATCCTTTTTTTCACAAAAAACGAGGTTACGTTCACCACACTTTTCCATTGAAGCTCGCTTCATAACTAGCTTCTGGGCATGCGCGGGTTGAAAAACGTCGTTTTAAACGACGTTTTTGCTACACACGGTGACTTTTTGTGAAACAAAAAACGACGTTTTGAAAAACGACACAAAAAATTCAAGCATGTTGGAATTTTTTTTTGGTTGTTTTTTTTAAGACAAAAACGACGTTTTGCCCACACATGATCAATTTAAATGACGTTTTAAAAAACAACGTTTTTTTTCATCGCAATGGGAATGGCAGGCCCAAATCTAAACCAGCAGCTCCTTCGGGGGTAGTGCTACACACATAATAATTATCATTTCTTTGCTAGAAAATTACTCAGAACCCCCAAACATTATATATATTGTTTTAGCAGACATCCTAGGTAATAAAATGGTGGTCGTTGCAACTTTTTATATTACACAGTATTTTGGAAAAAAAACTTTTCATGAATATAAAAAGAAAAACACTAAAGATAACCCCGATATTTTTGTATAATGGAAAGATGATGTTACGCCAAGTAAATAGATAACTAACATGTCACACTTTAAAATTGCGCACACTCGTGGAATGGCGCCAAACTTCGGTACTTAAAAATCTCCATAGGCGACACTTTCATTTTTTTTGCAGATTGCATGTTTAGAGTTACAGAGGAGGTCTAGTGATAGAATTATTGCTTTCACCCTATTGATCGTGGCATGTATGTATTTGGCTCTGATTCTAGTCAGTGCCTCACCAGCCACTGACCTCACAGGATGACTCTGGTCTACAGGTGGTAGGGAGGTCAGTACTGCTGCTGTGTGCCTGTAGACAGTGTCGGTTACTCCATACATGTCACTTCCTAGTGGCTCACATTCATAAAAATTAATCCGTCTTGGATCAGTAGCTATCAAGCACCTGATGCTGATGTAACCGATAAAATTTTCTATGGATGTGAGATCCCTTGTAGATTGCTTATGCTGAGTGACTATCCCATTCCTCCTCAATCTTGATGATGCTAGCTTCTAAGAATATTTTTAGTTTAGGGTGCCACCACCACTGCCTAAGGCCCAATTTTTCTGCCCCTGTTAAACAGAGGCATGTAATTACAATTTTTGATCTATTATTTCACAGCAGGGCCCGTTCCTGCACCCACCAAGAGTATCTGTGCCCCAAAAGGCCTGGTAATGGACTGGAGGGGGGAAAGAACCCATGCCGTTTTTCTCAATAAATTTCATCTATATTGCCGGGCCTCACAATACATTACAGCCACAGTTTTAAATTACTTTTCTTCCTTTAAAATTTTTATTTTGCTGTGGTATTGTTCTAAACACAGGAAAACTGCGCCACTTTACAGGCATACTAGACACCCCCCAGGCACAATATGTAAAGGAATATTTCATTTTTATTGTTTCACTTTAAGCATTATTAAAATCACTGCTGTTTTTAAAACTATTTTTTTTTGCATTGATACATGTCCCCTGGGGCAGGACAATAACTTGCATTAAAGCCTTTAAAATTACCACTTTTGATTTTTCAGGTTCGTGTCCCATAGACTTTAACGGTGTTTGCATGTTCAAACAAACTTTTTGCCTGTTTGCATGTTCTTCTGCGAACCGAACCAGTGGGTGTTTGGCTCATCCCTACTGCTGATCGGGGATAAGAAAAACTGTATTTATAAGAAGAATTTTAGAAAATGGCATATAGTATATACAGTACATCATATAATCCTAGCAGAGGGGCTGGCTGTGATTGGGAGCAGTAATGTGTGCACTGCTTGGAACAGTGATAGAAGGGGTGGGGAGGGGCAGCTCACACACAGAGATGGCAGGCAGAGAGGGGGGGGCACAGGAGCAGAGAGGAGAGCTGCAGATAGCAGGCTGCGGATGACGGAGGCGCGTAAACTGACACAATTTTTCTGGCCCTGGGGCATTTAATTACAATTTTTGATCTAATATTTCACAGCAGGGCCCGTTCCTGCGCCCAACAAGAGTATCTGTGAGGGGTTACAGTGTTGTGGCACCACCACCACCCAAGGCCCAATTTTTCTGCCCCTGTGTCAGGGCTCAGCAGCCATGATACACCATGGTCAGTTTACATAGGGGAGGGTAGAAACTGCCAGGATCAGCCAGGTATTACAGGTGTTACATGGGGCCAAATTACACAGAATACTGTGCTGTATAAAATGCTTTAAAGAAACAGGATCAATATTTTATTTTTTGGGGGGTTAACAAATGCTTTAAAAACTCAAATGGTCAAAACCAGTTGTACTAGTGACTTCCAAATATAGGAATGTTTATTCTAGATAGGTAAACAACAATGTGGCTTTACGCTGCTTGCTTTGCAGACATTATTGAGTCAGATTCTGCTGCAGAGACAAGTGGAAAATATAGACAGAATGACAAGGCTTTTTGCACATGGCCGTACACATAGCTCCCAACTTTCTGAGATGGTAAAACGGGACAAAGTATGTAGACAAAGGATACATCACCAGTTATGCAGATGGTAAAGAATGAATATTCAGAAAATGATTGGGTAAGCACACATGTCCTTTTTACCATTAATTCTCCTTCATTCTGGCTGGTCTAAAAAAAATTGCAAAAATTCTGAGTTATGGGTAAGCTTTAGCATAGTATAATAGTTTTGGCAGTTAAATAATACCTTGGCCCGGATTCACGTAGGGTGGTGTATCTTTAGAGCAGCGTAGCGCATCTCATATACGCTACGCCGATAATTCAAAGTAGGAAGGAGGTGGGCATTATCTATTTAAATTAAGCGTGACCCCATGCAAATGAATGGCAGGTCAAACTGGGCATGCGCGTGCATGCTCAGAATCACGTCGCATATACTCCCTAAGATACGTCAGCGCAATGCCTATGACGTGAGCGTAACCTACGCACTGCCCTATTCACGTAGTACTACGTAAACGGCGTACACAACGTAAAATTCGACGGCGTCGTTCCCTGGCCCATACCTTTGCATTAGCTGCGCCTGCTATATGAGGGGTAACTTTACGCCGGACGTAAGCCTTACGCAAATCACGTAAATGAAGCGGCCGGGCGCATCTACGTTAGTGAATCAGCGTATCTTACTCATTTGCATATTTATAATGGGAACGCCGAATGCGTCCAGCGTAACTATGCGCCCACGATACGCCGGCATAGGCAAGTTACATCGGGTGGAGGAAGCCTATTTTTTGACATATCTCGCTTTGTGAATCGGCGTAAAGATACGATATCTGGAGATACGCCGACGTAAATGGTTTCTGAATCCGGGCCCTTGTCTTTACCTCTAGACCAAGATTGCACATGTGAATTCCAGGAAGAGAATTATGCCCGTGTGTACCTTGTACAGCTATCTCAATGCCATGTGCATGAAACCTAAGTAGGCATAGTAGCTATGATGTACAAATAAAGAACGATTCTTCATGAATCCATGATGACTACTGCTAATGATACCATTTTCATTACTAAAATCTTGTATAAAGTCCCTTATCCCCTCCAGGAGCTAAAAAAGAATTGCTAAAGGCAGTGGGGTAGATTCATGTAGAGATCCGACGGTGTATCTACTGATACACCGTCGTATCTGTGTGATCCGACGCTCGGATCTATGCGGCTGATTCCTCGAATTCCTTAGAGCCGACAGGTGTAAGTGAGTTACACTGTCGGATCTTAGGCTGCAATCTCCCGCCGTCCGCTAGGTGGCGCTTCAGTTATTATACGTGACGAATATGCAAATGAGGAGAACCGCCGATTCAGAATCGAATGCCCGGCCGTCGTTTTTTTTTTACGTCGTTTGCGTTCGCCTTTTTCCGGCGGATCGTTACCCCTGCTATATGCGGGGTAAGTGCGGCGGATCCTATGTTAAGTATGGCCGTCGTTCCCGCGTCGAGTTTTGAATTTTTTACGTCGTTTACGTAAGTCGTTCGGGAATATGTCCATACGTTAATAGCGTTAACGACGAAAACAATGACTTCCTTGCGACGTCATTTAAAGCAATGCACGCTGGGAAATTTAGCTGGCGGCGCATGCGCAGTACGATCGGCGCGGGGACGCGCGTGATTTAAATAGTAAACTCCCCCTAGCCCCGGAATTTGCATTCCACCGGGGGATTTACGATCCGCCAGGGCTACTTACGAGGCAAGTGCTTTCTGAATACAGCACTTGCCTCAAAAACTGGCGCAGGCGGATCGTAAAAAAGATAGATCACGCGGATCAAAAGATCCGCTGATCTATGTGAATCTACCCCAGTGTTGCCAACCTACCAGATTGAAATTTACTAACACGACACCTGAAATTTACTGGCGCAGCCAAGTTTTTACTGGCATTTCACAAAAGTTACTAAATTATGTTTTTAGGTGCCAATTTCAGTATTTAGGCTACAAACAAGTACACTAGGCAAATAGCAATGTGATTTAAGGTAGATATTAACCACTTAAGGACCGTCTCCTGCACATATACGTCGGCAGAATGGCACGGCTGGGCACATGCACGTACAGGTACGTCCTGTGCTAGTGCCCAGCTGTGGGTCGCGTGACCTGATCCGAAGCTTCGGGACTCGCAGACCCGATCGCCGCTGGAATCCCGCGATCGGTCCCCGGAGCTGAAGAATGGGGAGAGCCGTGTGTAAACACGGCTTCCCCGTTCTTCATTGTGGCGGCGTCATCGATCATGTGATCCCTTTTATAGGGATACACAATCGATGACGTCACACCTACAGCCACACCCCCCTACAGTTGTAAACACACATTAGGTCACACATAACCCCTTCAGTGCCCCCTTGTGGTTAACTCCCAAACTGCAAATGTCATTTTTACAATAAACAATGCATTTTAAATGGATTTTTTGCTGTGAAAATGACAATGGTCCCAAAAATGTGTTAACATTGTCTGAAGTGTCCGCCATAATGTCGCAGTCACGAAAAAAATCAAAAACTAATGAAGCATACAATAGTTAACATGTTAATGTCATTTAAAAAGGCAGTTTCAATACTTTAGGAAGTTGCAGGAGATCAGTGAAATGAGATACAATGAAAATTAAGGGGTAAAAACAATATTTTTTTATTTTTAAAAAAGGGCAATGTACAACGTGCTTTAGAAAACTAAATGTTACGTGATACATTGAGTTCCACTTTAAAGAAAATGTTGCAATATGATTACATTGCAAAATATCTGTAAATAATTTAATTCAGTTAATTATCTGGAAATGTCATCCAAGAGTTGCTTCTGCCCATATCCTGTTAATGCAGTCCTTCCAGTTCTTCGTGAATTGTATTTTGTAGTTCCCATATTTTATTTTGTTGCTGCCCTGTTTACCTGTTTCTGCGCTGAAGAAAAATCTGTTTGTTTTGTGCAGAGTGAATCTGAATAGGCATGACTTTATCATTATTAATCAACTGATACACTTGCAGTGTTCTAATGAGGAAAATATATAGTCTGCATCCACTTCTGGAGAATCTCACCAACATTTTTTTTTGTTTTTGTTTTAGAGAATGGTGTGCGGAACGCCCCCAGGTTGTCATATTGCATTGAATTTTACAGAAAATTACAGCGCTTCAGATAAAAACATAAGGTAATTTTTTAATAGAATTCAATTACAATATGGCTTGTACTGTTTATGCTATATATTTTTTTATTTGCTATTTTTTCCACAAAAGTAGAGTTACCCTTTAAATAAGGGCCCATATACACTCACTAGACACTTCATGAGGTACACCTTGCTAGTACCGGGTTGGACCCCATTTTGCCTTTAGAACTGTTTTAATTCTTCATTGCAAATATTCAACAAGGTGTTGGAAACACTCCTCTGAGATTTTGGTTTATATTGAGCTCATAGCTCATTGGTTCATGGCATTACACAGATGCTGCAGATTTGTCAGCTGCACATCCATGATCTGAATTTCCCGTTCCACCACATTTCTAAGTTGCTCTATTGGATTGAGATCTGGTGATTGTGGAGGCCATTGGAGTACAGTGAACTCATCATCATGTTCAATAAACTAGTGGGGAGATGACTTGAGCTTTGTGACCTGTTGCATTATCTTGCTGTAAGTAGCCTTCAGAAGATGGGTACACTGTAGTCATAAAGGGATGGACATGGTCGGCAACAATACTCAGGTAGGCCGTGGCATTTAGATTATGCTCAATTGGTACTAAGGGGCCCAAAGTGTGCCCAGAAAATTACCATTACATCACCAGCCTGAACCTTTGTCACAAGGCAGGATGGATGAAGCCATGCTTTCATGTTGTTTATGCCAAATTCTGACCCCACCATCTGAATGTCACAGCTGAAATTGATACTCATAAGACCAGGCAAAGTTTTTCCTTGGGTTGTCCCAATACCACTTTTTTAAGATACTTTTATTTAACCACTTCAATACCAGGCACTTATGCCCCTTCCTTCCCAAGCCAATTATCAACTTTCTGCGCTGTCGCTGTTTAAATGAAAATTGCACGGTCATGCTACACTGTCCCCAAACAGACTTTATTTTGATCCCACTAATGGAGCTTTCTTTTGGTGGTATTTGATCGCCTCTGGGGTTTTTAATTTTTGCTACAAATAAAAAAATTGTGTTATAACATTTTGTAAATAAGTATGTTTTCTCCTTCACTGATGGGCATTGGGCACTGATAAGGCAGCACTGACGGGCACTGATAAGGAAGCACTGATGAGGCAAAGCCAATAGAGGTGGCACTGATATGCAGCACTGATGGGCACTGGTAGGCGGCAAGGTTGGGTGGCACTAATATGCAGCACTGATGGGCATTGATAGGCGGCACTGATGGGCACTCATGGGTGGCACTGGTGGGCACTGACTGGCGACACTGATGGGCACTGAAAGGCTGCAATGGTGGGTATTTATGGGTGGAATTGATAGGCGGCACTGCTGGGCACTGATATGCGGCACTTATATGCAGAACTGATGGGTATAACTGGTATCACTGGCATGGATTTTGGGTGGGCATTGGCAGGGATTTTGAGTAGGCACTGGTTCGCCGGAGGCTCTTTACCAAGATCAGTGTAGCGGTGTGTCAGAGTGACACACCGCACCACCGATCGCCGCGATGCAAGCCCCCCCCCCCCCCCCGGCGCGGCGGCTGTTATCCTGCAGGACGTTAATAGATCTCCAGTCAGGATAACGAAACCACTTGCCGGATGTCAATTTACTATTGACCGAGCGGGAAGTGGTTAATCTCATGTGACAGTGGCACATGTATCAGTATTTTATTTTATTTTTTATAAAAAAAAAAAATTACAATGCTTTTTTTTTAAGGGGGGTGGGGGTGTGTGGACAGTGTCAGTGTGTTTTTTTTATTATTATTATTATTTTTTACAATTATTTTTTTATTATTTATTGCAATTATTATTATTATTTTTATCAGCCCTGTTGGGGGAATATGGTGAGATATCAGGGGTCTTAACAGACCTTTGAGACAGGGAAAGGGACTAGGGACACATATTCCCCAGTCTCTTTCTCAGCAGCCTCAGCTGCACTGAAAATAAATGGAGAGAAGGCAGTGGCTCCTATTAATTCATTAACTGAGACATCGTAATCACAGGAGGTTACGATGTTTCAGTTATGTGAATGGAATGAGTCTATGATCACTGACTCTGTCCATTCAGACTGACACACCGCACCACCGATCGCCACGATGCAAGCACCCCCCCCCCCCCCCGGCGCGCTGTGGCTGTTATCCTGCAGGACGTCAATAGATGTCCAGTCAGGATAACAAAACCACTTCCCAGACGTCAATTTACTATTGACCGGGCGGGAAGTGGTTAATCTCATGTGACAGTGGCACATGTGTCAGTATTTTTTTTTTTTACAATTTGTTTTTTTATTTTTTTACAATGCTTTCCTTTTTTTTAAGGGGGGTGGGGACAGTGTCAGTGTGTTTTTTATTATTATTATTATTATTATTATTATTTACAATTATTTTTTGTATTATTTATTGCAATTAATATTATTATTTTTTATCAGCCCTGTTGGGGGACTATGGTGAGATATCAGGTAAGATATCAGGGGTCTTAACAGACCTCTGACATCTCCCCTTTGAGACAGGGAAAGGGACTAGGGACACATATCCCCCAGTCCCTTTCTCAGCAGCCTCAGCTGCACTGAAAATGAATGGAGAGAAGACAGCGGCTCCTCTTAATTCATTAACCGAGACATCTTAATCACAGGAGGTTACGAAGTTTCAGTTATGTGAATGGACAGAGTCAATGATCACTGACTCTGTCCATTCAAAAAACGTAGGAGTCGGATTTACGGTCTCTTAACTCCAGTCTCCATCATGACAGATCGAGGGGGGGCGGCAGCATGGAGGGGGAGAAGAGAGGGGGACAGATGCACGCAGGGTGACAGATGCACAGAGGGGGAGAAGAGAGGGGGACATGTGCACGGAGGGGGAGAAGAGAGGGGGACACATGCACGGAGGGGGACACAGAGAAGAGAGGTGGACACGGAGCAGCATGGAGGGCGACACGGAAGAGAACGGAGGGGGACAGCAGCATGGAGAAGGACACAGCAGAACAGAGGGGGATTGGAAGAGAATACGGGGACAGTCAGTGGTGATCGTGTGTGGAAGAGAAGCACCGATCACTGATGAAAGCTGCAGGGGGGGGGGGGCAAATGCTCGGTATCTAGTATCAGTGTCAGGACAACCCTAGTTTTTCCAAGCTTCTATTGACCAATTTTGGTGAGCTTGTGCGACAAGCAACAACAAGTACCAGCATTTTAGAAAAAGTGCAAAAAATACAAAAAAAGTCCCTGAACAGCCCAACCCACCCTAACCCTCCCAGCTCCCAAACATAGGAGAGCTTTTTTCCCAAAACCAAATTTGCAAAGCGTGGGGACTGGTGGGACCCTCGGATGGCGGACGGGTCAGCAGGATTGAGGCAGGATGTGTGCAGCACGGACGGAGCTCAAGCTAGGCACGTCCTCACATCCCGGTCGTTGGCCACGCCCCTCGTGCTTGTGTTTTTGCTTTTGTTTTATTATGTGTGCATGCAAAAGATGTCAAATGTATCACTCTACACCAAAGATGTGTTACAGAGGAACGCAACTCTGTCAGATGTGCCTAACAAAACGCAGGCAGAGAGCAAAAGACTACTCAGCACATTGCCTGTGGTCTGCCTGCATCTTGCCATGTCTTGTCCTGCACTCACTTTGTGGAGGCAGCAATCTTGGTAGAGGTAGAACTTTGCCGTTAGAGCCATCAGAGCCACACTAATCACATCGCCAAATCACACTCCAAATCCATCAAGACTACTGCAGATACACAGCTAGCCCAGGCAAACCCACATACCAAGAAGTAATTTTCAGGAAGAATTCCACTCACCAAGAAGCTGGCTCTCCTCTACTCCATTATGGTCCAGCTGTAGAGTAGACTGCCCTTTGTGTCCTCACATTCAATGTAGAACACTGGGTTCTGCATTGTACTCGATGACATCAGAGAACCTGCAACCACCAGTGCATAGGAAAGAAGAGGCTGTGAGATTGGGATAGCAGCATGGGGGAGTAAATGAAATTGCTTTTTCTGACCACCTAGGGCCAGATTCAGAAAGACTTACGCTGGAGTATATCGATATGCGCCGCGTAAGTGTAAAGATGCGCTGTAGTATCTCTGCGCCGTACCCACCAAACTAGATATGCCAGAAAACGGGCTTCCTCCGACTGACTTAACTTTCCTACGCCAGCGTATCGTATGCGCATTTTTTCGCTTGGCGCATCTGTCGCGCCTATTGATTTCCCATTCAAATATGCAAATGAGGGAGATATGCCGATTCGCGAACGGTTTAGCACCAGACGCTGGCTACGTGCGCCGCGTGTACGTCGTACGTCCGACGCGAAGATATTCCTACAAATAGCTGCTTTATCTTTACTCCTGACGGCCACAGGTCAACAGGAGAGCAGCTACAGCAGCAGCATTACCGACGAAAAAAGCAAGCTGAGCAACCACACTTGCAGGACAACACCTCTGTCTGCCAACATGCCAGGGGCAGCCGTGGTGCTAGCACTACTGATGGGTCCCCCGGTACAGAGGAGGCGGGCACGTGAGAGGATATACCGCACGCGCATGAGCCTCTTTGGCATGGGTGATGAGGAGGTGTATCGCCTCTTCCGATTCAGCCCAGATGCAATCCTGGAACTAACCACAACCCTGCAGGATGACATCACCAGCAAGACACACCGCTCACAAGCAGTGCAGCCACTGGTGAAGGTACTGGCAACACTCCATTTCCTTGCCAGTGGATCATTCCAGCGTACAAGTGGAGTGGTGGCTGGGATGTCACAATCAACCATGAGCAGATGTGTGCACCAGGTTGTCCCTGCAATCCTCAGACGCATGTCCCACCACATCATCAGACCCACCACTGAGGACCTGCGGCAGAAGGCAATGACAGATTTCTACAGAATTGCCGGATTCCCACGCACCGTGGGGGCCATTGATTGCACATATGTGGCACTACAGCCCCCCAGTGCCACAGAGCACATATACCGCAATCGGAAGCATTGGCATTCCATCAACGTACAGGTGATAGCCGATGCCCAATGCCTCATATGGCACGTCCGTGCCAAACACCCCGGATCCAGCCATGACAGCTTCATATACCGTCAAAGCCCCATCCCAACGGAATTCGAGCAGAACGTGTACAAGGACAGCTGGCTGGTTGGTGAGTGACATGGGAGTCAGGCATGACTGTCCGACCCCATGATGCAGACATCACAAGGGGCACATGCACTACTAACATCCTCCTGTCTTTTCCCTTCCAGGTGACTCTGCATATGCACTGGGACCCCATCTCATGACTCCTTTCTGGAACCCCCAAACCAGAGGAGAGAGAAGATACAATGCGGCACATATCCAAACCCGTGCAGTGGTGGAGCAAACATTTGGGCTCCTGAAGTCCCGTTTTTGATGCCTGGATAAGTCTGGGGGGACCCTGTTGTATTCCCCTACCTTCGTGTGTCAGATCATCGGTGCATGTTGTGTGCTGCACAACTACGCCATGAGAAAGGGCCTGCCGATTGACATACGTGATGACCTGACCCCCGACCCACACAGTCCCCACCTGCCAGAGGCTACCCCGTCTGCTGAGGGAAGAGCAGTCAGGAGGGTCCTCGCGGTAGGCATCTTTGATCAATAAACAAATACATTGATCACACGGACAATGCACGCATGCACACCACTGAGGTCCCTAGATCACACATGCAGGACTTGGGAGCAGCAACGCCGGCGTCAAGGCTCCAATGATGTCGCTGTCCATTCATACTACATTCACACGGGGATAACTTCTCCCCAACTACCGAGGGTGACACCCCTTACTGGCAGGAGTGCCACCCCCACATTCACACAACATTCACACAGTAGCCTGCACTACTGACCGTGTGCAGTTTGTATAAAACAAAAGGCCACGGCTATCCGGCTGAGGAAGGAGTTGGTCTTGGCCTGCATCCTCAGCTGCCGGGTCACCTGATATTGGTGGGCCCGCTGCCTCTGCCTCCCCTGGTCCTGGATTGCAGCTGTGTTGGCCTGCACGGCAGCAGTAAGGTGCCGAACATCAGCCTGCACCTCCCCCAGGCTGATCACCACTGCAGCGCAGTTGCAGCTGACGTCCTGCACTGCCTCTGTCATGTGGCCCACGGAGGCCAGGCTGCCAGCCACACGGTCCAGGTGGCCAGCTATCTCCCCCATCTGCTGGGTCTGCCTGGCCTGGTCCCTCGCCATTTGGTCATGGACCACGTCAGATACCCCCCTGGTCTTCCGGGTCGCCTTCCTGGGGCCAGGAGATGGTAGTCCCCGGGGGGATGGAGTTGCCCTTGAGGGGCTTCCTATGATGGGGGAGGGGATCTGAGAGGGCCCTGCTGAAGGGGAGGACTCCTCAAAAAATAAAATAAACTCCTGCTCAGAGACGACCGGCTCCTCCTCAACCACCTCAGCAGGTGAGGTGTGGGCACTCCCCTCCACCTCGGTGTCTTCAGTGCCCAGGGGGTTTGGCTCAGGATGCAGTTGGGGGGATGGGGTGGAATGGCCGCCGGCAGATGATGGCCCAGCTCCGTCATCTGTGGATGACACAAAGCATACACATGTTGGTGGTCCCACACACTTGGCACATGTACCCCCCCCCCCACATGCAACACACTAAATAGGGGATAAAAAACACTTACCTGTCCTGGAGCCTTCCTCCACAGAATCATAGCCCTGTACCCCCTCCAACTGCTCCCCCCTCTCATGCCTCCTAATGGTGGCCACCTTGCCCCGGACTTTGCGCCTCACATCATTGATTTTTTTGGAGATGTCAGCAGCAGTCCGGGTCGAATAGCCCAAACTGTTCACCCTGGCAGCAATGGACTCCAGGATGGCCTGCTTCTTGGACCGGATATACTTTTGCGCCGGAATGGCGCATCTGCGGCCGCATTTATACGCGCAACGTAAGACGATGCGTCAACGTTTCCCAGGAAGTTGTGCCGACGGAAGTTGTGAGCATGCGCACCGGGAAGCGAGTAGAGCCCGATGTCACTGCGCATGCTCCGTGGATGATGCGCTGTACGTAAGTCTCTGCGCTGGGCTCCGCCCATCATTTCCATATGGTCACACCCACTTCCACTTCCGTCGGGTTGCGCCATCGCATTTTGGTTACGCCGGTGCAAAGTAAGGAGCAAGTGCTTGGTGAATACTGTACTTGACTCACTAGTTCGCGTCGGCGTAACGTAAATGCACTGCGCTACGCCGGAAAAAATATGCGCCTATCTACATGAATCTGGCCCCTAGACTCTAACGAGCATTAAACCCTTGCCTTGCTGGGCAGCCTAAGTGCCGGTTCACACTATTGCAACTTGGGATCCGACTTGTGTCGCCCCAAGTCTCGCGACATGAGAAATTCAATTGAAGTGAATGAGAGCCGTCCTAATGTAAACTACTGAAGTCGCTCCGACTTCAGAAAAGGTTCCTGTACTACTTCAAGGCGACTTCTAGGCAACTTGTACCCACAGATTTCAATGGAAGTTGCCTCAAAGTCGCATCTCTGTCTTAACTGAAGCAACTTTACAGGAAGAGAAAATAGTTTACTCAGGTGTAGCACTACCCCCAGAGGAGCTGCTGGTTGTTTTGGGTGGCACATTTACCTCATGGCTCCCCTGATTTCCTAGGGGTGAATGATGCGTATTGCATTTGGTAGATGTACAGGAATGTCCGCAACAGGTGCTCTTTGCTGTGCTCTTTATTGCCCAGCCGGGTAAAAACAATAAAACTTGTGGTGAGGAAAGTAAAGTTGAAGAAGAAAGGAGAATAGCAAATTCAGGTGTGATGATAGGGAAACAGTCCTGCTCCCAAGCGCAACACTTCTCTGTGCTACTCCTGCCGGAGTGGGGTTAGCGTACCCGGACAGGCCTCTCTCACTGACCTGGCAGCCGGAGTATCACTCGAACATTTGTAGGATAAAGTCCCAGCCACAGACCCTCCTTAGTGAACTTGAACTTGAGGAAGTCTCTGCCACACACCCTCCTTGGTGAACGTCAGGGAGACACCTCTGCCACAGGCCCCTCTTTGATTTGTAGTTACGGAGGAAATCCTCCTTAGATGAATTGCGCCTGGACGGGTGATCAATCCTTCAGTGTCCGGCTACCTTGATCCCTGGTGGTTTGTCGAGGCCCTTTTGGACCGCCAGCCTTTCAATGGCGCTCCTCAGACAGACTCCCCACAGAACAGCAATACAGCCGGGTAGGCCATAACGCCGGGACGCCGTGATGTGGTCACCCAAAAGGTGGGTACCACACTCGAAGAAGACCCAGAACCAATGGCGTCTGTCCCATAAATACCCCACCCAGCATGCACAGCGAGGTCAAACCCTCCTGATTGACTGCTGGAAAGAGCACCCAAGCATCGACTCCACTGCTGCCATCTGCAGCATTGGGGTTGGAAGAACACCCCAGCCCCAGCATAGTCAAGCTGACACAGAGACCCTGTTTAACACATAACAATTTGGATCAGAGTTTAACTACACTCTGATCTTCCTCTAAATTTAAATAGCACCGGTACTGTAAAGTAACCAGGCACTACACAGGCAAACCCCTCCCTCCCACAGAGCTGATTATTTTGATTGGCCACAGCCAAATTCGTCTTTCCTGGACACAACTTTAAGTCGCGTTGTAAGTTGCTCCAAGTCACGCTGAAGTTGCCCTCCAAAGTCGCTCTGTAAGTCGGGTTGCCCCTGTGTGAACCGGCACTTATTGCATTGGAGGATTATTCTTTCCCCTGGAAAGTCAGGAACCTTGAGATGTTGGCATGCATTCTAGATCACACATGTGGCTGAACAGAATTACAAATCTTTAGGCAGGTAAGACCTTTTATATTTATAATTTTCAATAGTGAATGTAGTTGTTTACTTGGAGTTGAATCCGTTTGGATAGAGTGTAGAGCAGGGGTCTCAAAGTACCGGCCCGCATACCATTTACGGCCCGCGGACCGGTAATAAATGGCCCGCAGGCAGGGCGGGTGCCGCGGAAGCGATTCGCGGAAAATCCTGCGGTCCCGCAATCACGGCAAAAGTCCTGCGAATCCGCCCCCCCGTGCGATTACCGCGCTTCACGGTAAATCCCCGCTGTAGCGGAGTACAATATTAAACTCCACAATCTCTGCTGGTAACCAGGGTGAATCCACAGTCAGCGTTGAAAAGTAAGGCAATGTCCCAAATCCCCCCCAGTAACCGGACGAAACACAGCTCTGAGAGTCAACTGACTTTTTATTCACAGGCTTCCATATTTATATAATTCCCCATGCAAGGGGTTTCCAAACAGCCAAATAGATTTAGCAGTGGTAATACAGGGAGGACCACATGGGGAACATAACATTTTGGATAATTCTCCCATCAGGCATTGCTGCACAAGGGAAAAGTCGTTTGATAGCTGGGGTCTGGGGTTATGTGTTGTGGGAGTTCGGTTTAAAACTGCCGAACATCGATTGGGCAACATAAAACGAAGTACTTGAATGCTAGTGGCTTACGGCTGCCAGCATACGAATTACTATGCCCACATAAGACCCAGCAGAATACATAGCATAGAATACAGACAACCTTTTGACATGTAACGTCCAGCGTTCCAGAAGTGGCTAGGTTTGCCACACCCACGATAAATCCCCGCGATTCGCGGTGAATCCTTGCGATTCGCGGTAAATCTCCGCTCAACAACTCCGAGCTGTGGAACCCCCCCCTCAACAACTTTGATCTGCGGACCCCCCCTCAACAACTCCGAGCCGTGGACCCCCCCCCGCTCAACAACTTTGATCTGCGAACCCCCCCGCTCAACAACTCAGATCCGCGGACCCCCCCCGCTCATCAACTATGATCTGTGGACCCCCCCCCGCTCAAAAACTTTGTTGGGAGGTATGCTCATTTGTCCCTCATTCTGAAGTTGAAAAGCTGGGAGGTATGCCTGATGTGCTCTGATTGTGCCCTGATGTAACCCATGTACCCTGATATGCCATGTGCCCCAGGTACCCTGATGTGCCATGTGCCCCATGTACCCTTATGTGCCTCATGTACCCTTATGTGCCTCATGTACCCTGATGTGTTCATGATGTGCTGGGCTCTGTACATCAGGGTACCCTGTGCCCTGTACCCTGATGTGCCATGTGCCCTGTACTGATGTGCTGTGCCTGATGTGCTCTCATGTGCCCTGATATGCCCCATGTGCCCTGATGTGTGCCATGTACACTGATTTGCTGGGCTTTGTACCCTGATGTGCTGTTTTATGTGCCCTGTACCCTGATGTGCCATGTCCTGTACCCTGATGTGCCATGTGCCTTGTTCTGATATGTCCTGTTCTGATGTGCCGTGCTCTGTACCCTGATGTGGCCTGTTGTGCTGTACCCCTATGTGCTGTGCTCTGATGTGCCCTGTACCCTGTTGTGCTCTGATGTGCTGTGCCCTGTACTCTGATGTGTGCTGTGCCCTGATGTGCGCTGTGCCCTCATGTGCGCTGTGCCCTGTACCCTGATGTGCTGTGCCCTGATGTGCTGTGCCATGTGCCCTTATTTGCTGGGCTCTGTGCCTTGATGTGCTGTACCCTGATGTGCTGTGCCCTAATTTGCTGGGCTCTGAGCCTTGATGCGCTGTTCCATGATGGTGAGTGGTCAGTGTAGTGTAGTGGTCTGTCGGCAGTGTAGTGGTCTGTCGGGCAGTGTGCAGTGTAGTGGTCCGTGTGCAGTGCAGTGGTCCGTGTGCAGTGGCCTGTGTGCAGTGGTCCGTGTGCAGTGCAGTGGTCAGGGTTAATAATGCGTTTGCTGACACCAATACTAGGGTTTAATAATGTGTCCGCTGACATTAGTGCTGGGGGTTAATAATGTGTCCGCTGACACCAGTGCTGGGGGGTTAATAATGTGTCCGCTGACACCAGTGCTGGGGGGTTAATAATGTGTCCGCTGACACCAGTGCTGGGGGGGTTAATAATGCGTCCGCTGACACAGAGCTGGGGGTTAATAATACGTTCTCTGACACCAGTACTGTTTTTGAAGTTTGAAAGTTTGCATGCGGCCCCCCATGGGATATGAAAACTTGTCTTGCGGCCCTCAGGTAATTTGAGTTTGAGACCCCTGGTGTAGAGGGATTAGAACCCCTGTCAGTTCCGTTAAGGAGACTCACCCTCTCTATTTGTCTTGATTACCATTATCACTGAAAGATAAAAGGAAGAGGAAGAACCCACATTTTGGGTTGTCCCCAGAAGAATAATAGAGGAGAAATCTTCCAATGGGGACACTAGTTCTGGTAACCTGGGGATCCTCAAGGAATTTCCTTAATTTGCAGAGATTTCCTCTCACTTCCTGTTTGCCTATGGGACAGGAAGTGAAGGGAAATCTCTGCAATGGGACACAGAGGGCATAAACAAATCTGATATGAGTTATAGCCCTCCCATTAAAAATATATAAATAACTGCTGTGTTTATTAACGCCCCTGATGATGTCAATGTATGACGAAAACTATGTAGGGACGAGGCAGTGACATTACGCTGGTGTATGCTGGGACATGGTAGCCATACAGATGTGAGGGGGGAAGAGAGCATACAGGTGTGAGGGGGGGCAGAGAGCATACAGGTGTGAGGGGACAGATAGCGTACATGTGTGAGGGGGCAGAGGGTGTGAGGGGTCTGAGAGCATACAGGTGTGAGGGAGGCTAAGAGCGTACAGGTGTGAGGGGGGCTGAGAGCTTACAGGTGTGAGGGGGGCTGAGAGCGTACAGGTGTGAGGGGGCTGAGAGCTTACAGGTGTGAGGGGGGCTGAGAGCGTACAGGTGTGAGGGGGCCGAGAGCGTACAGGTGTGAGGGGGCCGAGAGCGTACAGGTGTGAGGGGGCCGAGAGCCTACAGGTGTGAGGGGGCCGAGAGCCTACAGGTGTGAGGGGGGCTGAGAGCCTACAGGTGTGAGGGGGGCTGAGAGCCTACAGGTGTGAGGGGGGCTGAGAGCGTACAGGTGTGAGGGGGGCTGAGAGCGTACAGGTGTGAGGGGGGCTGAGAGCGTACAGGTGTGAGGGGGGCTGAGAGCGTACAGGTGTGAGGGGGGCTGAGAGCGTACAGGTGAGGGGGCTGAGAGCGTACAGATGAGGGGGCTGAGAGCGTACAGATGAGGGGGCTGAGAGCGTACAGATGAGGGGGCTGAGAGCGTACAGGTGTGAGGGGGGCTGAGAGCGTACAGGTGAGGGGGCTGAGAGCGTACAGATGAGGGGGCTGAGAGCGTACAGATGAGGGGGCTGAGAGCGTACAGATGAGGGGGCTGAGAGCGTACAGGTGTGAGGGGGGCTGAGAGCGTACAGGTGTGAGGGGGGCTGAGAGCGTACAGGTGTGAGGGGGGCTGAGAGCGTACAGGTGAGGGGGCTAAAAGCGTACAGATGAGGGGGCTGAGAGCGTACAGGTGTGAGGGGGGCTGAGAGCGTACAGGTGTGAGGGGGGCTGAGAGCGTACAGGTGTGAGGGGGGCTAAGAGCTTACAGCTGCTGGTTTGGGATGTCTCTTTTGGGCAAAATTTCCTATAATAATACACTGATCATTTTCATATATGACATTGTAAGAGTGTTAAAAAAAAGTGTGTGCACTGAAGGACTTGGTGGGGTGGCTAGTGGGCGGGCCCTGGAGAATGTTGGTAATTAGGCCCGGGGGCAGGCTTAAAGCTGTCTAAGGGGCCTCACAATTTCTGATGGCGCCCTGGGTGGGTTTTCTTCCTTTTTCACCTTCTGTTGTGAATTGTGTGGAACATTATCCTTTAGATTTATTTTCTACAGACTTGCGCTGCATCTTACTTATTATATAACCCTCCCATTTTCTTCCCAAAATGGAAAAAAAATTTTTTTGCCTATAGTTCTACTATCATTTTTAAAATGCACCAGTGTGTTCAAACATGCCTAAAAGCATGTGAAAATGCATACATTTTTACTATGAACGTGATTTAAAAAAATATATATTTCACCTTTATTTGGGTAGGAATGTTTATTTAGAAACGTATGTAATCTTATCTGTTTCCATTTGCATTACATCAGACTACACAAAGTCCACATACTGTAAATGCAACACCTGACAGTTCAGTCTCTTCACCATACAACTTCCTCTCAGATATATAGAATTCTGCAAAAAAAAAAGGACTTTGGTATGACAATGCTGACAGATTCCACAATAGAGATGGTGCAGCTTAGGTACCTCTATAATCAAATGTAATGCCGCGTACACACGATCATTTTTTGTGATGAAAAAAAACGACGTTTTAAGTGATGAAACAAAACAAAGTTTTTCAAACTTCATTTTCCAAAACGACGTTGCATACACACCATCGTTTTTCTAAAATGCTCTAGCAAAGCGTGGTGACGTACACCACGTTCGACGGCACTCTGTTCCATTGAAGCTCCGTCTCATAACTTGCCTCTGAGCATGCGCGGCTTTAAAAACGTCGTTTTCAACATCGTTTTGCCCACACACCATCACTTTTTATGACACAAAAAACGACGTTTTGAAAAACGACACAAAAAATTCAAGCATGTTCAAATTTTTTTTTGGTCGTTTTTTTGAAGACATAAAACAACGTTTTGCCCACACACGGTGATTTTAAATGACGTTTTTGAAAACGTCGTTTTTTTTCATCACAAAAAATGATCGTGTGTACGCGGCATAAGGATACAGACCTTACATTGACCGGCTTTACCTAATCTGACCACTGTAAGAGTCCTTTCACACAGGGCATGTCCGTTTTGACTCCGCTTGCTCAGTGGGGGATCGATCTGTTGATCTCTGCTGAGCAGGCCTTCCAGAACCTATAATAAATAGTCCTGGAAGCCGGCTTCCTTGAATTAATCAGGGTAGCCATCACTGAACCTGAAAAGACCCTGATTCTTTAGAACGTGGGCTTCAATAGCCAAACCCTTAAATTTAGCGATTATAAGAACGGATGGAAGGCCGGCCCTTGCTATAGCAGGTTTCGGCAATATGGAAGAGTCCATGAATGACTGTTATCCTTCCGATCTCTGCATACCAGGATCTTCTGGGCCATGCCGGGGCTATTAGAATTACCCGCATCAGTTCCGCTTTGATCCTGTTAAGAAGCCCCGGTAGCAGCTGAACTGGGGGAAACACATAAATCAGTAAAAACTGATCCCACTGGGTCACTAACGCATCTGTCCCAGTGGATCCCTTGTCCTTGACAGAAAGTTGTCCAACTTTCTGTTGAACCTGGACGCTAATAGAACTATGTCCGGGGTACCCCATCTTTGGCATATGGACAGAAAAAAAATGTTGGGATGTAGAGCCCTTACTCCCGGGAAAATTTGTTAATGAATCAAGAAAACCGTCTGCCAATTCTCCACCCCTGGAATGAAGACTGCAGATAGGCAAGGTACCTGCTGCTCTGCCTAGGCCACTGTGGTATTGTCGGCTTGTATCCTGATGGGACAACCTCGCAACCTGAACGTCCAGGCTATTAGAGCTAGAAGTCCTGTCCGAACTTCTAGGATGTTGATGGGCGAGGTCTTCTTGGACTTTTGCCACTTCTCTTGAACAGTGGATTCTTCCAGGACTGTCCCCACATGGCACGGCCGCCCTTCCTGCCTATGTAAAAAAAAAAATTGGCTAGACTTGAGCGAACCTATGCCCTCTAGTGGCTGGGGAAGAAACAGCAGCCCGCATGAAAAAGAGCACATAGCATGATTGAACTGCACACTGTTCCCAGTGGCCACAGACTGTCAGATCTCTCTCTTTTTTTTTTTTAAGAGACACTGCAAACAAATGCAGACTTACCATTCCTCGCTGCGGGACTCTGTAGATAACAGGAGTCCAATCTTCACTCATCACAGCAAGCTTTGTCATGACCCTGCCAGAGCAAACCTGTGGTGGGAAAATGTGACCAAGAAACTGGGTCCCAGGGTCCAGCTCTTAGAGAGAAGCATTACAGGCAAAAACTTTGTTCTTCTGTTTTGAGGCTCGGGTACCATCCGTTTAGCCTTTTTTGTTTCTGGCTCTTTGAATGGATCCTATTGCATAGCCCCTCCTGATCCTATCCAGGATCACCTGTGGAGCTCTTCTTAGCATTAGTGACCAACACCTTAGACACTGGCAAAAAAACTGAGGTACTTCCTGTATGGGAGGGGTTATATAGGGAGGGGACTTCCCGTCTTTTGAGTGTACCAATGTCCATTTACCTATAGGTGGTGTATAACCAACATAGTTATTACTATGGCTGCTCTGTGTCCCGTGATGTATGATACAAAAATATAATATATATATATACAGTATATATATATATATATATATATTCCTAAACTGTCTGCACGCTACTAACTAAGTAAACTGCCCAACCTAGCTCAAGTTCTCCTAGGATAAAAAAAAAAGAAAAAACCCTACTGTAAGTAGAGTGCGCCTTCACCGGGAACGCAACCCCCGATAGAATAGACCTGAATCACTGTAGAATGCTGACTACTTCCAGGCCCGCTGACACACTCCTTGTTCCACTGTGGTGGTTGTGGTTTGGGTTTTTTCATGGGTGAGTTTTTTTTTTTTTTTTAATCGGCCTAAAATATGGCCACAAAAATCGGCATCATATATTGGCCATCGCCCGCCCCAATTTCTAAATATCGGCATCAGCCAGAGAAAAACCTATATCGGTCGACCTCTAATGTGCATGGAGCCCAAACCAGGTATTAGTACTTTTGGCAGTGTGGGCAGGTGCCAAGTCCTGCTGAAAAGTTAAATCAGAATCTCCATAAAGCTGGCCAGCAGAGGGAAACATAAAAAGAAGTTGTAAAGGCAGGTTTTTTATCTTAACCACTTGACCACCGGGCCTATTTTGGCACTTCTCTCCTTCATGTAAAAATCAAAAAAAAAATTGCTAGAAAATTAATCAGAACCCCCCAAACATTATATATATTTTATTTTTAGCAGACACCCTAGGGAATAAAATGGCGGTCATGTAAACATTCACAGTGCGGGTGGAAAAAGTATGTGAACCCTTGGCTTTAATAACTGGTTGAATCTTCTTTGGCAGCAATAACTTCAACCAAACGTTTCTTGTAGTTGCAGATCAAACGTGCACAACGGTAAGGAGTAATTATTGACCATTCCTCTTTACAGAACTGTTTCAGTTCAGCAATATTCTTGGGATGTCTGGTGTGAATCGCTTTCTTGAGGTGATGCCACAGCATCTCAATCGAGTTGAGGTCAGGACTCTGACTGGGCCACTCCAAAAGGCGTATTTTCTTCTGTTTAAGGCCCCTTTCAGACGGGGGCAGGAGCCACGGTGGCGGTATAGCGCCGCTATACCGTTGGATTTGCCACATGAATCGTCCACTAGCGGTGCGGTATTAACCCCTGCTAGCGTCCGCGGTTTCCCAGTGTTTTCAATGCAAAGGAGCGGTGAAGGAGTGGTATACACGCCGCTCCTCTCACCGCTCCAAAGATGCTGCTGACAGGAGACTTTTTTCTCTCCTGCCAGCGCATCGCCTCAGTGTGAAAGCCCTCGGGCTTTCACATTGAGTATGCAGTGAAGGAGTTTTTCAGGCGGTATAGCAGCGCTATTTTTAGCGCTGTACCGCCTAAAAAAATCCTCAGTGTGAAAGGGGTCTAAGTCATTCTGTTGTTGATTTACTTCTTCTATCCTTTGGGTCGTTGTCCTGTTGCAACACCCGTCTTCTGTTGAGCTTCAGCTGCTGGACAGATGGCCTTAAGTTCTCCTGCAAAATGTCTTGATAAGTGAAAGGCTGACCGCAGGTCATCCTGTATTTAAAAATGTAGGAGGAGTCGGGAGGTATTTAAACCCGCCCTCCTTCCTCCTTCTGGGTGACGATTTTCTTGTGTGAGCTTTGCTGCACCCGTGTCGTCATTTCCGGTGCGACACGTCTGACGTCACTTCCGGGTTTTCGTCTCGGCCAGGAAGAACAGGCGGGTGTTAGGGGGGCTCCGAGGCTCCCCACTTTCTCGTACGGGGTACAGGTATGATCAGGGGGAGGTCCATGGGTGGCCAGCTACCCCCATTTGCTCAGTCTTACTGGGTGGTAACTCCCTGTTGGGGGATGACGGTCTCCGGCCATGCTTAGGAAGGGTTGGATTTTGAGAATAGGTTTACAGAATGTAAGTTGTTCTACGATTGGGCAAGGGAAGAGGAAGGACGGTCATTGCTGCTGAAAACAATGTTACGGCTACAGTGTTGGAGACCAAAAGTTGGAGTGGCGGAAGTAGTAAAGAGAGTTGCAGGAGGTGGTGTACGCTTCATTATATTTAACTTATTGCGTGCCAGCAGATATTAAAAACATATCTCCTGGAGTACTTCTTTAAGCCCCCAGGCCCCTCCTGCATTTGCCCCTGCTGGGACTTCTTGTAAACTTGATGGTTGGAGTTGCGGGGGATGCATGTGTTTGCTCTGGTAGCTGGGGGGGGGCAGGGGGCCCGAGCAAGTGGTTGTGGAGTTTCCCTGGTCGAGTGGAGCATAGACGGGGGAGGCGCAGTACAGTGTAACTTAGGGGGCGGGGGGCAGAGCGAGGTCAACTCCACATGGCGTCAGGGGGGAGGGGTGGGATCTGTGGCTGCCAGCTCTGGGAACTTGCAGTATACCACTGACACAGCTCCAATATATTTATACATGTTCAGCCATGTACAGACTCCATATACCACACATATGTACTCCATACTACACGTTAGTGCTGTTATACACTGCCGTCCATGTGTCACCTGTTATGTATCCCCCCTGTCTCAGGACTCTGGTTGGTCCAGTGTGTGTGATCAGTGTTCAGTTAATAAGCTCAGTGGTGTATGTATTCAATCAGGTACGGTATGCTATTCATTTCACGTATCTCATGTGACTTGTTCTTATGCGGTTTTCTCATGCGTTCACGTTTCTCATGCGTTCATGTTTCTCATGCGATCACGTTTCTCTTGCAATAAGGTTTCTCATACGAGTCATGTCCTTGGGTGTTTACGTTTCTCATGCGATTACGTTTTGCATGGTGTTGTCATGCGATCACGTTTCTCATGCGATCACGTTTCTCATGTGTTCACGTTTCTCATGCAATCACGTTTCTCATGCGATCACGTTTCTCTTGCAATAAGGTTTCTCATACGAGTCATGTCCTTGGGTGTTTACGTTTCTCATGCGATTACGTTTCGCATGGTGTTTTTTATGCGATTACATTTCTCATGGTATTTCTCATGCGACTACGTTTCACATGGTAGTTCTCATGCGACTACATTTCACATGCGATTGCGTTTCACAATGTAGTTTTCATGCGACTACATTTCACATGGTAGTTCTCATGCGATCACGTTCTCATGCGAGTTATGTCCTCATGTGTTTACGTTTCTCATGCGATTACGTTTCTCATGGTAGTTCTTGTGCGATTACGTTTCACATGGTAGTTTCTCATGCAATTAAATTTTCATGCGATTAAGTTTTCATGCAATTACTTTTCACGTTAACGTTTCACATGGTTGGTTCTCATGCGATTACGTCTTCTCATGCGATTACCTTGCTCATGGTATTTTCTCATGCGTTTACGTTTCGCATGGTAGGTTCTCATGAGTTTACGTTTCTCATGCGTTTACGTTTCTCATGCGTTTACGTTTCTCAGGCGTTTATGTTTCTCATGCGTTTACGTTTCTCATGGTTTTCATGTTCTCGTGCAATCGCATGGTTCATGCTAGTCATGTTTTTTTGTGGTTGCGATGCATGTTTGTCAAGTGTACAGGTTTCTCTTGCTACTCATTTTTTTGGGTGCTCACATTGCTCATGCTATTTATGTTCTCATGTTTTCCGTTCACCATGCAATTTTTCATTTGAACCTTCCGTTTTATGTTACGTTTCTCATGCTATTCATGTTCTAAAGTGTTTATGTTTCTCATACAGGTTTCAGTCGTGATGCATTACGGTTCTCACGCGATTACACTTTTTCATACGATTGCGTTTCTCAGGGTATTTTTATGTTCTCAGGTATTTACGTTTCTCATGTTTTGTTTCCCATGCTATTCATGTTCTCGGGTGTGTATGTTTTCATGCAAATTACGTTTCTCATGCAGGTATCAGTTTGGATGTTTTCTAGTTGGTAGCATTGGTATGTTCATTTAGATTCATGGCGTTCCACCGCTGGGGGGGGTCACCCATCACGTCTATGGGTGCTCACGGATTGAGACGAGCGTTTTTAATCGGCTTGTGCGGTGGCAATTCCCCTCATCCGCTTCTCACGGCTTTCATTACATTTCATACGTCATGTTCTCTTTTCTTTCTCGTACATCACGGGACACAGAGCGGCATATTCATTACTATGTGGGTTATATGGAGTACCTTCAGGTGTGGACACTGGCAATCTCAAACAGAAAGTCCCCTCCCTATATAACCCCCTCCCCTAGAGGGAGTCCCTCAGTTTTTTCGCCAGTGTCTTAGGTGTTGGTCACGGAATAGCTTTGCTCCACATCCTTGGGATTAAGGGCGGGCTAACCGGATCTGTCCAAGGAGCCGCAGTGCCAAAGTGGACAGTACCCGGGCCCCAAACCGTGGGGTTTTGCCTATAATGCTCCTCTTTGGAGGGCTGGACCCTGGGCCCAGGACTTGGAGTTTGTAAAAACCATAAGTTCCTGTTTGCCAGGGTGCTATATAGGTCCAGGACAGTGGGTACCTTCATAGGACCCCAGGGCCTGAAGGTCTACTACGCTACCCACGGAGATGGGAGAAGATTGGATCAGTTTGCTGGACAAACATCCTGCAGCATGGAGCAGGTAAGGGGGAGCCTGCGGGACTTGGTTCGACAGCAGGCTCTCCGGGGTAACCTAAAAGGGGGATAGCCTAAGTATGCTCTGCATGGGCAACCTTGCTCACTATGTCTGAGAGAGACAGGATGACACCTTTTCTCCCCCATCACTAGGTTCCCCTGTCTAAGAATGTGTTGCTAGCTAACCTGCTGCTTTCTTCCTAGGACTAGTAAGGATCCCTAGGGGCCTTTTGGAGAGTCCTACCTGGCCGGGGGTTTGAATCTGCCGCCTGTTTCTGCAGTCCTGGGTCTCCAGCAGCGCGGCTCCTCCATGTTCCTCCTGTCCCGGCATACGCGCGCGCACGTCTTATAGACGTTTTTCGCGCCGTTCAGACAGGAGGGCGGGGGGGGGCGTGCCTGCGGCGTCATACAGGGGCGCGCCTTGTGCTGTTATAGATCAGCAGGCATTGTCAGTGCTCAGTCTGAGGCTGATTTCAGAAGGAGAGGACGCAGAGCGGCAGAACAGTGACTCCCGGTGGCGGAAGAGGGGTAGTACATGCTGGACTTTGTTCCAATGCCTTTTTTGTTAAGCCAAGAAATTCCCCTTTTTTGCAGCAGGTTGGAGGCTGGCAAACTAAGTTTGGGGTCACTGTATGTTTTAAAAAAGAAAATATATATAATATATATTTAAAAAAAAAAAAAAAAGAGAGAAAAACATACGGGATCCCATCAGTTTTTGGGCATTAGTGATCTATTGTCCCCTAAGCTCTGGTTTTGTACTCCTGGCCACTACAGTCTGTTGTGTGGGCGGAGTCCCTCGATTTTGTATTATGGCTTCCAAAGGTTCGGGGTCAAAGGGTACAAAAAAGACTAAAAAACAAAGGGGTTCCCCTTCTGATTCTGATGATATGCCGATACTTTCCCCGCAACTTATTAACATAAAGAGCGCCTTGGATGAGCCATTAGGGGGATCTGGTGCGGAGGCTGGCCCAGATCAGCCCAGCCCTGTGTTTATCACAGAGGAGATGCTAGCCGTATCCCTAGGGGGGCTAGAAGAGAGAATAGCAGCATTGATTGCTAGAGCTATTCCTGGTAAGAAACGGGTTAGATCCCCATCACCAAGAGGTGTATCCTCAGATGCTGAGATTCTCTCTCCGGAGGAATTGGAATCACAGGAGGATCAACTAGACCTGAACCAAGAGGGTTCAGGGATTGAGGGATCTGCCTCTGAGGAACCATTTTCAGACTCCCAGACAGAAAGACTGTGGGTACAGTCTTTGACGGACATGGTCCGCTCGGCATTTAGTTTACCATTGCCAGAGCCTCAGGTTCCTCCGGTATCCTCTCTGGGCTCCTTGAAAGCTCCGTTAAGCAACGCAGTTTTTCCGGTCCATCCTCTCTTGGAGGAATTGATCTTTCGGGATTGGGTACGGCCGGACAGGATTTTTCTGCCACCGAAAAGATTTGCGGTCATTTACCCCATGGAGGAAAGATTCTCCAAGAGGTGGAGGCTCCCAGTAGTGGATGCAGCCATCTCATGTGTGAATAAATCACTAACTTGCCCGGTGGAAAACATACATATGTTTAAAGATCCGGTTGATAAAAGGTTAGAGACACTTTTAAAAGCATCCTTTGCTACGGCAGGAGCAGTGGTACAGCCAGCTGTGGCTGCGATTGGTGTTTGTCAGGCGTTAAAAGACCAGACAAAAGAAATGTTAAAGGACATGCCTACCCAACAAGCAGAAGAGTTTTCTGACATTCCCAGAGCTCTGTGTTTTGCTGTAGATGCTATAAAAGATTCCATCCAGCAGGCCTCTCGTTTATCACTATTTTTGGTGCACATGAGAAGGCTCTTATGGTTGAAGAACTGGGCGGCGGAGCCCCCATGCAAAAAGCTTCTGGCAGGGTTTCCCTTCCATGGAGGACGACTCTTCGGAGAGGATCTGGATAAATATATTCAGACTATTTCAAATGGCAAGAGTACCCTTTTACCGGTCAAAAAGACATTCCGGGGTCCTACATTTAAAAGGCAGCTTTTTCCTGTCTCGGGGCCCTCAAATTCCAGGCAGTATCGACGGCCGCCTGCACGATCCAACGTTAACAGTAGATCGCAGGGACAGGCCCCTGGGGGTAAGAGGCCATGGTATCGCAAGCCGACAAAGACAGCCCCTAAGTCTGCCTTATGAAGGGGCGCCCCCACTCTCGCGGGTGGGGGGAAGGCTTCGTTTCTTCTCAGATGTTTGGGAAGCCAAGATCCCCGACAAATGGGTCCGGGCATCTGTAACCACAGGCTACAGACTGGAGTTTCTAAGGTATCCTCCGCCTCATTTTCAAGAATCAAGGCTACCAAGGGATCCAGCAAGGAAGGCCTCATTGCTGGCAGCTTTGGATCACCTGCTCTGCCAGGACGTAATAATAGAGGTGCCAGCCCAAGAGCAAGGGCTAGGTTTCTATTCCAATCTCTTTGTCATACCAAAGCCCAACGGCGATGTCAGGCCAATCTTGGACCTAAAGAGTTTAAACGGTTACCTAAGGGTTCGTTCCTTCCGGATGGAATCCATCCGGTCAGCAGCCGCCGCGCTTCAGAAGGACGATTTTCTGGCCTCCATAGACATAAAGGATGCTTACCTTCATGTACCAATCTTTCAGTCGCATCAAAGATTTTTACGCTTCGCGGTGGGGCAGCGACACTTCCAATTCAGGGCGCTCCCCTTCGGGCTGGCCACAGCCCCCCGGGTATTCACGAAGATCCTAGCCCCAGTTCTGGCCAATTTAAGGATCCAAGGGGTCACAGTCCTAGCATACTTGGACGACCTTTTAATCATAGATCACTCACGGCCGGGTCTGCAAAAGGCAGTAAACCTCACGGTTCGGTACCTCGAAGAATTCGGCTGGGTCCTAAACCGGGGAAAGTCAGCGTTCCAGCCTACAAAGCAGTTGGAATACCTCGGCATGAGGTTAGACACAGAACAGCAAAGGGTGTTCCTGCCCCTGGTAAAGATCGAGGCTATCAAGGGTTTGGTTCAGTTGGTTCTAAACAAGAAAAAACCAACTATTCGCCTGTGTATGCGAGTACTAGGCAAGCTAGTGGCCACGTTCGAGGCAGTACCATACGCTCAGATCCACACTCGCGTCCTACAGGCAGCCATTCTAGCAGCCTGGGGCAAGAGGGCACATGCCTTAGAGTCCCCTTTGACGCTATCATCAAGGGTCCGACAAAGCCTGGCCTGGTGGTTGAACCCCCAGAATCTTCTAAAGGGAAAATCCTTCAGCCCTGTTGTCTGGAAGGTAGTTACCACAGACGCCAGCCTGGCAGGCTGGGGGGCGGTCTTCGAGGGGTTCTCTCGCCAGGGAACTTGGGTGAAAGCAGAGAGGCAGCTCCCCATCAATATCTTGGAGATCAGAGCTGCTCGCCTAGCCCTTCTGGCATGGACCTCCAGATTAAAGGGGTTCCCGGTGAGAATCCAGTCAGACAATGCCACGGCGGTGGCATACATAAACCACCAAGGGGGAACCAGGAGTCGGGCCGCTCAGAGGGAGGTGAGCTTGATTTTTCAGTGGGCAGAGGTTCATGTACCCTGCATTTCAGCGATATTCATTCCCGGAGTGGACAACCTGCAGGCAGACTTCTTAAGTCGCCAGAGTCTGTTGCCAGGGGAGTGGTCTCTGCATCCCCAGGTCTTTCAGACAATCTGCCAGAGGTGGGGAATGCCAGACGTAGATATAATGGCATCCAGGTTCAACAAGAAACTAGACAGGTTCGTGTCTCGAACGAGGGATCCTATGGCCTGCGGTACCGATGCATTGGTTTGCCCTTGGCATCAATTCAAACTTCTATATGCATTCCCTCCGCTACAGTTACTCCCTCGCCTGTTGCGCAAGATCAGAGTGGAGCACAAGCCAGTCATTTTAGTAGCTCCGGCTTGGCCCCGGAGGACTTGGTACTCACTAGTCCTGAAGATGGCAGTGGGAGACCCTTGGACTCTTCCTCTACAACCAGACCTACTCTCACAAGGCCCGATCCTCCACCCTACATTACGGCGTCTAAATTTGACGGCCTGGAGGCTGAATCCCTGATTCTCAGGGGTAGAGGTCTGTCTAGGCAGGTAATTCCTACCCTGATTAGGGCTAGAAAGCCGGTCTCCAGGGTGATTTATTACAGGGTGTGGAGGAACTACGTAGGCTGGTGTGAATCCAAAAGATGGAATTCCCGCAAATATACTATTGATAGGGTGTTACGTTTTCTCCAGCTAGGAGTGGATAAAGGCCTGGCACTAAGCACAATCAAGGGACAGATCTCAGCTCTGTCAGTGTGGTTTCAGAGGCCGTTGGCCACCCACTCGCTGGTAAAGACCTTCTTACAGGGGGTCTTGCGTATTAATCCTCCTGTCAAGTCACCAATTTGTCCATGGGACTTAAATCTTGTCCTGTCCACTTTACAGAAACAACCCTTTGAGCCGTTGGCTGAGATTCCTTTAGTCTTACTGACAAGAAAGTTGGTTTTCTTGGTCGCCATAGTTTCGGCCAGGAGAGTGTCAGAATTAGCAGCCTTATCGTGTAAGGAACCATATCTCGTTCTGCATAAGGACAGGGCAGTTCTCCGGCCCCATCCTTCCTTTCTACCAAAGGTTATATCCAAATTTCACTTGAACCAGGATTTGGTACTTCCATCCTTCTTTCCGAAACCCACGTCTAGAAAGGAAGGGTTGCTGCATACCTTGGATATTGTCCGGGCCATGAAGGCCTATCTTAAAGCTACAGAAAAGATCCGGAAAACAGATGTGTTGTTCGTTCTACCAGATGGCCCCAAGAGGGGGCAGGCAGCTGCAAAATCCACCATCTCGAGATGGATTAGACAATTAATCATTCAAGCCTACGGTTTGAAGAGGTTGCCTCCTCCTTTGTCGGTAAAGGCCCATTCTACCAGGGCCATGGGCGCCTCCTGGGCAGCACATCATCAGATCTCTATGGCTCAGATATGCAAGGCAGCGACGTGGTCATCAGTCCACACGTTTACAAAGTTTTATCAACTAGACGTGAGAAGGAATGCAGATTCTGCCTTTGGACAGGCAGTACTACAGGCTGCAGTTTGAGATCCTCGGGATCAGAAGCACCCTTGGTTGTAAAGAGAAAAAAAAAAAAAGAAAAAGTTTTTTCTTGACTAAGTTGGAATTATTATTATTATTTGAGTTTATCTCTAAATTGAATCCTTCTTTGGAAGATGTCTCCCTCCCCTCATTAAAGCATTGCTTTCGGACATCCCACATAGTAATGAATATGCCGCTCTGTGTCCCGTGATGTACGAGAAAGAAAAAGGGATTTTTAAATACAGCTTACCTGTAAAATCCTTTTCTTGGAGTACATCACGGGACACAGAGCTCCCACCCCTCTTTTGGGTGACCATTTTGGGAGGCATACTGCTTGCTACAAAACTGAGGGACTCCCTCTAGGGGAGGGGGTTATATAGGGAGGGGACTTTCTGTTTGAGATTGCCAGTGTCCACACCTGAAGGTACTCCATATAACCCACATAGTAATGAATATGCCGCTCTGTGTCCCGTGATGTACTCCAAGAAAAGGATTTTACAGGTAAGCTGTATTTAAAAATCCCTTTTTCACTTACATCACTTGCCCGACACGTCTTCAGGTTCATAGGCTTGAGTGTTACGTTTTTAATTGGCCTGTTTTGCCTCAGGTTGCTCAGCCTTGCTAGTTCTTGAGACTGACATGTTTTAAGTCTTTTGCTACGTATTCGTTCCTGCTCTACGTTACTGAGTGTGTCAATCACGGACACCTGCGTAGGTAGGGGTTAGGGAAGGTAGGGATTTTCCTTTTTCTAAGGTAAGTTGGGGCTCGTTGGTCATGTTATGTTTTTAACAATGTTGTTCTTGTTTGCAGAGTTCGTGTCGCGGGCAGCAGATATTGAAGATTTTGCTGCCATCCGTCCTTCTCTGGTTTCAGGTTCTATACACGGTAGCAAGCCCTCCTTGAACCTCCCGATACAGCCTTTTCTTTTGTTTCAGACGAAGCTTGATAATCAAGTCCTTTTTCAATTCAGCCTAGAAGCTCTTGACTCGGCCTGGCATATCTTCCAGGCGTTTCTATCTCGGTATCCTGGGTTCTTTTCTCACAAACATTCAGCACCTACTTGCATTTTTTTTTTTTTTGCCACTTTCAGCTCAAATGGGTTTCAAGCTGGTGCCCAGTACAGTCTGGGGACCAGACTTTTGCGGATGTACTCAGGGATAGGCCACTTTCCTTTCCCTAGTACTCCCCTCTCTGCTAGCTCAGGGCATGACACATAGCAATTCCCTGCTGCCTAACTAGGGCAGCACTTTAATATTCACTCCGGGCCGTGCTTTCAGTACAGATGCAGTTTCGGCTGCCATTCGTCAAGCGGTTTGTATTCTCATTTTTGGGTAGTTAGATTTTGGTAGTCAGCTTTCTTTTCCGGACATATTCCAATTCCACATGTCCGTCACTGGCATTCTTGCGTTGGGGGCTTGTGGTTACATACAGTTACATTCATTTCAATCTCTTTGCTAGCTCATCCTACTGTTTATTTTTGCCCCCTTTTAGGCATACTAACCACGTGACCCTGGCACACCTCAAGTCAATTTCCCTGTTTTCCCCTGCACAATTACCTGAGACTCCGAGTACAAGTGAAAGGCTGACCGCAGGTCAGCCTGTATTTGTAGGAGTCGGGAGGTATTTAAACCCGCCCTCCTTCCTGGCGACGATTTTCTTGTGTCCCACCCACCCATCCCTTTTTTCTTGCTATTTCTTCTTTTACTTCTACTTGGGTATGCCCCCTTTTAGGCATACTGACCACGTGACCCCGGCACACCTTAGGTCACTTTCCCACCTCAGGTCAATTTCCCTGTTTTCCCCTCAGACCTTTCCCTAGCACGATTACCTGAGACTCGGAGTACAAACTTGGGAATTCATTTTTCCTTCGATGATAGCAATCTGTCCAGGCCCTGACACAGCAAAGCAGCCCCAAACCATGATGCCCCCACCAGCATACTTCAGAGTTGGGATGAGGTTTTGATGCTTATGCCTTGTGTGCTGTGTCTCTTTTTCTCCACACAGTGTTGTGCGTTTCTTCCAAACAACTCAACTTTGGTTTCATCTGTCCACAGAATATTTTGCCAGTACTGCTATGGAACATCCAAGTGCTCTTGTGCAAACTGTAAACGTGCAGCAATGGGTTTTTTTTGGACCGCAGTGGCTTCCTCCCATGAAATCCATTCATGGTTAGTGTTTTACGTATAGTAGTGTCGCTAACAGGGATGTTAGCATATGCCAGTGACTTTTGTAAGTCTTTAGCTGACAATCTAGGATTCTTCTTCACCTAATTGAGCAGTCTGCACTGTGCTCTTGCAGTCATCTTTACAGGACGGCCAGTCCTAGGGAGAGTAGCAGCAGTGCTGAGCTTTCTCCATTTATTGACAGTTTGTCTTAACGTGGACTGATGAACAGCAAGGCTTTTGGAGATACTTTTATAACTCTTTCCAGCTTTATGCAAGTCAACAATTCTTAATCGTAGGTCTTTCAAAAGCTCTTTTGTGCGAGGCATCATTCACATTAGGCAATGCTTCTTGTGAAAAGCAAACCCAGAACTGGTGTTTTTTTTAATAGGGCAGGGTAGCTGTAACCAACACCTCTAATCACGTCTCATTGATTGGACTCCAGTTGGCTGACACCTCACTCCAATTAGCTCTTGGAGATGTCATTAGTCTAGGGCAGGGGTGACAAACACAAGGCCCGCAGGCCGAATCCGGCCCGCTAAGCCTTGTCATGTGGCCCGCCAGCCTCCACCACTTGTTTCAGGCCCGCGGGCCAGTGCCGCCCGCTCTGTGGCCTGTTGATGATCTGCAGCCTGGACAGGGTTAACACAGGTCGCGGACGCTACCTACCGCTACACAGCCGTGCCTGTGTCATCTCCGGGCTCCGGCGCAGCTATGTTAGCGGCTTCAGAATCAACGCTGACAGTTCGGCACTCTTCGGCTCTTCCTACGCTGCTTGGACACTGCCCCTTCTCTTCCCGCCTCTCTACACTGTCTGGCCTGCCCACACCCCCTGTGCTTGCCCTACCACACATCCCTAGGAAAATGTGAAGGAAGATTGAACACGTTTAAAAGCAGCAGGCAGCCCGCCCCTGACCCTCCATCCTGGGGTGAGTTAGCTCACCCTCTCCCAGTGTATATATAAAACTAATTTAAGGGTGCTCTGTGGACTCTGATGCAAGAGGGGCTTTGGTGGGCATTAGAGTTCCCCTTTACATCCAAGTCCACAGCATTACAAGGGGGTCCGTGCGGACTCTGATGTAACGGGGGTCTGTGCGGACGCCTGAATCCCTGCACTGTGTACGTAGCATAATCCTGAACTCTGCATTCTGTATGTAGTGCGAGCCATATACAACTGGCACTTTAAGGGCAACCACACTGCTGATCCAGCCCTCGATGAATTTGAGTTTGCCACCCCTGGTCTAGGGGTTCACATACTTTTTCCACCTGCACTGTGAATGTTTACATGGGGTGTTCAATAAAAACATGGTAGCATTTAATTCTGTGTGTTATTAGTTTAAGTAGATTGTCTATTGTTGTGACTTAGATGAAGATCAGATTATTTTATGACCAATTTGTGCAGAAATCCATATCCGAAAAGGTTCGCATACTTTTTCCTGCAACTGTATATGTATTAATATATATATATTTTAAAACAAGACTTTACAATCACTTGAAGCACTCTAGAATTTCCTGGCAGGGTGTTGTGCTGCCTTTAGACTTTATGAAACACAGTGGACCAACACCAGCAGGTGACATGGCTCCCCAAATCATCACTGAATGTGAAAACATCACACTGGACCTCTTGCAACTTGGATTCTGTGCCTCTCCGCTCTTCCTCCAGACTCTGGGACCTTGATTTCCAAATAAAAAGCAACATTTACTTTCATCTGAAAAAGAGGACTGTGGACCACTGAGCAACAGTTCAGTCCTTTTGCTCCTTAGCCAAGGTAAGACACTTCTGTCTCTTGTTTAGGAGTGGCTTGACATAAGGATCCGTCAGTTGTAGCCCATATCCTGGATACGTCTGTGAGTGGTGGCTCTTGAAGCACTACTACCAGCCATAATCCACTCCTTGTGATTCTCCCCCCAAATTCTTAAATAACCATTGCTTCCTCTCAAGGCTGCAGTTATCCCCGTTGCTTGTGCACCTTTCTACCACACTCTCCTGCCACTCAACTTTCCATTATTTTTTAAGCTTAATTTTTTTACAAGATTCAGGCTGGATTCACACCTATGTGAACTTGATGCGGGATTCTCCATATACCAATAGGCATGACAGGAGATTGTGAACGACTCTCAATGGAGCCGGTTCACATATCTTTGGGGCAGCTTGCACGGGAGTCCTATGCATCTTTGGCTCAGTTTCAGGCAAAGAGTCGGCCCTGAAGTGGAGAACAAGGATGCACCAGACCCTTGTTGCGATCCGCAGGCACCTGCAGTGTGAACCTAACCTAAAACACCAGTCCTGAATATTTCTTCATCTTTGTAATGAAATAAGAATGGCACAGGCATGCAAGAGCAGGGTTTTTACTGATCAATTGGGTAAACTATTATTTTGCTATCTTGCATGAACTGTACGTTTCGGACCTTTAAATTTATTTAAAAGGATAAGTTCACCTTTTAACAGAAAATAAATGCACAATTTTGGTGCAGTGCAGGTCTCCTGCAGACGGCAGTGTAATGCAAGCCATAGACCGTTTGAATCTCAGCCAGTTCAGCAGGGTCTGGCCAAGATTCAAACAGCATTAAAGTCTATGGGACACAAACGCAAAAAGTGCGAATTTTAAAGGTTAATATGCAAGTTGTCATAATAAGTGTTTGGGGACTTGGGCCCTGCATCAATGCAAAAAAAAAAAGTTTTAAAAAAACGGACGTTTTCTTTGGGAGCAGCGATTTTAATAATTCTTAAAGTGAAACAATTAAAGTGAAATATTCCTTTAAATTTTGTACCTTTGGGTCTGGTATGAATATTAAGAGGTACCCCAAACAAAAATAGCATAGGGGCTCTCCTCAAAATCCATACCAAACACTTATCCGAGAACGCAACCTGGCAGGCTGCAGGAAAGGAGGGGAGAACAAGAGAGCACCCCCCTCCTGAACCGTACGTACCAGGCCACATGCCCTCAACATGTCCCCATGTTGATCGGGACAAGGGCCTCAAACTCACAACCCTTGCCCGGTGGTTGTAGGCGTCTGCGGGCAGGGGGCTTATCTGAATCTGGAAGCCCCCTTTAATGAAGGGGACCCCCAGATGCCAACCCCAAAAAAGTGACAAAAATGGTTATATAAAAAAAAAAAAAAAAAAAAAAGGAGAAAGACACACAGCTTGAGACAAGTCCTTTAATAAAAAAATCCAATGATGTAATTCTTCCATGACCCTACGATACACACCACCACGATCGATTCCTCTTCCATGGGCGATGCCACGGGGGAAAACCCTGTTGCATCAGGGGGCGAGATGACAACACGGGTGGTCCTGCCCTTGGCTATTTTGGAGCTGTCACGGCGGGTCTCATGTCATTCAGCAAGCGTCTCCCATTGAGGTGGAATTGATCGCGGCGGCATGTATCGTCAGGTTGGGGAAGGATTCCACCGCAGGAATTGTTTTCTTTTTTATTAAAGGAATTGTCTTAAGCCGTGTGGTTTTTTTTTATACCATTTTTTTTCACTTTTTTGGGGTGAAATGGTAGGGGTACAATGTACCTTGTTACCAATATACATGGGGGGGGGGGGGGGGCAGGATCCACTTTGTTAAAGGGGGCTTCCAGGTTCCGATAAGCCTCCCGCAGACCACCCACAACAACCAGGCAAGGGTTGTGGGGATGAGGCCCTTGTCCCCAACATGGGGACATCCTCCCCATGTTGACGGCATGTGGCCTGCTAACAGTTCAGGAGGGGGGGGGGAGCTCTCGCCCCCCTCTTTTCCTGTGGCCTGCTCAGATAAGGTTCTGTATGGATTTTTGGGGGGAACCCCCACACTTTATTTTGGCGCAGGGTTCCTCTTAAAAGCCATACCAGACCCTTAAGGTCTGGTATGTATTTTGAGGGGGAGCTCTACGCCATTTTTGTTTTAAAGAATTTGATGCAGGGTTCCCCTTAATATCCAGACCTGAAGTGCCTGGTGTGGAATTTGGGGGGTGGGGGACTCATGCATTCTTTTTTTCTTTAAATTTTGGATCAGGGTTCCCTTAATATTCATACCAGACCCAAGGGGCGTGGTAGTGGAATGGGGGGGGGGGGGCATGCATTTTTTTTTCTCCGATTGCTTTTTTGATTTCAATGAGCAGGGGCACTTTAGCAGCAGTGTATTCACAGCTCCTACAGCGCCTCAAAGATGCAGCTGGCGAGACATTTTTGAGCATCCTGCTAGCGCACTAGAGTGAAAAGAGCGGCTCTTTCAGGGCGCTTTGCAGGTCCTATTTTTAGCACTGTAGCGCCTGCAAAGCACCCCAGTGTGAAAGCAGCCTAAAGTAAACATGACACCAGACTATACACACTAGAATATTGTGCATAGCCTGATCAGTAAACACCTATATGGGTTGTAAAGATTTATTTATTTTTTAAACATGGTATACTTACCTAATCTGTGCACAGAAGTGGCCCGGTCCTCCTCTTCTGGGGTCCCCTGGAGATGCTCCTGGCTCATCCCCACATTGAATGCCCCTCAAAGAGGGGAAAGATTAGGTTCAGGTAAGTAAAAGGGTGGCTGCTGCACTACAGGTTTATTTACCTTAATGCCTAAGAGTCGGTTCACACACAGGCGGCACAACTCCGGGGGCGGCTCTGCAAGTCGACTTCTGTATAGAAGTCAATTCAAGTCGCCCCGAGCCGCCCCTGAAGTCGTACAGGGAGTACATTTCTAAGTCACTCCGATTAGAACGCTTCCATTGCATTACATGGGAAGCGCCTCATCAGACGGCTGAGCCGCCTGACACGTCGCCCCAGTGTGAACCGATTTTAAAAGGCGAGAAACCTTGCTTTGTTTACAACTCCTTTAACCATTTCCTCAATCACCTCCAGCTATAGCCATTGTGGTGACATTCATTTGGAGGCACCAAAATCTCCTAGGACAACAGATCTTTGCAGCCTGCCATCCTTTTAAATGTGCCACCAGGTGTTACTAAACTGAAGCAATTACTACATCCCACAACTAAAGCTAGTTTCTATTTGACAATTTTGCTGCTCATAAATAATGTAAAGTAGATCTATAGCCTGGGAATAGGTGCCCATTTAAAAACAGTCTAAAATATTTAATAAGTCTGACTTGTAATGACAGCACAGATTGGGGTCAATTTACTAAATCTGGAGTAGCTGTGCATGGAAGCCAGCTTCTAACTTCAGCTTGTTCAATTAAGCTTTGACAGAAGAAGAAGAAAAAAAAAACACATTGGAAGCCAATTGTTCTATACAAAGTTGTGCCAGATTTTCAACCTCCAGTTTTGGCAAGTCAGCCACATTGTTAAATATATTGGAAAACTATTTGGCAAGGGACATAGGGGCTTTCCATTGATGAGACCACAAGTCCCAACAGGATTACACTTGTAACTGCAATACACCTCATCTAAACGAATGCTTTACGAAAGTAGTCCGTTAAAAAGCCAATTATATAATTTGTAGTCTCAAAGATTAGACTCTAAATCAGACATTGGTTTGTTAAAATGTTTTTATTCAAAGCAGCCATGATCAGAATGGTAATTAGAAAAGGCACTTTTCATAATGCTTCGTCAGAATTAGTATTCTTCGCCGTCATCTTCTCCCTCCACAGAGTCGGTGCCAACCTCCTCATAATCTTTCTCCAATGCAGCCAGATCCTCTCGTGCTTCAGAGAACTCTCCTTCTTCCATGCCTTCACCCACATACCAGTGAACAAAAGCACGCTTGGCATACATCAAGTCAAACTTGTGATCCAGACGTGCCCATGCCTCAGCTATGGCTGTGGTATTACTAAGCATGCATACTGCTCGTTGTACCTTAGCCAAATCCCCACCTGGGACTGCAGTGGGTGGTTGGTAGTTTATGCCCACCTGTAACAAATGAGAACCATTACTAAAAAGAACAGTTCATTTCATTAATATGAATATATAAAAATGTTAAATTACATTTATGGTTCCTCATTAACCATGTGGACTTCTGGCCATCATACAAAAGCCATCTATTTTCACCCAGATGCAAACCACATAGGAGCACACACAGTATACGCTGGTAGCAAGCACCTGCCAAAACAAAATTAAGCTAGATACTGGTATCCTGAGGTAGTTTGTCTTGTTGGTTTTTGACTCCAATTTTTATTTTTCCCCCCACTTTGTGGCACACGCATGCAAAAACATTAAATAATAATAAAAAGTTGCATGAAAATTAAAGCAATATTTCAGTCTTGTTTTTTCCTCTAAAATAACAAACATGTTATACTTGCCTGTCCTGTGCAGTAGTTTTGCACAGAGCAGCCATGATCCTCCTTTTCTCGTGTCCCACACCGGCGCTCTTCCCACCATAGCAAGCCGATTGCTCTGGGGCACCCAAGCAGGCACGCTCCTAACCCGCAGCTCTGTGCCCATTCACACCCCTCCATCTCCTGATTGGCTCACTGGCTGTGATTGATAGCTGCAGGAGCCAATGACTCCTGCGGCTGTCAAAGGCCAATCAGGGGTGCAAGTACCCAGAGAGGCAAAGCTTTCATGGACAGCGCTGGATTGAGAGGGGGCTTAAGTATTGGGGGGGCAGGTTCTGCTACACACAAGGTTGCACATAAAATGCATGAAGTAAAAAAAAAAAAACCTTGTGCCTTTACCACCTGAACTAATTTTGAAGCAGTTAAAAGTAGAATTCCACCCAAACACTAAAATCCCTGCATCTACAGACATCCGCAATCTGACACTAACCTACCCATCTAGCCCTATAAAGAAGAGATCAGTATACATTCCTTTCTGAAGCCGATCCAACCCCACACTGAGATGTCAGCCGTGGCGTCACTGTGTAAGTGGGTGCAGAGGACACATCCGACAACAGAAGCCCCATAAGTAAGTCTATGGGTGATGTCACTCCCCATTTATTTCACATTGCCATTGTCAGCTGTGTCCTCTGCAAAACTGTGTGTGTGTGTGTGTGTGTGTGTGTGTATATATATATATCACACATACACACATATATACATATACACACACAAAAGCAGTGCAGCGCTGTTTTGTAGCGATGCACTGCTTTTTTCTATGTACTCTATCAAGGATTTCTATTGACCCTTCAGTGTTCAGCTGCTTTGTTAATTGCTTGTACCTTTGCGCAGTCCGCTATCTCTCCTGTATACACACACACACACAGTATTTATTGGCGTATAACACTCACCTTTTTACCCTGAAAATAGAGGGTAAACTGTGCCTGCGTGTTATACGCAGGGGGCTGTGGAACGTTTTTACCCCTGAAACTTCCCTCTTAAAGTTAGGGTGCGTGTTATAGGGTGTGTGTTATACGCCGAATATATATATAATATATATATATAAATATATATATATATATAATAATGATTTCTTCTTACAGGGCAAGATAGGTTATGGTTAGATTGTGGATGTCTGTAGATGCAGGGATAAGGTGGACTTACACTTTAACCACTTTAGCCCCGGACCATATTGCTGTCCAAAGACCAGAGCACTTTTTGTGATTCGGCACTGCGTCGCTTTAACTGACAATTGCGCGGTCGTGCAACGTGGCTCCCAAACAAAATTGGCGTCCTTTTTTTCCCACAAATAGAGCTTTCTTTTGGTGGTATTTGATCATCTCTGCGGTTTTTATTTTTTGCGCTATAAACAAAAATAGAGCGAATATTTTGAAGAAAATGCAATATTTTTTACATTTTGCTATTATAAATATCACCAAAAAAGATATAAAAAAACATTTTTTTTCCTCAGTTTAGGCCGATACGTATTCTACATATTTTTCATAAAAAAAAAAAAAAAAAAAAAAATCGCAATTAGCGTTTATTGATTGGTTTGCGCAAAAATTTATAGCATTTACAAAAAAGGGGGTAGTTTTATGGCATTTTTATTAATATTTTTTTTTTACTAGTAATGGCGGCGATCAGCGGTTTTTTTCGGTACTGCGATATTATGGCGGACACATCGGACACTTTTGACACATTTTTGGGACCATTGGCATTTTTATAGCGATCAATGCTATAAAAATGCATTGTATTACTATAAAAATGCCATTGGCAGTGAAGGGGTTAACACTAGGGAGCAGGGAAGGGGTTAATGTGTTCCTATTTGTGTTCTAACTGTATGGGGGGGTGGACTCACTAGGAGGAATCACTGATCTTCCGTTCATACATTGTATGAACAGAAGATCAGCGTTTCCCCCGCTGACAGGAACGAGCGCTGTGTGTTTACACTCACAGCTCTCGTTCCCCGCTCTGTAACGAACGAGCGCGCGTGCCCGGCGGCGATTGCGCCCGCCGGGCGCGGGACTCGGGGGCGAAAGTCCCGACGTAGAGCTACGGGAGCGGGCGAAAGTCCCGACGTAGAGCTACGGGCTCTCGCGCAGGAGAGCCGACCTGCCGCCGTAGAACCACGGCGGCTGGTCGGCTAGTGGTTAAAGAACTTTAACATTAAAAAAAATGCTGGTCAGAGGCAGCCTGCAAAATTATCTGCATTCTGCAGCCATAGAGTTACTCTAGTCTCCACCACTGCATGAAAAACTAAAGATTTGTGCTAAAGGAGGAGTTTAAAGAAACCGTACAAGAATTAAGCATTAAGGACCTCAAGGACTATTACATTGGGATTGTAGTGTTTGGTTATAATTAACAGTGACAAAACAGTGATATTTACATGTAAACTACCCAAGGTAGACAAAGAATCCATAATGCAAGATTTTACCTTAAAACCTGTTGGACACCAATCCACAAACTGAATAGAGCGTTTTGTCTTAATGGCAGCTATTGCAGCATTCACATCTTTGGGAACCACATCTCCACGATACAGCATACAACATGCCATGTATTTTCCATGCCTCGGGTCACATTTCACCATCTGATTTGATGGTTCAAAGCAGGCATTTGTTATTTCAGAGACAGACAGCTGCTCATGGTAAGCCTTTTCAGCAGAAATAATTGGGGAGTAAGTGACCAGAGGGAAGTGGATACGTGGATAAGGCACCAAGTTGGTTTGAAATTCTGTCAAATCCACATTGAGGGCCCCATCAAAGCGCAGAGATGCTGTAATGGAAGACACGATCTGGCCAATCAAACGATTCAGGTTTGTGTATGTTGGGCGCTCAATATCCAGATTCCGCCTGCAAATGTCGTAAATAGCTTCATTATCCACCATAAAGGCACAGTCTGAATGTTCCAGTGTTGTATGGGTTGTCAATATGGAATTGTATGGCTCCACTACAGCTGTGGATACTTGTGGGGCTGGATAGATGGCAAACTCCAGTTTGGACTTTTTGCCATAATCCACAGACAGACGCTCCATAAGTAGTGATGTGAACCCAGAGCCTGTACCCCCACCAAAGCTGTGGAAGATCAGAAAGCCTTGAAGACCAGTACATTGATCAGCCTAAAAAGAAACAGAATAGCATTTAGATTTACTTGTATAATAGTCTTGGTATGGGTTACCCCTTCCCATTAAATTTGCCCTTATATAAACCTGCAATATCCACACCCTGGACCTCCATCGAAATTGGAACAACCCCACAAGTTTCATTACAAGAGAAACCTGTACTTCAAAAGCTTTGCACACAAAAAGTAACAAATCTCACTAGAGAAAAACATTTACAGGTCTTAGTTTGAAGGTGTGTCACTTTTCTCCTTTAACCTCACACAATCCTTTAAGGGTTAAAAGCAAGGTAAAGTCTCAAGAACATGGATGCCAGTATGAACACTATACCTTTGGTGGAATTGCCTGTCAAGTGCTATCCACTAATTAAAGGGGGATGGGACAATTTAGTTTCTTTTAACAGCAAAATAGATCAAGAGTTTATCACAAAGCCCAAAAAAGCAAGCCAGGTTGAGAAACTCCATTTACCCAATTCAGTGATGGCAAACCTTGGCACCCCAGATGTTTTGGAACTAAATTTCCCATGATGCTCATGCACTATATATAGTGTAGTAGACCGTGAGAAATATAGTTCCAAGGTTCACCATTGCGGACCTAAACCCATGAACATCATCTTGTAGCATGTCAGTTGTTCGATGTGGTGGCTGCACTAGTTTCAGTTTCCCCATCTACCTGGTGATCCTGCCAGTTTACAATTTCTGTGCTTGGGTGGGCATGCTGTCTTATGTTACAGTCCAAGAAGCTACAGAACACTTGGGCTGCTTTCACACTGAGGCACTTTGCAGGTGCTATAGCGCTACAAATAGCGCCTGCAAAGTGCCCTGAAAAGGCCTCTTTCACTCCAGCATGAAAGCCGAGAGCTTTTACACTGGAGCGGTGCGATGGCAGGACTGTAAAAAACAAAAACGACAGTCGCATCTTTTAGGCGCTGTAGGAGCAGCGTACACACTGCACCTAAAGCACCCAACCCATTAAAAACGGGCAGCGCCACCGAAGCACCACTTTGTGCGGGGGGGGGGGGGGGGTGTTAACCCTTTTTTGGCCACTATCAGGAGTTAAAAAAAAAAAAAAAAACGCTAGCGACCGATTGGCATCGCAAAAACACTGCTACAAAAAGCGGCACTTTACCGCCAAAGCCTCCGTGTAAAAGCAGCCTTAAGCCTCCATAACCTTGGAGAGGTGTTCTGTAGTCCACAGGAACTGAAAGGTAAACATCGTTTAGGATTTTAGTTGAGCTAAAAAGGATTTCTGGCTGAACATTTGTCTGTACTTGTACAAAAGTATATCCATGCGGTGGCTGCATTGGGGTTTTTTTTCAGGCCAAGTACTGGCATATTAACAGGTTCTTGAATTCATAAAAAAAAAAAAAAATCTTACCCATTGTTTAAAGGGCCCATTTACACCAGCCTGGCCCGTTTTTAGGAAACATCCATTTAAAAGGGCTGTCTTATGCACCAGAACAAGTATTCTGGGCAGTGTGATAACAGCAGTGCGCTGGGAATGTGCACTGTGGTGCCAATTAGAAAGGAGTGAATGGGTCCAACTTTTCCCGCTTCATAAACCTATAAACATAAGACAGCAAATTTCACAACCACAAGTCAATACTTACCAACTTCCTCACTCTTTCCAATACTAAATCAATGATTTCCTTTCCCACTGTGTAGTGTCCACGAGCATAGTTGTTGGCAGCATCCTCTTTACCAGTAATGAGTTGTTCTGGGTGGAATAGTTGCCGATATGATCCATTTCGAACTTCATCTGTAAAAAGTTCAGGTTATAAAAAGCTAAGGGAAAAAAAAAGTTTACAAAAGTAAACAGTTTGTTTTATTATCTGCAGTGCTGAACCTTTGTAATACAAGACATTTAGATCTCAAACAGATGAGGCGATTCATAGCTTCTGTGGACAAAGTTGCAGTAGTGAACATTGTGACGGATGAAAACTCAATGAAAGTAAGAGGGCGTACTGGGGGGAGGGGACTCTTAGCTGCCATAACCCCAGTATTTTTAAAAACGGCTGGCCGTCCATTCTGATAAAAGTGGTCTCAGCGGTGGATTTGCCACTGGGAGGGCCCCTTCTGTTTACCGGAGCCATTGGTATCAGCAGAGACGATCACATCAGCTCCCCTCACTGCCTAAATGCTGAGTGAGGGGAAAAGATGGCCCCCGCTCCGCTCCATAGCATTGGAGGGCGGAAGCGATGTCAAACGTCACTTTCTCCCAATGCTCTTAAAAAGGGGATTTTTTTTTTTATTGCATTTTAGTGTAAATGAGATCGGAGGTCTTTTTAACCCCAGATCTCATAGTCAAGAGGTCCGGTCTTGCTTTTTTTCTATTACAAGGGATGTTTATATTTTTTTTTTTAAAGGACAGTGTAATAATTTATACATTTTTTTAAAGCACCCCGTCCCACCGGTCTTGCACGCAAAAGCATACGCAAGTCGCGTCTGCATGTTCAAGTTTTTAAACGTTGCCCATTGAGATCAAGTGTAAAAAAAGTTTGTCACCATTCCACGAGCAGGGGCAGTTTTGAAGCGTGACGTATTGGGTATCAATTTACTTAGCATTATGTGATCTTTACTGTTGTCTTCTTTTAAGGGCAAGCCTGTAGCATAACGTTTAAAAAATAGGGTTTACAACCACTTTAAGTGGTTAAATTGACTGTAAAAGGCTAAATTTTATTTATTTTTAAACCTGTAATACTTGCCTGCTTTATACAGTGGTAGTGCAGAGTGGCCCCTACCAGTGCTTGAGGCATCAGGGAAAAAAAAAAAAAGCTTCCTATATGGGTGCATGTACAGGCCAACTCCCAAGATGGGCTGTGTGCACCCACAGACAGCGCATCTCAGTCTGACGATATTAGTAGGAGCCTATTTCTGCCTGTCCTGTGAATGCATGGTGGAAAAGCCACTAGAGACTGACATAGCATTGGATGGATCAAGTAAAGATATATGTCCAAGGGGCAAGTGAGAGGGCGATACAAATACTGGGGCATTTTTAGCTTAAAGCAGAGAATCCTGGCTTTAGAACCACTTTTTATTAGCTTACCTATAACAGCAGACTCCAGATCCACAAACACTGCTCGGGGGACATGTTTCCCAGCACCAGTCTCACTGAAGAATGTGTTGAAAGAATCATCTCCGCCACCAATTGTTTTGTCACTTGGCATCTGCCCATCAGGCTGGATACCATGCTCCAGGCAGTACAGTTCCCAACAAGCATTACCAATTTGTACTCCAGCCTGACCAACATGGATGGATATGCACTCACGCTGAAAAAAACAAAACAAGTTACAGTATATTATGGAATAGAATGTTGATCAACACATGACTGCACTTATTAAAGCTACAAAGTGCCAAAGAGGTCTTCAGCAAGGAAAAGATCCCTTCAGGTGTGATGTTACATTTACACTACATAAACCAACTACATGAAACTCAGCAGCTAGAAGTAGAGGTCGACCGATACAGGTTTTTCTCATCGACCGATTTTCTTTTTTGGGCCGATCGGGCGTTTTTCATGCGCTTTTGGGCTAAAAATAGCACCTGTAAAGTGCCTGGAAAACTGCTCCCCTGCAGTCTCAGTCTGAAAGCCTGAGTGCTTTCACATTGAGGTGGTGCGCTGGCAGGACGTAAAAAAAAAAAAAAAACCTGCGAGCAGCATCTTTGGAGCGGTGTATACCGCTCCTCCACCACTCCTGCCCATTGACATGAACGCCTGCAAAGCGCTTCTGCAGTGGCACTACATGGGAGCATTTAACCCGTTAATTGGCCGCTAGCTGGGATATAAGCACCCCACTAGCAGCCAAATAGCGCCGCTAGAATGATGGTCCAGTGTGAAAGCAGCAGAGTTCTGCAGGATTTTTTTTTAAAAAGTCAGCGGCTACAAATACTGCAGCTGTTGACTTTTAATATATGGACACTTACCTGTCCTGGGTGCCCACAATGCTGGCACCCAAAGCCGATCTCTCCCTCAGGTGCTGCCGCCACCATCTTCGGTAAGGGAATCAGGAAGTGGAGCCTTGCGGCTCCCTACTGTGCATGCACGAGTCGCGCTGCGCGATCCCACTGGTCCTTGCTGTCTTCTGGGACCTGTGCGTCTCCCAGAAGAAAGCTGGGGGCGGATTAAGTCACCACAGTCACTGCAGTAATCTATGCCCGGAAGAGGGAGCACATATCTAGGAATACGCAGGTATCTCCTCCCCCTGAAAAGGTACCAAATGTGACACCGGAGGGGGGAAGGATTTGGAAAAGCGGAAGTTCCATTATTGCTCTGCTAAGTAATACAGAAAATGTCTTACATTTAAATGCAACAAGCCTCCAATCAGTGCGTGTGTGTGCGTGCGTGTGCATATATATATATATATATATATATATATATATATATATATATATATATATATATATATATATATATATATTACACACACACACACACACACACACACACACACACACACACGTAATGAAAACTTTTGGCCAAAAAAAAATATGGCCTAACTTTACCATTTAATTTTTTTACTTGTTAAAGCATATTTTTCCCCAAAAAAATGCGTTTGAAGACCGCTGCGCAAATACCGTGTAACATTAAATATTGCAGCAATCTCCATTTTATTTCTTAGGGTCTCTGCTAAAAGAAAATATATAATGTTTGGGGGTTCCAAGTGATTTTCCAGCAGAAAATACAGGATTTTTACTTGTAAGCACCAAGTGTCAAAAAAGATTTAGCCTTTAAATGGTTAAACTGAGAACTCTCCTTCACAGAGTTCAGTTAATTGTTCCTCCATGGGAAACTTCAGGCAACTTGCATTGACTTCTATTATAGAAGCTTTTTGCAAGTCGCGCTGCTGAATTTTTAAATTGGCTTTTTTACAGCACATATCGGTCGATGCCGATTAATTAAAAAACGCCAAATATCGACCAGCCGACCTCTAGCTAGAAGACCTGTTTGCTCAAGTACTAATGGTCAAGTTGTGCACACTGCTCTTCTCCATGTTGAAAAAGCAACGGATCAAAAAAAAGCTATTGTAAATCACTGAAAAAAATAAATAAAAATAAGTCGGCACTCAGGATAACAGTAAGCCCAGGTTCACACTGGGCTGTGGAAATGAAGCCGTGCGAGTTCAGCCGATTTCGACCGCAATTTCAGAGACATCTGTGCAGGTTTCTGTAAATCATGGCCTGAAATCACAAAAAGTAGTACAGAAACTACTTTTTGAAATCGGTGCATCGCCGCATGGATTAGGAAGGTGCCATTGCTGCCGATCTGACATGTCAAAATGCAGCAGTGTGAACCAGGGCTTAAGGACAGAAAGCAGTTGGGCCATCTTCAGCCAGATGCAGTCCGACATCACTACAAACTCATGCATAGCAGGCCATCAACGTGGAACCACATGCCAAAAAAAAAACAAAAACAAAAAACAAGACACAAGTACACCATGGAATCAAGACTGTATAACAATCTTAGATTTTATTAAGACGGTCAATGAAAAATACCACTCTACTCAATTTTCACCCTTGTGTTAAAGGACTGCATTTTTTGGTTTGGAAGGCTTTTAAAATGCATTTGGAAAAAAAACTGTTAATTAGGGCAATAAAGCCATAACGCCCAGCTGTTCAAGCCTCTTGGGATACTCATGTAATGCATTACAAGAGGTTCCCGGACAATCTACAAAGTGCTCATGTGCAACATCATTAGGATGCCAGCTGTGAGAACTCTGCTTCCAATGACACAACAAAGGAAGATGGCGTGGGACCAAACCTTCAACAGCAGGTTACAATAGACAATGCTGTATTCATTATGGGTGCATATGCAGAGACAGCTGCAGAAACTATTGGCGCCCACTGCTGTCAGTCACAGCCAGTGAGCCAATGAGGTGGGGCCAAGGTGCAGCTCTGCGTCTTCGAGACGCCTATAGCAGGGCTCAGTAGAAAGCAAACACCCAGTGCCCCCATAGCAAGCAGCTTGCTATTGGGGGCATTGTTTACAGGGGGGGAGGGGACTCAGAAAGAGGATCAGGCCTGCCCAGTGCAAAAATCAGAGCAGAAGGAGGTTTTTTTTTTTCCGTTTTTTTAAAGCCAAACCTTTAATACCACTTTAAGGGAAACATGAAAAGGAGAGGGTGAGGTTCCTCAAATTGTTTCTGTATATGTTTAGATTTGTAGTCTGTACCCCATTGAGGTTTTAATACAATTCCTTTCCTACACTGTAGTATTGATTTTAACATGACTACTGGCATTAAAATCTGTTAAAATTAGTGCAGGAACCCTTTAAAGTCATTGTGACCTGAGTAGCATGATAAATCGAACCATGTGAATGCAGCTTACACAGGTTAGTCAAATTATGTATGGGGGAGGGGGCATTGAGAGTAGTTCCCTTTATCCCAGAGCTCTACTTTAAATGCTTTTTTAGGCTCCATGCACACTGGCTTAAAAATAAATAAATAGTTGCTACTACAGGAGTTGTGTGTTCTGCCTGAAGCACGGTAATGTTAGCTTGCGTGCCCATGCAAATTAGGACGATTACAGACATATTTTAAGCTTAGGGCGGGGCTCCACAGAAAGAAAAAAAAGATGAAAATTCACTGCCTCCTCCCTCCTGATTTTGACAGGTACCCACTCCAACTTCAGGCTGATCTTGCCATGGCAGTCAGCAGGGAGTTTGCCCCCCCCCCCCCCCCCGTGTGTCATTTACAAATTGAAGAGTGCTTTGCACATGCACAGTAAGGCCCCTTCACATTGCAGGGGGAGCTGTGCTGGCGGTATAGCGACGCTATACAGTCTGATTTGCCGCCGCTAGCAGTGCGGTATTAACCCCTGCTAGCGGCCGTGAAAGGGTTAATACCGCCCACAATGCACCTCTATAGAGGCGTATAGCGGGCGGTATTGCCGCGGTTTCCTATTGTTTTCAATGGGAAGGAGCGGTATACACGCCGCTCCTCTCACCGCTCCAAAGATGCTGCTGACAGGAGATTTTTTTTTATCTCCCGCCAGCACATCGCCTCAGTGTGAAAGCCCGAGGACTTTCACATTGAGGATGCAGTGAAGGAGTTTTTCAGGCGATATAGCAGGGCTATTTTTAGCGCCGTACCGCCTGAAAAACTCCTCAATGTGAACGAGGTCTTAAAGGTCCGGCTGACGCCACAAGGCTTCCCTGCTGGTTTCCCTTAGACCACTTTCACACTGGGGCCATGCAGGCGTTAGCAGTAAAGCGCTGCTAGCTTTAGCAGCAATTTACCGCTGTTATAGCGGCACACTTTTAACCCCCTCAGCTATGAGTAAACACTGGTTAGTGTGAAACGAGTCAGCTGTCCTAGGTTCTGTTTCTGTGACTTGCAGTGCCCGTTTCCAGTTTTTTTTTTACATTAAAAGTTACGTTGGATTGGAGTGCAGCTGTCCTGATCATCTTTTGTTCTTATAACCCCCGCTAGCGGCCGGAGAAAAAAAAAAAAAAAAAAGCAGCACTGCCCATTCATTTCAAGGACAGGGGAGGGGTGTTTGGGAGCGACGTATACCGGTACATCCGCTGCTGCACCGCCACAAATATGCTGCTTGCAGGACTTTTTTTTCCAGTCCTGCAAGGACTCAGGCTTTTATACTGGGGTGGCTTGAGAGGTGCTTTTCAGAGCTAAAAAGCACCCCAGTTTGAAAGGGGCCCAAGTGGAGATGGTGGCGGACGCACCTGACAGCTGGTTGAAAAATCGGCTGGGGTAAAGACATTGCTGAATTCATGGACAGGTTTACGTCCTAATGTTAAAAGTCGGCAGGTTCAGTAGCTAAAAATACTTTTTTTTCTAAAGGAGCTCTGCTTTAGATCCCTTTCACACCGACAGGTGCAGCTGCATGGTAAAGCACTGCTAGTTTTACCGGCGTTTTAGAGGCACTTTTTGTCTGCCAGCGGGCATTTTTAACCCCCACTAGCGCCCAAATAAAGGCTTAAAAATCACCGCTGCCCAGTGTATTTTCTGCCAGGGGAAGTGGAGGTTTTTTTGGTCCAGTGTGCATGGAGTCCTATACAGGCATGTCATCATGCATTCTGTAACAATGAAACAAAGCTAGAAATGAAAATGTGGGCCTATTTACGCCAGTGCGATTTCAGATGCGACTTGAGTAGCGCAGAATCGAATGACAAAGGAAATTATCGTTTTCAATGGTATCCATTTTCAGCACTTTTGCAAAAGGTTCCTGAACCAACTTATCAAAGCACAATAGAATACACAGACCAAAGGTTAAATCCAAGAGACACTAGCAGATCAAAGTTGTACAGCAGCAGTACAATTTACTAAAGACGGTCAAGGTTGCATGCATACCAAAATGAACGCACCCTGCCCTAACGATCGCCCAATGACAGCACAAGCAGCTCAAACCGGCTGATCCTGTCCAGGAGGAGGAGACATCCTCCACAGATGGTATCACCCCACCCAGTACTTGTCATTCACTGCTGTCACTGCCCCTACCGGCTTCTCTATGCTCTCAGCACACAGCCATGCTTTATTACTCCATATTGGAAGCTCCAAAAATCAACCTACAACAGTTTGCGAAAGCCCAACCTTCCTAATACAGGTCTGTGGACATACACAGAGCCATAGGACGCCAGAATTAGTAGTTATAAGCTCAGAGATAGCAATTCCAAGTCTAGTGTAATAGACTAGCTATTGTGTGATATAAAACTCCTCCCCCTTCCTTTCCCAGAATTCCTGATATCACATATACGAAGGTGACAAAGTATCTGGAAAAAAATGTCACTTTCCATACAGGAGTAGAAGCACTAAGCTCCTAAGAAGTCACACTAATCGAGACATGAGAACTTACCGGCCCCAACTGAAAGGCAGCCCCGACCCCTCACAGCCTGAAAAAAACAACCTTTGACTTCTCTTCGCGCCACTTATCTAAGCCCACCCCCAGCTCAGCTTATCGCCCTCCTCGTGTCTCACCATGTTTACAGCTTTTCAAAGGCACACGAGACGAAGAAAGACGTATGAAGCTACGCAACCGGCGATGGGACGTTAAAAGTGCCTTTTCCCCCGGCTCCGTTGACTGTAGACGCGCAACGGGTCTCCGCCAACACAGCAACTGGCTGCTCCCGCCCAGAAAACGTCTAATATACTACCGCACTGGGCGTGATCCGCGCTCATTGGTCCATCCGCAGAACCGTCGGTTTCTGATTGGACCGAGTGGTCTTTAAATGAGGCAGTGTATGAGTGGCGGGCGGGGTTTGTGGCGCTGTAGGTCGCTGGGAAAATTCCTGGGGCGGGCGGAGGATGTAACAGTCAGATGATAGAAACTGTCTTCTCACAGAGAGTATACCGGGCACCGACACGGTGTACTGTCACAAGTGCAATAGTTATAGAAGAAACCAGTCCATTTCGGTGTCTTGTCACTATCTGAATGTCATTGCCTGCATCAATAAAAGAAGCAGAGCTGTGGTAATGAGTCCTCAATGACAGGTCTTTTTTTTATGGGGGGGGGGGGGGGTGGGTAATCTGCGCAGGAAATACACACATATGTCAGACATCGCCCCCCGAAGTTGGAACCGACATGCGGAAATGAACTTGCACGATTTCATTAACGCCATCAGTGTGAACCTGGGCTAAAGCAGAGCTCCAGCCCACCCCTTAAAAAAAGTCAGCAGCTACAAACACTAGCTTCTAACTTAAAGGGTCACTAAAGGAAAACATTTTTTTTGCTGAAATGAATGTTTACAGGGTAGAGACATAAAAGTTAACTGATTCCTTTTCAAAATGATTAAAAATAGATAAAAATCAATCATATAATGTGCCTGCAGGTTAGTTTCACCTTTGAACTGGCTTCATGTTTCTGCAAAGTAGAAATAGAAACACAGAACAAAAACAAACAAATCCAGGGCAGTGTTTTGTTTTTCAAATGAATCTGATTGGTTCTGGGAAGTTTTAGACACACAGTAATGACAGCTTAAACCATCGTGAGAAAGCTCCCAGTATGGTGCTTATAAGGAAACAGACAAGCAGGAAGTGTGGAGAACAGAGCAGGTTAACAGCAAATTCAAAGCAAAAACAAACAATAAGGACATGAAACCAGTACTGCAGTAAGGGAAGCTATTTAGCTAAAAAAAAAATTCCTTTAGTGACCCTTTAATAATAGGACACTTAGCTGTCCAGGGATACCGTGACGTCGGCATCCTCCCGGGTGCTGCTGCAGCCATTCGCGATAGGAAACACCAGCAGTGAAGCCCAAACGTTCCCTACTGCACATGCGTAAAGTGTGCTGCGATTTCTAACTGGCCCGAAGGCCAAATTTCCAGGGGTCCTCACCGCAGGCAGGTCTCTAGGTAGTAGGGTCAAAAAACAGGTACCTGTTCCCCGCTCGCCGCAAAATGTGCCAAATGTGACATGAGGGAGGAAGCAAGCGGAGCTTCCACTTTTGAGTGGAACTCCGCTTTGACCACTTGCCTACTGGGCACCTTCACCCCCTTCCTGTCCAGGCAAATTTTCAGCGCTGTCACAATTTGAATGAAAATTGCACGGGTATGTAACACTGCACCCATACCAAATTTGTTTATTATTTTTATTAACAGATAGAGCTTTTGATTGGTGGCATTTAAAGTTGCCATTGGGTTTTTTATTTTCTGCTCAACAAATGAATTTTTATTTTTTATACGCAAGTCATTTTTCTCCTTTACCGATATGCGGCACTGATTGGCAGCACTGGTGGGTAGGGATGGGCGAACGGTTCGGGCTGAACTTTAGTTTGTTTGGCCCCTCGAACCAACCACAATGCATTGTGGCACTGAAGAGTGCATTGCAAGCCCCGATTGGCTGAAGCAGTAAAAGCTTCAGACAATCAGGGCACAGAGCACTGTCAGAGTCCCGATTGGACACTGTCATCATGACTTTATCCAATCATGGATTAATCCAGCCCCACAGTATAAAAGTATTTTTCAATGGCAACCATTTTCAGTGTGATTACCGCATGGATAGACATAGTACAGGGCTTAGTTCAGTGTTAGTTAGGCCCCTTTCACACTGGAGCAGGAGGCGCGGTTGCGGTATAGCACCGCTAAAAATAGCGGTGCTATACCATGCAGCAGGATTCGGCCCCTAGCAGTGCGGTATTAACCCCTGCTAGCGGCCGATAAAGGGCGATAAAGGGTTAATACCGCCCACAATGCGCCTCTCAATGCGGGCGGTATTACCGCGGTTTCCCATTCTTTTAAATGGGAAGGAACGGTATACATACCGCTCCAAAGATGCTGCTTGCAGAAGATTTTTTTCTCTCCCGCCAGCGCATCAGTGTAAAAGCCCTCAGCCCTCAGGCTTTCACATTGCGAAGGATGGGCAAGAGTTTTTCAGGCAGTATTTAGGCGCTGTACCGCCTGAAAAACTCAGTGTGAAAGGGGCCTTAGGGTGCCATTTTGCTTCAATTGTCAGTGTGAAATATTAGTTTAGTGTCAGTCTAGGGATCGATGGCCCCATCATACACACACTGGCTCCCCAGCTGTTGCTGAGCAAAATAAAGGCAGCTTGCTGGGAACGTTTCATTTTTTTGGGTTTTATAAATGCAATTATTGGTGCAGCAGATTCTAGACATGGCACAGATCTGCCACTTTACTGGTAGACCAAGGCCCCCCTCCCAGGAACTATATTGGAAGGAATTTTCAAGATAGATAGAGATTATATATATATATATATATAATATATATATATATATATATATATATATATATATATATATATATATATATATATATATATTTATTTTAGGGTTGTCCCGATAACGGTACCGATTCCGAGTATTTGCGGGAGTACTTGTACTCCCGCAAATACCCCTGATACCTAAATAGAATACTTCATCCCAACCCACCCACCGCCCCCCCCCCCCTCGCCGCCGACCGCCGCTAATCCCCGTGCAACACAGCGGGCATTACAAGTTTTTCGTTGGTAAACTTGTAATACCCGCGGCACCATGTATAGACACGCGATTGGACGGATCCGTCCAATCGCGAGCAAGGGAGGAGTGTCTATACACGGATACGTGCATAGACACTCCCCCCTTGCTCGCGATAGGACGGATCCGTCCAATCGCGTGTCTATACATGGCGCCGTGGGTATTACAAGTTTACCAACGAAAACTTGTAATGCCCGCTGTGTTGCACGGGGATTAACACGGCAGCAGCGGCGGCGGAGGTATGGGGGACATGACATGGCTGCAATATGTGGGGGACATGACATGGCTGCAATATGTGGAGGACATGACATGGCTGCAATATGTGGGGGACATGACATGGCTGCAATATGTGGGGGACATGACATGGCTGCATTATGTGGGGGACATGACATGGCTGCATTATGTGGGGGACATGACATGGCTGCATTATGTGGGGGACATGACATGGCTGCATTATGTGGGGGACATGACATGGCTGCAATATGTGGGGGACATGACATGGCTGCAATATGTGGGGGACATGACATGGCTGCAATATGTGGGGGACATGACATGGCTGCAATATGTGGGGGACATGACATGGCTGCAATATGTGGGGGACATGACATAGCTGCAATATGTGGGGGACATGGCTGCAATATGTGGGGGACATGACATGGCTGCAATATGTGGGGGACATGGCTGCAATATGTGGGGGACATGGCTGCAATATGTGGGGGACATGACATGGCTGCATTATGTGGGGGACATGACATGGCTGCATTATGTGGGGGACATGACATGGCTGCATTATGTGGGGGACATGACATGGCTGCAATATGTGGGGGACATGACATGGCTGCAATATGTGGGGGACATGACATGGCTGCAATATGTGGGGGACATGACATGGCTGCAATATGTGGGGGACATGACATGGCTGCAATATGTGGGGGACATGACATAGCTGCAATATGTGGGGGACATGGCTGCAATATGTGGGGGACATGACATGGCTGCAATATGTGGGGGACATGGCTGCAATATGTGGGGGACATGGCTGCAATATGTGGGGGACATGACATGGCTGCAATATGTGGGGGACATGACATGGCTGCAATATGTGGGGGACATGACATGGCTGCAATATGTGGGGGACATGACATGGCTGCAATATGTGGGGGACATGACATGGCTGCAATATGTGGGGGACATGACATGTCTGCATTATGTGGGGGACATGACATGTCTGCATTATGTGGGGGACATGACATGGCTGCAATATGCAATATGTGGGGGACATGACATGGCTGCAATATGTGGGGGACATACATGGTTGCAATATGTGGGGGACATGACATGGCTGCAATATGTGGGGGGGACATACATGGCTGCATTTGGGGACACGTTTAAAAAAAAGTATCGGTACTTGTACTCGGTCCTAAAAAAGTGGTATCGGGACAACCCTAATATATATATATATATATATATATATATATATATATATATATATATATATATACACAGTGCGGAAAATAAGTATTTGAACACCCTGCTATTTTGCAAGTTCTCCCACTTGGAAATCATGGAGGGGTCTGAAATTGTCATCGTAGGTGCATGTCCACTGTGAGAGACATAATCCAAAAAAAAAAATCCAGAAATCACAATTTATGATTTTTTAACTATTTATTTGTATGATACAGCTGCAAAGAAGTATTTGAACACCTGTCTATCAGCTAGAATTCTGACCCTCAAAGACCTGTTAGTCTGCCTTTAAAATGTCCACCTCCACTCCATTTATTATCCTAAATTAGATGCACCTGTTTGAGGTCATTAGCTGCATAAAGACACCTGTCCACCCCATACAATCAGTAAGAATCCAACTACTAACATGGCCAAGACCAAAGAGCTGTCCAAAGACACTAGAGACAAAATTGTACACCTCCACAAGGCTGGAAAGGGCTACGGGGAAATTGCCAAGCAGCTTGGTGAAAAAGGTCCACTGTTGGAGCAATCATTAGAAAATGGAAGAAGCTAAACATGACTGTCAATCTCCCTCGGACTGGGGCTCCATGCAAAATCTCACCTCGTGGGGTCTCAATGATCCTAAGAAAGGTGAGAAATCAGCCCAGGACTACACGGGAGGAGATGGTCAATGACCTGAAAAGAGCTGGGACCACCGTTTCCAAGGTTACTGTTGGTAATACACTAAGACGTCATGGTTTGAAATCATGCATGGCACGGAAGGTTCCCCTGCTTAAACCAGCACATGTCAAGGCCCGTCTTAAGTTTGCCAATGACCATTTGGATGATCCAGAGGAGTCATGGGAGAAAGTCATGTGGTCAGATGAGACCAAAATAGAACTTTTTGGTCATAATTCCACTAACCGTGTTTGGAGGAAGAAGAATGATGAGTACCATCCCAAGAACACCATCCCTACTGTGAAGCATGGGGGTGGTAGCATCATGCTTTGGGGGTGTTTTTCTGCACATGGGACAGGGCGACTGCACTGTATTAAGGAGAGGATGACCGGGGCCATGTATTGCGAGATTTTGGGCAACAACCTCCTTCCCTCAGTTAGAGCTTTGAAGATGGGTCGAGGCTGGGTCTTCCAACATGACAATGACCCGAAGCACACAGCCAGGATAACCAAGGAGTGGCTCTGTAAGAAGCATATCAAGGTTCTGGCGTGGCCTAGCCAGTCTCCAGACCTAAACCCAATAGAGAATCTTTGGAGGGAGCTCAAACTCCGTGTTTCTCAGCGACAGCCCAGAAACCTGACTGATCTAGAGAAGATCTGTGTGGAGGAGTGGGCCAAAATCCCTCCTCCAGTGTGTGCAAACCTGGTGAAAAACTACAAGAAACATTTGACCTCTGTAATTGCAAACAAAGGCTACTGTACCAAATATTAACATTGATTTTCTCAGGTATTCAAATACTTATTTGCAGCTGTATCATACAAATAAATAGTTAAAAAAATCATACATTGTGATTTCTGGAATTTTTTTTTTTGATTATGTCTCTCACAGTGGACATGCACCTACGATAACAATTTCAGACCCCTCCATGATTTCCAAGTGGGAGAACTTGCAAAATAGCAGGGTGTTCAAATACTTATTTTCTGCACTGTATGTATATATATATATATATATATATATATATATATATATATATATATATATATATATATATACACACACACACACACACACACTAATATTTGTGTATATACATTCACACATACACACACATCACTGCTCATTTAAAAATAAAAATTTTCAAACTTATTACTGATACGTGTCCCCCAGGGCAGGACTCAGACCCCTATTAACCATTGTATGCCCAATTATTTGCATATAAACCTTCAAAGTGGGCACTTTTGATTTTTGACGTTCAGGTCCTATTGACTTTAAAGTGGAGTTCCACCCAAAATGGAACTTCTGTTTAAAGGGAAGATGACTCCCTGACATGGGGGGGGCGGAAACCCTCTTTTTAGAGGTTTTCCGCTCCCACTTCCTCCCGGGGCACCGCAAGGAAGTTCACCTCTCCCCCCTCCCTCTCGACAATCATCTGGACACATCACAGGTCCCAGATGATTGCTCAGCCAGTCACGGTGCGCAGCCTGGCTGTTAAACCACAGCTGGGCGCCTACAGTGACAATGTAGGCACCATGGAGAGGAGGCTTCATTCCCCCCTGCATCGCTGGACCCTGGGACAGATGAGTGTCCGATTATTAAAATTCAGCAGCTGCAGTATTTGTAGCTGCTGACTTTTACATTTTTTTTTATTGTAGGAACGCCGCTTTAATGGGGTTCGTTATTTGGGACCAAACTTCCACTGTGTTCAAAAGTTCTGCTGCAAACCGCACAGGGGACCATTTAGCCCATCCCTACTGGTGGGCACTGTTGGGGCTGCAGTAATAAATCAGGAAATAGATGATCAGTGCCCTGATTGTCAGTGTAGCTGTCCCATGTGGACTTGCCAGTTTTCAGCTCTCCTCTCCTTACAGCTTGAGGGGAGTATTGTCAATTACTATCAGATCCTGTATACACATTGATCAGCTCTGATTGGACACAGGTGATCACATGGTAAACAGCCGCCGCGATTGGATTTACCCGAATCTGTGATCAGCTGCATCCAAAAAACGCCGTAATCACAGATCACTGCCGATGTGCACTGTAGGCAGCACGAGCACGTCATATGACGCCCTACCGGCGAACTGTGGCCGTGCTGTGCCATCATTCAGCTATAGCGCAGTCGCAAATGGGTTAACTGCTCACTGTCAATTTTGCCATTTTCCCCATACATGTTACCTTCAGCATTTTTTTTTTTTACTAGAAAACTGCCTAGAAGCCCCAAATGTTAAATATTTTCTGAAAGCAGAGGTCCTAAAATGTTGGCTGTTGCAATGTTTTATGTCACACAATATTTGTGCACTCATTTATCAAGCGCACATTTTTAGATAAAAATGCACTTGAGTGAACACATAAATAATATATTTTATAGAAAAAAAAGTATATAGATACCGAACATGTCAGGATTTAAATGTACCTAAAAATATCTATAGGCAATGCTTTAAAAGTCTTTACAGGTTATCGGTTTAGCGTTAAAAGGAAAGTTCACCTTTAAAAAAAAAAACGAAAAAAACTGCCTACTCTGGTCAGAGATGTTTGTAGATAAAAACAAACTGTGCACCTCAGACTAAAGATGAATAATACCCTTGCTATAGGTGTAGGCCATTTACATACCTTATGAAGCCTGACTGGAATACTCCCAGGACGTTGCCAAGTACTCCCAGGATGTTGGCAAATATGGCCTAGTTGTGACTGCTCACCTCCATTATCACAGGAGTGAACTTTCACCGATTCACACACTTTGCTCTCTCCCACCCCTAATGCAGTAGCTCTGAGCTCAAAAATAAAAGAAATGATTTCAGAACTCACTAAAGGATTTTTTTTTTTAGCTAAATAGATCCTTTTACCTTACTGCAGTCAGGGCCGGCCTTAGGCCTTTAGGCGCCCTGTGCGAGAAAGCTTTACAGCGCCCCCTAGCGACCACGCCCCTTGGTAACCACGCCCATCAGTAACCACACCCTTTCAGTGTCCACACCCATTTCTCCAATATTGGCTCCATTTAAAGCCTTCCATTCTGTTAAGTTCCTAAAAAACAGATTACAAGCTATGATAAAAATACAACTTTTATTCACATGCTATAATAACGCCACCTATACCGCAAATTACACGCTATAACAACGCCGCCTATACTATAAATCACACGCTATAATAACGCCACCTATACTGCAAATCACACGCTATAATACCACTACCTGTAAATTTACAATCAAATATCAAACATAATTACAATAAAGTATTTTTTTTAAATTTTGTATTTACTATTCTTTTAAGAAACACCCAATTTAAATAAGAAAATACAAAAAACAGACATTAAGCAGTACACTGCATTTATAAAAAAAAAAAATTTACTTACAGAAAAAAGATTTTACATCTACTGCCTGCTTCTGTAGATTCTTGCCCTCCTTTGTCTTCTCAGTGCGCGTGGCATATGAGCCCCTCATTCCTGCCCCTCATAGCAAGGCAAGGACAGCCGCCCACGCCGTCTTTCCGTCAGAATCCGCCTGTGGCCTGCCAGGCGTACCTAGAGCATTTGGCACCTGTGACGGATCCTATATCTGCCCCCCACCCCCATGGTAGAATGTAAAAACACCCCACTGTGCCCCCTGCATTCTTTAATATCTCTGTCACTACTGTGTACCCCTCTCCACAACTTCACTACTGGACCCCTTTACATTACACAGCACCCTGCACCTCTGAACCCTTTACATTACACAGCACCCTGCACCTCTGAACCCTTTACATTACACAGCACCCTGCACCTCTGAACCCTTTACATTACACAGCACCCTGCATCTCTGAACCCCCCTTACATTACACAGCACCCAGCATCTCTGAACCCCCCTTACATTACACAGCACCCTGCACCTCTGGGCCCCTTTACATTACACAGCACCCTGCACCTCTGGACCCCCCTTACATTACACGGCACCCTGCGCCTCTGGGCCCCTTTACATTACACGGCACCCTGCGCCTCTGGGCCCCTTTACATTACACGGCACCCTGCGCCTCTGGGCCCCTTTACATTACACGGCACCCTGCGCCTCTGGGCCCCTTTACATTACACGGCACCCTGCGCCTCTGGGCCCCTTTACATTACACGGCACCCTGCGCCTCTGGGCCCCTTTACATTACACGGCACCCTGCGCCTCTGGGCCCCTTTACATTACACGGCACCCTGCGCCTCTGGGCCCCTTTACATTACACGGCACCCTGCGCCTCTGGGCCCCTTTACATTACACGGCACCCTGCGCCTCTGGGCCCCTTTACATTACACGGCACCCTGCGCCTCTGGGCCCCTTTACATTACACGGCACCCTGCACCTCTGGGCCCCTTTACATTACACGGCACCCTGCGCCTCTGGGCCCCTTTACATTACACGGCACCCTGCACCTCTGGGCCCCTTTACATTACACGGCACCCTGCACCTCTGGGCCCCTTTACATTACACGGCACCCTGCACCTCTGGGCCCCTTTACATTACACGGCACCCTGCACCTCTGGGCATTAGGAGTACTGCATGCTGCTGGAATATCAGTTAACTTTTATGTCTCTATACCCTGTAAACCAGGGATCCTCAAACTACGGCCCTCCAGATGTTGTAGAACTACACATCCCATGAGGCATTGTAACACAATGACATTCACAGACATGACTAGGCATTATGGGAATTGTAGTTCCTGAACAACTGGAGGGCCGTAGTTTGAAGACCCATGCTGTAAACAGTCATTTCAGCAAAAAAAATGTTTCCCTTAGTGACCCTTTAACCACTTGCCTACTGTGCACCTACACCCCCTTCCTGGCCAGACAAAATTTTAGCTTCCGGCACTGTTTCGCTTTAACGGACAATTGCGCGGTCGCGCAAAGTGGCTCCCAAACAAAATAGACATCCTTTTTTCCCCACAAATAGAGCTTTCTTTTCGTGGTATTTGATCGCCCGTGCGGTTTTTATTTTTTGCGCTATAAACAAAAAAAGAGCGACAATTTTGAAAAAAGACACAATATTTTTTGCTTTTTGCTATAATAAATATCATTCATAGGAACGCCTACTCCCGTGGGAGTGAGAACCCGGAAGCCGGGTGGAAAAGAATAATAAGACGGTATGTACAGCGATAAAAAAAACAAAAAAAAACAGCATACTGTACATGTCGGAAGTATGCTGGATGCAATGGTATATACTTGTTTTTAGGGTGAACCTCCGCTTTAAGATTATTTATGTTTTATGACGTTTCTGCAGCGTACTTTACAATTTCTGTTTGGGATGGATATTGTGCCATGTACATATTAATACATAAAAGCACGTCAAGGTACATGAAGCTACTTTTAGACATAAGATAGATGACACATTTAATTAAGAACTCCACTCCCCTGAACAACCAGGGAAGATGAAATGTAGTATTAGTGCCTGATTATGTAAAACCTGTATATCATGTCCGAGGCTATACCTGCCTTTTAAGGATTATCAATATATAGAAAAAGATGTGGGACTTTAACAGGTACCATACTGAGTCACAAAATCATATCATAATTAAAATACTTTCACAAATGTATTACAAAGAAAAAAAAAAGAGAGAAACACTATATACAGTATTAGAATGATTTTGAGTCATGTATCTGTAGCGCCCCCCTACTTTCAGTATGGGCACTACGCTAAAGTTAGTGGGAGAGTTATGTTGCTTCCACTCTTAATTTTGCTAAATCTGGGTTGCTGTCATTCCGCAACTGTCCTGTGGGTCAGTCTGCGCTCCGGGGGTGTCGATCCCACTCCCAGGCGACAGATGGCGTTCTGGCAGAGCCACTTTTCCCCAGCAGCCAATTGGAGGAGTTTTCCCTCACGGAACATGCTGGGGAGGGGTATATCTGTGGCAGACACCATTTTTCAGGGTTCTTCGCGGGTTCCTGATGCGGCACCCACCTTTAGGGTGTGCACATCCAACAGACCCCGGCGATATGGCCTACAAGGCCGGGGTCGCAAGCTACGCGGAGTTCCTTGTGGATGCTGCCGAGGGGCCACAGTGACGTACTGGGTCCTCCACTTCTATAAAAGAGATCCTAAGCTGCGAGCTATACGGTGGGGGATCGGCTCAAGGAGAACCCGGAGGCAGGTTATGTGAGAGACTTGAACGAACCATCGGGGATCTGGTGGCCGATACACTGACAGGTACATTTCTACTGTCAACCGGTGACCCAAATGTAATTGACTGGAGGGATTCGCTCCGCTGTTCGCATTGTCAGCATTGAGCCTGTGGCAGAGGCCTCATCTGGCATCTTAAATCAAATCAGAGCCAGGTCCATGGCGGGGGCCTGTTCCTTTCAGCAACCCTAAAGTGGTACTCAGGCTGCCAGGCTTGTGGCAGAAGTCTGCCCGGGGGGGGGGCACTTCACCCACTCGTGCTAGAGTGGCGACGTAATTTACAGTTACTGAAAGCAGGCTTGCTTTCCTGTTCATCCAAGCCTGATACTGCAAGGGTTTTTTTATTTCATCAACCAGTCCTATCTACCTTCTGTTGATGTTGGTCGTGTTGGACCCAAGAAATAAAGCATTTGGAAAATCTTAACTACTGGATTGGACATTCGCTTACTGCTCTACTCACTAACTTCACCCCTGGACAACACTTAGAGGTAACTTAATACGCCGATCCCAAATCAACCAGCGGCTCCTGAGGGGGTATTGCTACATATCAAATATCACATCCTCGCCTTCAACCACATTTATTCTTATTGGATCTTATATTCAATAGGAATTCCGTGCTTAGGTATGTTTAAAGTTGCTGCCTTAAAAAAAAAAAAAAACACACACGCACACACACACTTTACAATGGAGAAAGTCAGATTAGTCATTTTCAAAAAGAGGGAAAATGGCGCTGCAATATAAATAGTCACTGATCCACCTGACTCAGATACAGAAGTGGTTGAATGTTTAGTGTAATAGAAAACAGGCGCCTCAGACATGGTGCGTATGATGAAACGTGCACAGCAGGACTTGGTACGCAATACGTCACTTCCGGTTTCTATTTGTGTGGTCTGTGGAACGCACACCGTCCAGACCCCGGAGATAGTTTGTTTTTTATGTGACTTGGAGCATTGAAACAACACCTTTTTAAAGAGAAGGACCCAATATAATCTTTAACTACTTGCCGACCGCCTCACAACGATATACGTCGGCAGAATGGCACGGGCAGGCAGAGCAACGTGTATACACACACACACACGTTACTCCACTCCCGTGGGCAGGGGGTGCAATTGTGCTCCCCTGGTGCCTGAGGTGGGTTTTTTTTTACTGATCACTGCATTTGGTGTCATTTATGACTGTAAAAAGTGTTAGGGCAGTTAGTGGTAGGGCCCTTTAGGTCTAGGGTACCCCCCCTAACAAAGGTTTAACCCCTTGATCGTCCCCTAGTTAACCATTTCACCCCGTGTCACTAAGCAATCTTTTTTCTGATCGCCGTATTAGTGTCGCGGGTGATGCTAGTTAGCCTGTTATTTAGGTTCAGCGTCAGGTTTTTATAGCGTCAGGGACCCCCATATATTACTCAATAAAAGTTTTAACCCCGACTGCCCCCTGTCACCCGTGATCACTGTATAAGTGTCACTGGTGACGCTAGTTAGCCAGTTAGCTATTTAGGTTCACCGTCAGGTACCCCCATATATTACCTAATAAAGGTTTTAACCCCCTGATTGCCCCCTAGTTAACCCTTTCACCCAGTCACCAGTGATCACTGTATAAGTGTTACGGGTGACGCTGGTTAGTTTTTTTGTAGTGTTAGGGCACCCGCCGTTTAATACCCAATAAAGGTTTAACCCCCTGATCACACGGTGGGTGATATCAGCTAGGTTTTAGGGTCAGTTAGGCCCTTTTCACACTGAAGTATTTTTCGAGCGTTATTACAGCGTTATTCGAGCAAAGCCTTATTTGCAATCCCAATGTGTTGGTAAAGCACCGATAAGACCCTAAAGTTTTAGGGCGTTTTTGCAGTGCCTCGGTGTGAAAGGGTAAGGCGTTTTTACAGCGCTTTTCAATTCATTTCACCGGAGAGGGGCGTTTTTGGAGCGTTATTTTCAGCGCTCAAAAGCTGCTCCAAAGATGCTGCTTGCAGAAAACTTGGTGTGAAAAGGTCCATTGAGATGCATGGAGAGTGTTTTATGAGCGATATTTTTAACGCTAAAACGCTGTAATAACGCTCGAAAAACACCCCAGTGTGAAAAGGGGCCTTAGGGTCTGCGTTGCCCCAGGCAGTGTCAGATTAGTGCCAGTAGCGTTAACACCCACACACCCAGAATACACCTCCCTTAGCGGTATAGTATCTTAACGGATCAATATCTGATCTAATCAGATCTATACTAGCCACCAGCAGTTTAGGGTTCCCAAAAATGCAGTGTTTGCGGGATCAGCCCAGATACCTGCTAGTCTCTGCGTTTTGCCCCTCCGCACCCAAGTGCAGTATCGATCGATCACTGTCACTTACTAAAAACACAACTGCAGCGTTCGCAGAGTCAGATCTGATCCCTACGATCGCTAACATTTTTTTTGTAGCGTTTGATACAGTTGCTTAGCCTAGGAGCTTAACCAGTAGATTTAGAGACCAAAATGGCAAATCAAAGGTACACTAGTGAGGAGGCCTACACGTTTCTGAGCCTGACAGATGGTGAAGAGGAAGTCACTCGTCTGTCAGATTCAGGCTCAGAATACGATCCTGTAGACGAAAGCGGCTCCATGACAGATGGCTCTGATGACGGAGTTGTGGTCCCTGCCAAGGTCAAGCATACCCGACCCCATTCTTCTGCTGTTGAGGTACAAGAACCGTAGGGCTCTCGTATGGAGCAGAGAAGTACTAGTGCCGCTCATCCTTCTGGTGAACTGGCAAGCACCAGCGGCCTAGTGCAACCTGGTCGTACATCCAGTGTTGCTCATCTTACTTACAAAAAGTAATTAGTTACAGTTACAAATTACTTCTCTGAAAAAGTAATTGTGTTAGTGACTCAGTTACTACATTTAAAAAGTAATGAGTTACTCAGCAAAGTAACTGACTTTTTTTTTTATTCTACAATGCAATTACGTTCTATAACATCTTTAATATCAAAGATATTTATATTAACTGATTGAAGAATAAAAACACTATATACAGTATTTTAGAACATTTGGTATATATTTGAACCCAACTCAATAGATTGCAGCCTGCCATAGATATGAATGCCGCTGGAATCCACCAACTGATCCTCCATATGGGGGGGGGCGGCGAGTAAACAAAAAACACAAAGTCTCCTGATGGCGCTACAACCATATGAAGCAAAACACAGTGTAATCTGTGAGAAAAATATACCATACTTAGTACAGCCACCAACCACTGGATAATGGGTACAGAAACATATAAACAAAAAGACCAGCGCTCAATAAGTAGGGTCGTAGAACTTTATAGTATATAATTAGAAATAACAATAAAGTTGGCACACACAATAATAAGACATCATATGTTTAAGTAACATTGATAAAACAATAAGTCCAGATGAAAAGCCACTGGTTGGGAGTCCTGTGATGAAGTGGTCAATAGCAACAAATGTCTCTCAGTATGCCTCCAATATGGAGTGCAATGCTTGAACCAGGATAGGTGGTAAAACACTGGTGAGATAACTACAGATAGTACCTGGGGTGATTGGAAGATCGGCCGTGACAGATGGTTATGGGCTGTGCAGGAAGGCTCAGATATCAGTAACGTACCAGTGGGGACAACGTTAACAGATCCCCGATGCCGCCGCGATGGTTACAGGCGGACGTGCCTGGACACAGCAACAATAGCGCAACAGCGCTGACACGTCAGGTGGTCAAGAGATCACGTACAGGGTCACGGTCAGAGACGGGAAGGTACGGTGTCCGGAATCCGACGTCCTAAACTCACGTGACAACCGTGAGCCAATCAGGGTACAGGTACAGATATCAAAAGGTATCTGTGACGGCAGATATGAGACGGCAATGAAACTAACAGGCATAGCAATTACTCTGCTGCAATCTAGTGGCGGTCGATGTAATTGCGGTAACGCCGCCTAAGTAATGAGAATGGCGTTACAACGAGGTGCAGAGTAATCAATTAGATTACTCGTTACCCTCGAAAGTGGCTGCGTTACGCAACAGCGTTTATTTAAACGCCGTTAGTGACAACACTGCGTACATCCAGCACTGCAGTATCACGTGGTGACATGGCGAGTACCATAAGTGCAGTTCAAGCTGGCAAGTAGTGCCCCGCTGCCACCAAGAAGACAAAGACAGGCCCGCCGTGCCCATAGTGTCCTTCTTGCAGAATTCGCCAATCCTAATTGTGAGCCCACCACTTCTGAATCACCGGTACTTCCCCCATTCACTGGCCAACCCGGAATTCGGTTGATTTTACGTCACCTTATTTTTATTCACCGTTTTCAGTTGATTTTACGCCACCTTATTTTTATTCACCGTTTTTTTTTTGGAAGATCTCTATAGATCTATTGTGGACAAGGGTTGTCCCGATACTAGTATCGGTATCGATACTGAGCATTTGCGCGAGTACTTGTACTCGCGCAAATGCTCCCAATGCTTCACCTGATACTTTTTTTCAGAGAGAGATAGAGAGCAGGCGGCGAGCGGAGCAGAGCAGTCCTCAAAGAGAAAGCCAAGCCCTCCCCCTCCCCCTCCCCCCACCGCCGCCTTCGTCGTCTAGTTAATCAGCGGGGGGAACAATACAGCTTTCATTTGAATAGCCGTGTGTTCCCCCACCGCGCCTCATCATATATAGTCCCTCTCCCTTGCCCCGGCACTTTGATAGACAGATCACCGTCCCAGGATTGGATGGGTGATCTGTCTATCAAAGTGCCCGGACAAGGGGGAGGGGCTATATATGAGGCGCAGCGGGGGAACACACAGCTATTCAAATAAAAGCTGTAATGTTCCCCGCGCTGATCAACTAGACGGCGACGGGCTTGGCTTTCTCTTGGGGGTCACGGCTCCATTTGTGGGGGACACGGCTGCATTTGTGGGGGACATTTAAAAAAAAGTATCGGTATAAGCGAGTACATGAAAAAAAAGTATCGGTACTTGTACTCGGTCCTAAAAAAGTGGTATCGGGACAACCTTTTCTGGGCCTATCCCTCGACATGGGCATAGTTAAAATGAGCAAGTTGCGGTCATATTGGTCCATTGACCCAATTTATATTATCATATGCCCCTGTTCTCTGCCTCAATGGCACGATACGAGCAGATCTTGCGGTTCATGCACTTCAACAAAAATGAACTCTGTCGTCCTCATGGAGACCCTGAATGCGATCGCCTCTACAAAATTTGGCCCCACGTAAACCACTTCAATGAACAATTGGCAGCCTTGTTTACTCCCGATCAAGTTGCCTGCGTTAATGAGTCCCCGATTACATTTTCTGGCTGCTTGTCTTTCAAACAGTATCCTCCCAGCAAGCGTGCCAGATATGGGGTCAAGATGTATAAGCTCTGTGACAGGGCAACAGGCTATACATATAGTTTACGAGGAAAGAGATAGTCATGTAGAGCTGGAGAACTGCTCAGATTATATAGGAAGCGCTGGCAAGATTGTGTGCGACTTGGTGTCACTCTTATTAGGAAAGGGGTACCCCTTGTATGTGGACAATTATTATACAAGCGCGACACTTTTTAGTCTCGTTTGATCTTCAAATTGGCGCATGTGGCACCTTGCGACCTAATCGCTGGAGCTTACCTCAGAGGCTTGTAGATTCCCATTCTAGGTTGGGGAAGAGAGCCTTCTTCAAGTGTAATAAATTTGCTCGCTGTGAAGTGGAGGCAAAATGAGAACGTTTTTGTTCTGTCCTCCCTTCACGCAGACACGACAGTCCAAATTCATATGGCGACTGGTGTCGTGCAGAAACCCCTCCGTGTCCACGAATAGAACCAAAATATGGGAGGGGTGGACCTCAATGACCAGTTGTTGGCGCCGTACCTAGTTGCCCGTAAGGCCAGACGCTGGTACAAAAAAAAGTGTCTATAGGTATTTCCATTGGCTTTGCGCTATACAGAGCTATAGGACGTACTGGATCCTTCCTTAAAATTCCAGGAAGAGATCATCAGACCCCTTCTGTATCCAGACGGTGCTTCACCTTACCATCCCAATCCAAATGCAGTAAGCCGACTGCATGAGAGGCATTTTCCGTATGTCCTCCCTGGTACCCCTACCAAATGAGCCCCCCAAAAAAGATGCATCTGTAGCAAGCGCAGATTTAGGCATGACATCCGTTATTGTCCCTCCTGTACTGACAATCCTGGTCCTTGCATTGGAGAATGTTTTGAACGCTACCATACACTAGTGCAGTTTTAGCATAGGGTACAGTAATGCACAGAATAGGACACACTTTCACAGGGTCTCCCAAGATGCCATCGCATTTTGAGAGACCCGAACTGTTACAAATAAAAGTGTAAAAAAAAAAAAAAAAAAATAATAAAAAAAATAATCGCTTTTGCTCTGTAAGAGGTGATTTCACCACCACAGTTAAAAAAAAAAAAAAAAAAAACACAACAAGAGCATATATGCTGAAGCATGGAGGCAGCAGGGGTGGAGGGGCAATTTGCTCCTAAAATTTGGGGCGAATGCCCCCATGCTTCGGCATATATAAATAGTGCATGAATGTCCATCATTAGAAGTGGGTGGATGAAGGGAGGTATGCTAATGGTGGGCACCCCCCACTATCTTTCATGGTTTTCTATGGCTCTCCTGTCCCAACAGGGAACCCGAGAATGCAGCCGATGGTTATGCCAGCTAACCATAGAGCTGATCAGAGACCAGAATGGCTCCAATCATCTCTATGGCCTAAGAAACCAGAAGCTATGAGCATTTCATGACTTTGATGTCGCCAGATATAAACAGCACCATTGGGAAATTAGGAAAGCATTTCATCACACCGATCTTGGTGTGGTCAGATGCTTTGAGGGCAGAGGAGAGATCTAGGGTCTAATAGACCCCCTTTTTAAAAAGAAGAAAAAAAAAATAATTAAGGAATACATGTCACTACCTATTGCTATCATGGGGGATAATTACAATCCCTGAGATAATAAAAATGACGGAAAAGTTTCCAAAAAAAAGCAAAATAAATAATAAAAAAGCACCCCTGTCCCCCCCCCCTGCTTTCGCACAAAGATGAATGCAAGCGTCAGTCGAACGTCATATGTAAAGAGAAATTGCACCATGCATGTGAGGCATCACCGCAAAGGTCAGATCGAGGGCAGTAATTTTAAAGTGGTAAATCTAAAGTGGTAACCTGTAAAGGCTTTTAAAAATGTATGTAGTTTGTCGCCGCTGCACGTTTGTGCGCAATTTTAAAGCCTGTCGTGTTTGGTATCCATGTACTCGGCCTAAGGTCATCTTATTTATTTCATCAAACATTTGGCCAATATAGTGTGTTTTAGTGCATTAAAAAAGGTGACTTTTTCCCCCCAAAAATGCGTTTGAAAAATCTTTGCGCAAATACTGTGTTAAAAAAAAATGCAACACCCACCATTTTAATCTGTAGGGACTTTGCTTTAAAAAAATATATAATGTTTAGGGATTCAAAGTCATTTTCTTGCAAAAAAAAATATATCTTTTCATATAAACAAAAAGTGTCAGAAAGGGCTTTGTCTTCAAGTGGTTAGAAGAGTAGGTGATGTGCGACATAAGCTTCCAAATGTTGTGCATAAAATGCCAGGATAGTTTAACTACTCGTCATCTGCCCACCGTCAAATGACGGCGGGCAGATGACTCCATTATCCTGACATCACGTCATATGACGTGATGTCTCTTTAAAGCCGCGGGCGCGCGCGTCGCCGGCGGCGCGCACCCGCCGCTCTGCGGGGATCCCGTGCGAGTGCCCGGCGGGAACGATCGCCGCCGGGCACACGCGATTGCTCAGTAACTGAGCAGGGACGTGGAGCTCTGTATGTAAACACAGAGCTGCACGTCCCTGTCAGGGAGAGAGGAGATCGATTGTGTCCCTTGTACATAGGGACACAAATCGGTCACCTCCCCCAGTCACCCCCCCTCCCCCCACAGTTAGAACACTCATAGGACACACATTTAACCCCTTCCCCACCCCCTAGTGGTTAACCCCTTCACTGCCAGTCACATTTATACAGTAATCAATGCATATTTATAGCATTGTTCACTGTATAAATATAAATGGTCCCAAAAATGTCAGAAAAGTGTCCGAAATGTCCGCCATAACGTCGCAGTCCCAATAAAAAAAAAAATCGCAGATCGCCGCCATTAATAGTAAAAAAAAAAAAAAATATGTAGAAGAATACGTATCGGCCTAAACTGAGGGAAAAAATATTTTTTTTATATATTTTTTGGGTTATTTATTATAGCAAAAAGCAAAAAATATTGCATTTTTTTAAAAATTGACGCTCTATTTTTGTTTATAGCGCAAAAAATAAAAACCACAGAGAATTTTTTAAAAAAACAAGTGATCAAATACCACCATGAAAAAGTCAAGAAAAACCCCCCCCCCCAAGCTAAAAAGGCCATTTATGTTTGAGTGGAATAATTTACTTTTGCCAAAAAAAAAAAGGACGCCAATTTTGAAATTAACCCCAAAATACATTTTGCTTCTTCCCGGAGATTACCACATGTGTGAGACGCTTCGTACGGGACCCGAAAACAAACAATCACAGGTTTCCTAATACCTACGTAGACTAATATAGATTGTCAGCATTTTTTTTTTAAAGCGACATGGCAAAAAATAAATCTGAGTGAACGGAAGCTTATATTTTGTCTGGCACAAAACCCCCCAAATTAGCAGGCAATACACCCCCAAATTTGGGGGTGTAGGTGCACAACATGAAATATGATATGATAGGTAGTGGGAGGAGTAGGCAGGCCGGAGTGTTCAAAAACCCCCCGCCCTGAAGAATGTATTTTGGGGCATTACTCCACCACATATGGCCCCATGTTTACCCATTTTGGAAAGTAGACACCCAAAGCCATTTGCTGAGAGGCATGAGTCCATGAAATATTTTTTGATTTTTTTTTTGAATTTTTTAAAAACAAGTTGCGGAAAAAAATAAAACATCAACGCCTTCAGGCTTTGGTAATTTCACTTCCTTACTACCCATCACAGTTAGGGAGGCCATGAAAAAGTCAAGATAGCACAACCCCCCCCCCAGATGACCCCATGTCGTCACTCCCGCGCATGAGTGCGGGAGACTTCATTCCCGCAAGGTCCGACGGCTGCCGGGACTCTAGCCAAGGATCCCCGCTGCGCATGCGCCGCATTGCAAGGGGAATATCTTCTAAACCAGGGATCCTCAAACTACGGCCCTCCAGCTGTTGCGGAACTACAAGTCCCATGAGGCATTGTAAAACTCTGACATTCACAGACATGACTAGGGCATGATGGGAATTGTAGTTCCTGAACAGCTGGAGGGCCATAGTTTGAGGACCCATGTTCTAAACCATACAGGTTTAGGAGATATTCTTTATACCTACAGGTAAGACTTAATATAGGCTTACCTGTAGATAAAAGTGGTAGTAAAGACTTTACTACCACTTTAAGGTAATTATACCATCATGTTTAAAGAAGCCATATAAAATATTAGCTTTCAAATGATCTCGATTAAAAAATAAATAAAAAACATGTCTTGATAAAAACAAGGCAAGAAGGTTTATACCCATGCTCTGCTTCTTGAGATGTTGGGAAGTTATCTGTCTAGAGCAGGGGTCTCAAAGTACCGGCCCGCGGACCGGTAATAAATGGCCCGCAGGCAGGGCGGGTGCCGCGGAAGCGATTACGCCCCCCCCCCCCGCGATTACCGCGATTCGCGATAAATCCCCGCGATTCGCGGTAAATCTCCGCTCAACAATTCCGAGCCATGGACCCCCCCGCTCAACAACTTCGTTTGGAGGTATGCTCATTTGTCCCTCATTCTGAAGTTGAAAAGTTGGGAGGTATGCCTGATGTGCTCTGATTGTGCCCTGATGTACCCCGATATGCCATGTGCCCCAGGTACCCTGATGTGCCTCATGTACCCTGATGTGTCCCTGATGTGCTGGGCTCTGTACATCAGGGTACCCTGTGCCCTGTACCCTGATGTGCCATGTACTGATGTGCTGTGCCTGATGTGCTCTCATGTGCCCTGATATGCCCCATGTGCCCTGATGTGTTGTTTCATGTGCCCTGTACCCTGATGTGCCATGTGCCTTGTCCTGATATGTCCTGTACCCTGATGTGCCATGTGCCTTTTCCTGATATGTCCTGTACCCTGATGTGCCATGTGCCTTGTCCTGATACGTCCTGTACCCTGATGTGCCATGTGCCTTGTCCTGATACGTCCTGTCCTGATGTGCTCTATACCCTGATGTGGCCTGTTGTGCTGTACCCCTATGTGCTGTGCTCTGATGTGCCCTGTACCCTGTTGTGCCCTGCCCTGTGCCCCGATGTGCTGTGCCCTGTGCCCTTATTTGCTGGGCTCTGTGCCTTGATGTGCTGTACTGCGCCCTGATGTGCCATGATGGTGAGTGGTCAGTGTGTAGTGTAGTGTAGACATGTGCACAGAAATTTTTTTTTTTCTTTGTTTCGTTTCGTATGGTCCCGTCGGTTCGTTTCCGTTCGTTTTTCGTAAGACACCCGTTTTCCCGTTCGTTTGTCGTACGACGCGATTTTTCCGTATTCCGATCGTTTCGTATTTCCGTTACCGTTATATTTTCGTACATGCGGGATGGTTTGTTATTCTGTTTAATTCATGTTCGTTACTTGTTAGACAATAATTATCGTGAATTTTCGTCAATTTGCATTCTGTGTATCTTGAATGCTTTTCTTTTGTTAGTGTCAGTTGTATGTTCATTGTTCAATGACATCTATAACAAAAGAATTTCATTATGTATATTGAATGAATTCCTTTTTCTGTTCGTATTGTGTATTCAAAATACTGAAGGCAAATCTTTTGTTATAGGTGTCATATCAACATACGAAAATAACAAAAGAAACGGGTTCAAATGCAAATCTTTTGTTTATCGTTTTTTTGAATGGCCAGAGAGTTAGGCTGGCCATACATGATACAATTTTCTGTACAATTTTCTTTAGATTTACCTTCAACTATGTAGTGCAAAGGCCTGCCTGATTGCATACAATTGAAAGGGTTTTCTGTTCATATTTTCAGGGAGATCTGGCCAACTGATCTCCCTTCAGATGAAAATCCACAGTAAAGCCAAATAAACTTTTCTGTGGATTTTCATCTGAAGGGAGATCAGTTGGCCAGATCTCCTGGAAATATGAACAGAAAAAAGGATTTTCATCATTTTGTACTTTCCTAAATATATTGTGGGATTCGCAGCACTTTCAACACGCGGCTCATCCATGTTAACTATTGTTAAGCCCCATACACTTAGACTGTTTTAACAACAAACATAAAAACGATTGTTTTCCGATTGTTCTCAGAAAATTTGTTCGTTTTTAAACTGCATCAGAAAACCATTTTTGGGTTCAAAAGTCTGGCCAACTGATCTCCCTTCAGATGAAAATCCACAGAAAAGTTTATTTGGCTTTACTGTACTAGTGTACTCACTACACAGCACAAAAGAGAAGCTGCTTTCAGTCACTGAAGCTGGCCATACATGTTCAATTTTCTTGTACAATTTTCTTTTAGATTTACCAAAAACCATATAATATGAGGTCAAACTAAAAACAACACTTTCAATTGTATGCAATCAGGCAGGCCCTTGCACTACATAGTTGAAGGTAAATCTAAAGAAAATTGTATCATGTATGGCCAACCTAACTCTCTGGCCATTCAAAAAAACCATAAACAAAAGATTTGCATTTGAATCCGTTTTCTTTTGTTATTTTCGTATGTTGATATGACACGTATGTTGATATGACACCTATAACAAAAGATTTGCCTTCAGTATTTTGAATACACAATACGAACAGAAAAAGGAATTCATTCAATATACATAATGAAATTCTTTTGTTATAGATGTCATTGAACAATGAACATGCAACTGAAAACGAACACAAAACGGATTCAAACAAAATACACAATGCAAATCTTTTGATACAGATTTCATTTTCGTTATTTTGCCATTTTTGTTTTGTCGTTTTTTCCCGTCGGATCGTTTGTTCGTATTTGCGGTCGTTCGTTATGCGGCTCATTCGTAATCCCGTCGTTTTCGTATTTTGGTGCTTTGCCGTTTTCGTATGTACACATTATCCCGTGGGTACGAAAATGAACATTTTCGTACGAAAATAACATTCGTACGAACGGGAATGCACATATCTAGTGTAGTGGTCTGTCGGCAGTGTAGTGGTCTGTCGGCAGTGTAGTGGTCTGTCGGCAGTGTGCAGTGGCCCGGTCTGTCGGCAGTGTGCAGTGGCCCGGTCTGTCGGCAGTGTGCAGTGGCCCGGTCTGTCGGCAGTGTGCAGTGGCCCGGTCTGTCGGCAGTGTGCAGTGGCCCGGTCTGTCGGCAGTGTGCAGTGGCCCGGTCTGTCGGCAGTGTGCAGTGGCCCGGTCTGTCGGCAGTGTGCAGTGGCCCGGTCTGTCGGCAGTGTGCAGTGGCCCGGTCTGTCGGCAGTGTGCAGTGGCCCGTGTGCAGTGGCCCGTGTGCAGTGCAGTGGTCAGGGTTGATAATGCATTTGCTGACACCAATACTAGGGTTTAATAATGTGTCCGCTGACACCAGTGCTGGGGGTTAATAATGTGTCCGCTGACACCAGTGCTGGGGGTTAATAATGTGTCCGCTGACACCAGTGCTGGGGGTTAATAATGCGTCCGCTGACACCAGTGCTGGGGGTTAATAATGCGTCCGCTGACACCAGTACTGTTTTTGAAGTTTGAAAGTTTGCATGCGGCCCCCCATGGGATATGAAAACTTGTCTTGCGGCCCTCAGGTAATTTGAGTTTGAGACCCCTGGTCTAGAGTTACACAAGTACATAATTTATTGCATCAAACCTAATGTAAATGACTGTACATTAAAAAAAAAAAAACCTGAGTTAGACTTACCAGTAACTCATTTTCTAGGCAGTCTTCCAGGCCAGCCTCTGAGACCTAAAGCTCCTCCCTCTGAACAGGTACCCAATTCAAGAAAAAAGGCAGTCCTCTGGGCCCACACCTCAGTATCACCAAGGACCGTAGGAAGTCACTAGAAGACAAAACAATCACAGCATGATAATATAATGCCAGAAAATGCATGGGGGGGGGGGTCCCAGCTGTCCTGGAAGACTATGCGCAAGAACTTAATTAGGGCGGGACCACTGCTTGAAGGATCTTATGGCCAAATGCCTAATCTTTGCTTTTAAGCAGATCCAGGCGATAACGTAGCAGCTTTGCATATTTGCTTTGGCGAAGCACCAGCTCTCTCTGCCCAAGATGCAGACAAGGCTTTGGTTGTGGTTGAGAGTGTGTTGATTGGAGGCGGGTGTTTCCCTGCCGGCTCGAACATTCAGCAATAGCTAATCTGATCCATCTAGCTATGGTGAACTAAGATGCTTTTTGACCTCTGCGTGCACCTGCAAAAACTCTGACTCTGAATCGGACTTTCTGAATTCTTTAGAATTATTAATATAGGACAAAAGACTTCTGACATCTAACCAACTAAACATTTACTCTTCCTCATTAGCAGGAGTGGAATAGAAGGTGGGTAATATTATATCCTGGGATCTATGAAAAGTCGAGAATACCTTCAGTTTTAAGAATTACCCTGTCCTCAAATATACATAAGAATGGCTCCCTACTGGAAAGAGCCTGTAACTCACGGCTCTTCATGCGGACATGGCCACCACCAAGAACACTTTTAAGGTTAGCCATTTAATAGGAGGAGGATTCCTCCATGGGCTCAAAGGGGCTTAACATTAAAGCTTTAAGCACCAGAATAAGATCCCAGGCTTGACAGGACTTAACTGCCACTGGTTTTGATTTGGATAAAGCCTTAAAAGCAGAAGTCCGGGATTGGCAAAAACAAAAAACATTAGTACACACACAAAACACTAAAAACAGTTATTACATTTGTGCAAATCCTTACCATTGAAGAGAAAAGTCTAACTGAATTTCCAGGAAGTTGGCTCTGTAATTCAAAAAATGCTGCATGTATTCTGCCAAAGAGGAGCCGTTAGAACAGCGATTACACCATATCCTCTCCCCTCTCTTTATACTCTCAAACTACATTTCCCTTCATGCTTTGCAAATTGCACTGAATGTGGGAGGGTACACTAGGCCTGTACATGTAAATAAGCCCACTTAAAGCGGAGTTTTACCCAAAACTGAAACTTCTGCTTTAAGCACTCCTCGCCCCCTGGCATTTTTGTTTGGGGGGGGTGTACCCTTTTTCTGTGGGACATTCTTGTCCCGCTTCCTATGTTCGGCCGCCTAGACGACGCCTCTCGCCCTAGGCTGCCCCTCCCTGCCAGTTACCATAATGGATGGCGAGAAGAGCGAGCCTCCGGGCGGCCGCATCGCTGGTCAGTGGGGCAGGTAAGCGTTGGTTTATTAAAAGTCACCATCTATGTTTTTTGTAGCTGCTGACACTTTTTTTTGTATTTATTTTTTAATAAAAATGAAAACATCATTCTGCAACCAGCCCTACTGCTCAGTAACACACAGCAGGATAGATAAGTTACAGTCTTATAAATGCAAAGCACGTTTGTACTTTCCTCCAGACACAACAGGAGATAAAGATTGTAACAGAATGGCCCTTGACACCCAGAGACGTTGGAAGGATGAGAGATACTCCTGTGCCAGCAGCAACAATAACTCTTGGGTCAAAATCCACCCTGTGCCCTTTTGGGTGTAGGGTGGCTAATACTAGTGAATTATAATTCCTTTACTAACAGATGGGACATTATTAATACTTCATATTTCAGGACTGAGATATCACAAGGAGTTCATGATGACATGACCAGGTCAACCAGACAGTGACTCATACCTTTTTATAATAGGCTATTGAAATATCTTAAGGTGTTGGCTATTCACTGTAAAGACATTCCGTTGAAAAGGTGTTGATTGCACCCACTCTCACAAGACTCTGCCATTGTGTGATAAAGCTGTCTAGATAACTTATTCAACTAGATGTCTGTGTTATTATTCAAGGTTAATTGAACTCTATTGATGATGCGGTGCCGTCATGTCTAGCTACCAATTAAAGAAGTATCCTCAGTGAGTGAATAGGGGGGTGGGGACTGCATTGTCCTGTGATGAACTGTATTATGCTGTACTGGATATATAAGCTTGTCGTGTTTGGATGGAAGGTCGTAAACGGTGGCGAACGTTACAAAGATATTGCCCTTACTTGCTTTATGTAATCATTACCGAACTGTTGACACATCCCTTAATTATATATTATACACACTGTACTCTGCTGTAATTCAGTATTATAAACATTCCTCCTCCTGTTATAACTTTGATACCTTTCTAAAAGCAATCAGTGCTTGTATGGAAAAAGAAAAAAGAAAGAACTTAAAAACACAATAATGGTGGAAGCCTCGAATGTATGGCAATATCAATAAACTTCAATATTACCACAATAGCGGCCTCTGTGATATGTATAGTCACATATAATACACAAACTGAAACTTTGCAGGGGTGGTGGAAACCCCTCCTACAGATAATTGGCAGTGGACTGTGTCAGTAAAGCAGTGGACAGTGTCCACTGCTCATGAGTGCAGCATATTAGTGCCCACCAGTGCAGAGTGTGGATCAATGACAGAAATCATCCCCGTGACATAGCGGAGATCTCAGACTGTGACAAGTGCTGTATGTGAAAACACTGATCGCTGTAACTTCCCACCTCTCGGACTGGCTTTATGATAGGCAGCGCAGAGCGCATTGTTCCAATGCCGGTCCTAAAGGCAGGAAGTTACAGCGATCAGCGTTTTTCACATACAACACCTGTCACAGCCCGAGATCTCCGCTATGTCACTGGGATGATTTTTGTCATTGATCCACACTCTGCACTGGTGGGCACCAATATGCTGCACTGATGAGCAGTGGACACTGTCCACTGCTTTACTGACACAGTCCACTGCCAATTATCTGTAGGAAGGGTTTCCACCACCCCTGCAAAGTTTGTTTTTGCATTATATGTCACCACCCAAGATCTCTGCTATCATGCAGATTTCTGTCATCCAACCCGCTCTGCATCAAGAGATGGCAGGTGGGCAGCGACGGTGCTGGCAGGGAGGAGGACACCACCTACATGGGCGGCACAGACCAGGGCTACAAGACCCCCCCCCCCTCTGCCCACTAGAGAGCAGGGCGGAAATAGAAATGCCTGCTTGCTTTACAGAACTACTTGTGGTAAGTGACAAGACCACTGGCTGGGCGTACAGGAGGAATAGTAGCCAGTGGTCTTACAACAGGATATCACAGGGCAGTAAAGTTTTTTTCAGCAAGATCAGCAGGCTATTGCAGAGGAACTCCAGAGCTCAGAAGATGGATGGCATAGTTGGTGAAGGTAGGAGATTAGCAACAAGGACATGGGAAAAAGTTTTCCCGGAGATCCGCTTTAAAGAAGTTTGATACAAAAGGAGGGATCTGAAGAAACATGCTGAGGGATCTGAAAAAAACCTGCAATCTTAGAAGCTGTTCCTCAGAAACCAGGCCAACAGCTTCAATGTTGTCATCTGGGGGTAAAGAACTGGTCCATGCATGATCAAGTCCTCCAAATCTGGGAGGGGGGAAAACTGCAGACACTGCAGTATGGAGAACCATGGCCTTTTGGGCCAAAAAGGGCCATCAAGATGAGGTCCTTTCTGAGATGAATTTCCGAAGAACTTGCAGGATTAACCTCATCGGGGGAAATGCATATGCAAGGCTGAATACTGAATATCCAAGGCATCTATCCCTATCGCCTGATCCCGAGGGTTCAGACAAAAATAAATTTGACCTTGTTCTTTTGGGATGCAAAAAGATCCATTACATGCAAAACCCTCATGACTGAGCGCCCATTCATCGTGACTCTGTCGCTGACTGAGGAAATCTGCCAATGAATTTTGAGACCCCTTCAGGTGTATGGCTTAGTTAAAGCCAACTTATGCTCGGGCCAAGCAAAAATGTTGTTTGCAATTGCCTGCAGTCGCCGACTACTCATACCACCTTGCTTGTTGATGTATGCAACTGTGGTTGCGTTGTCCGAGCGAATCTGAAGAGGAGAATCTTTTGGATCCAAGAGAAAAGCACTCATAGCCCAATGGACTGCTTACTCCTCTTGGGAACCAAGTCCCCTGGGCCACTGCTACCCAAATGTGCTCCCCGACCGAAAATTACTTGCATCGGTGGTTAGTATCCTTCTGTGGAGTGGTATATTCTAGGCCTCTGGACATATTGCCCTGAGCCCGCCACCACCAAAAATCTCTTGACCTTCGAGGGAAGGGATATTTGAAAATCCAAGGTATTTCTGCTTCCGTTCCAATACAAAAATGTCTAATGAACGTTGGTGAAATCTTGCCCAGGGTACCGTGGGAAAACAGGATGTCATAAGGCCCACTACCTGAGAAATTTCCCTTAGCGGGACCAATTGAAGCTTTGCCGACAAATCGGCCCATCTTAAGAAACTTCTCCTTTGAAAAAAAAAAATCTCTCCTTCCACCGAGGCGATCTTGTACCCTAGGTATGAAACTCTCTGGGCTGGAATTAGGCATGATTTGTCTGTTGATCAGCCAACCCTAAAGCCTGAAGAAAATCCTCAACTTTTTTCAGCTCTGTTGCTAGCTTGTGATAGGACCTGGCCATCAAAAGTAGATCGTCCAAATAAGGAATGTTCACGATTGCGCTAAACCGTGAGGGAGCCAATGCTTCGGCCAGAATTTTTGTAAAAATTCTTGGTGCAGAAACTAGGCCGGACAGCAGGGCCCGACATTGAAAAACTGCATATCTGAGCCCATTTTAATAGTAAATGTGAGCCATTTCTGGAAACCCGTTTGAATCGGCACATCGAGATATGCATCTCGGAGAACCAGTGGCCATAAAACAAATTTTGATACAGGAGGTTTCTCACAGAGAAGATGGATTCCATCCTGAAGTGTTTGTATTTGAGAGATTGATTCAGGGGCCAGAGATGGAGGATCAGGCGAAATTTGCTTGACGGCTTTTTGTCCACAAAGACATGTGAATAAAATTCCTGTCCCTGCTTTTCCCGGGGGGAACTTGGGCGAGGACCTTCTGGTCCAAAAGATCTATTAGAAGACAAAGTGCACATGCCTTTGCCCCATGATGGGGGGAGGCTTGTCACCAACAGCCTTGTGGGAGGGAACTGATCCAAGCTCCAGCCTGCAGCCATTCTGAATTAGATCCAGAATGTAGTTGGAGGACATTTCTGCCCATTGTGAGAGGAAGCTCCCCAGCCTTTCTTCCATTGGGAGACAGGAGTCATTGGCGTTTGGCAGGTTTCTATAGAATTAAATGGTATCCCTCCTCTACCCCTGCCCTTGTGCCCCTTCCAATGCTTTTTTCAGTTGGTTATCCTAATCAGGTTGCGCTTGCTGCCTTTGGCCACGAAAGTGCCTCCAGCTGCTTGCTCTTCTTTTAGATTCCAGGAAGGTTTTTTTGTCCGCAGTGCGTTCCAGCACCTCCTCTAGGTCTGATCCAAAAAGATGATCCCCTGAAAAGGGGATGCTGCAAAAGGTGTAGTAGAGAGCAAAGGGAACATTCCCTTAACGTCCCAGCTGACAAGTGCGACTTAAGCTGGGAAAGCCAACACTCCAGATTTCTGGCAAAGCAAGTTGCCGCTAAGGCTGGTTTTAGGCTGACTGAGGTAAAATCCCAAGATCTGCAAAGTATCTACCCTTTTGTCTATCGGATCTTTCAGAGCCCCCATATCGAAGGCGAATTCTGTTTTTTTTTGGAGATCTTAGAGGAGGGGTGCTTCCAGCTTTGGTACTTTATTCCAAAGTTGGGACACATCTTCCTCGAAGGGGAGCCTACTTTTTAGGCCCCTGAAAAAAAAAAAGGTCTCTTTCCAGATTCTGCATTCCAATTTAATAGAATCCACAAGAGCACTATGGACTGTGAACACCCTGGACTTCTTAGCATAAGACCCCTCATATATCAGGTCATGCTTTGACAGTTGTGCCTTTTCTTTTTCAATCTCTAAGGTGTTGTAAATGGCTTTAAAGCAGATAATATACAAATTGTCCCTTGATGATGTAGACTAAGCCCCTGGAGGAGTCACCTCTCCTTTTAAATCATCCTTTGAAGTCGAATCAAAGTGCAAAAAGGCAGGGAATTTGGTATCCTTCTCTGGATCCCCTTCGTCCCCCCCTTGGGTGGGGACTGGTCTGGTATAGCAGGTACCCCAGGACCATGCATCTTTTCTATCAAACATTTAAACTATTTAAAGGTTGAAGCCATTTCATTCTTGACTGATGACAGAATTTTGTGACATGCGGTTACAAGTTCATCCTTTACCAGACTATCCACACAGCTATGGCTTAAGGGCTTTTCCCACGCAGAGCTTAGCCTAGCCACACAAACAGCACATTTTCTCTTGGGGGCCACCACCCCGGTCTTATCCTGGGCTTTAACCAATGTTAAACGGTCACTGAAGGACTAAATAGCTTCCTTTACCTTACTGCAGTCCTGAAAAAAATGTGTGCATCACTAGGCCTAGAGGCACATCTCAGCGCCAAAATGCTATGTTGTCTCAAAAAGGAATTATATGTATATATCAGCAGAACAAGATATAAAACAAGTTCACTAGTACTCCTTATATAGAAGGTAAGTGACAGAAAGCAACTATCTTAAAACTATCAGCCAAACTGCAGTCCTGTTTTCATGTCCTCATTGTTCGTTTTTGCTATAATGTTGCTGTAATCCTTCTCTGTTCTGGACACTTCCTGGCTGTCTGTTTCCTGATGAAAAAAGTCATGGGAGCTTTCTCTGTGTGGTCACTAATCAAGAAGGTGTGATTACTGTGTCTAAAACCCCTCAGAACCAATCACTTTCGTTTTACAAACCATCACTGCCCTCTATTGGCATTGTACATCACAAAAGCATGAAAAAGCAGGCAAAAACGAAACTGAAACTGCAGGCACATTATATGATTGATTTTTTATCTATTTTTAATTATTTTTAACAAGGAATCAGTTAACTATTATGTCTCTATACCCTGTAAACAGTAATTTAAGCAAAACATTTTTTTCCCCCTTTACAACTTCTATAAGACAGGAGACAAATAAACAGCATTTGAGGACAGACCCTATCCCAATACACCCCCTGTGCAAGACTGCAAATGGGACCCAATCCCCAGTTTACCTGAAAGGTGCTGGTTCTAGGTGCAGCCAATTCTCCTGCCTGTGAGATAGCAGGGTTGTCCATGCTGCATACAGGGTGTTCTTTCCACAGCCTTGCTGGGTCACACATAAGCAGCACCAGCAGCCTGATTTGCTGCCTGCGCTGCTTTAACCACTTAACGACCGCCCACTGTATATATTACGTCCTTTTTTTTAAAGATGGATATCTCGGTAACGGCAGCAGCTGCTGCCACAATCGAGATATCCATCTTTACAGTGGGCGGTTCCGTCAACGATAACGGCGGTCTTTGCGTCGGATTCTTCTTTTTCATTTAAGCCTAAATATGAGATCGGAGGTCTTTTTGACCCCAGATCTCATATTTAAGAGGACCTGTCATGCTTTTTTCTATTACAAGGGATGTTTACATTCCTTGTAATAGGAATAAAAGTGATAATTATTTTTTATTTTTTTATTTCAGTGTTAAAAAATGATAAAATAAAAATAAATACGAAACCCAAAAATGTTTTTTTTAAAGCGCCCCGTCCGGACAAACTCGCGCGCAGAAGCGAACGTATACGCGAATAGCGCCCGCATATGAAAACGGCGTTCAAACCACACAAGTGAGGTATCGCCGCGATCATTAGAGCGAAAAAATGCGAAAAAATGCAACCTATAGAATTTTTTAAAAGTCGCCTATTGAGATTTTTAAGGGTAAAAGTTTGACACCATGCCACGAGCGGGCGCAATTTTTAAGCGTGACATGTTGGGTATCATTTTACTCGGCGTAACATTATCTTTCACAATATGTAAAAAAATTGGGCCAAAATTATTGTTGTCTTAATTCAAAAAAGTAAATTTTTTCCAAAAAAAAGTGCGCTTGTAAGACCGCTGCGCAAATACGGTGTAACAAAAAGTATTGCAATGACTGCCATTTTATTCTCTAGGGTGTTAAAAATATATATATATATATATATAATGTTTTGGGGGTTTTAAGTAATTTTCTAGCAAAAAAAAATGTTTTAGTCTCATAAACACGAAATCTGAAAAACACCCTCGGTCCTTAAATGGTTAAATATGAGGCTGGAACCACAAGCCTCCGGCGCTGCCGATGACCTCACTCGATCGGCCCTTACTGCCTATACAGTTTCTTGTGTAACCAGCTTAGAATGCACTGGCTCCACCCCTCACCAGAAGTGACACACCGGCCTCATCTTCCCACCCAGCAAGGCAAGCCAAGCCGGCTGGGCCACACAGGAGGAGCTAGGAGTCCATCAGCATTTTTCTGCCATATGTCAAGCAAACTAATCCCCTCAATATTAACAGTTACCCCACTTTATTATTGTGAACATAGCAGGGCTGTAGATAATTGTTTCCCCTGGTGGGAGGTTCAGCATTGAGCACCAAAAGGAGAATAAATTACACAAACTGAGGGTATAGCAATATTGCACTAGCCATGTAAGGGTCTTAAAACATGAGTCTACTCAATATCTACATGGTAAAATATGCCACAGACCTTGTACCCAAAAAAAAAACTCACTATGGTTAGACTTAACACTTAACAGTGTTTCTATGAACATTCCAGGGTAGCAAAACACAAGAGATGAGGAGCTCCTCCCTATTATATACACCCTTTCCTCCACCCTTACTGGGTAGGAAGTAGGCCTGCCACCCTGGAAGATTCGTAGAAACACTGTTACCGGTAATGTCTAAAACCAGGGCCGATCCTACCCGGGGTGCAAAGGGTGCAGTGCACCCAGGCGCCACAGAGGTGAGGGCGCTGAAGAGCCAGAGTGCCTGTCTCAAATCACTCTCTCTCCTTGTTTGTGTAGAGCGGCACCGGCGCCGCGGCTCTCCCCGCCGCCGCCGCTGCTGTGTTTGACGTGTCCCCCTAACAGGAGGAGGAAGTCCTCCTGTTAGAGAGGGAGTGAGGAGTCCGGAGATCGGAGCGGCTGTCTCTGTGTGGAGAGACGCTAGCTGCTCAGTGACGGCGCTAAGTGGGCGGTCCATCATGCCTGACACTGCTCCTCTCTGTGTGTGTCATACGAGGACTCCTGTCTGCGGCGATCTGTGATCCACCCGGGCGGCGCGGCTGCACACTGTCCCCTCCTCTGCAGCTGCCGCCCGGGTGGATCACAGATCGCCGCAGACAGGAGTCCTCGTATGACACAGAGAGGAGCAGTGTCAGGCATGATGGACCGTGTGTTTTTCAAGTAATGGAGGGGGGGGGGGGGGGGGAGGTCTGTAGTAATGTAGGGGGCGTTTTTTTTCCTGGGGGGAGTATGTACTAATGGGGGGGGGGGGTTATCCCTGGGGTCTGCACTAATGAGGAGGGGTTGTCCTGGGGGTCTGTACTAATGTGGGGGTTTGTCCTGGGTGGGTCTGCACTAATAGGGTAGTTTGTCCTGGGGGGGTCTGTACTAATGGGGGGGAGTCTGTACTAATGGGGGGGTTTGTCCTGGGGGGTCTGCACTAATGGGGTGATTTGTCCTGAGGGGGATCTGTACTAATGAGGGGAGTCTGTACTAAGGGGGGGTTTGTCCTGGGGGGTCTGCACTAATGGGGCGATTAGTCCTGAGGGGGATCTGTACTAATGGGGCAGTCTGTACTAATAGGGGGGCTTGTCCTTGGGATATGCACTAATGGGGGGGTTTATCCTGGGGGGTCGGTACTAAGGGGGGTTTGTCCTGGGGGGTCTGTACTAATGGGGGGGTTTGTTCCTGGGGGTCTGCACTAATGGGGTGGTTTGTCCTAGGGGGGTCTGTACTAATGGGGGGGCTTGTCCTGGGGGTATGCACTAATGGGGGGGCTTGTCCTGGGGGGTAGGTACTAATAGGGGTGTTTGTCCTGGGGGGTAGGTACTAATAGGGGTGTTTGTCCTGGGGGTCTGTAATAATGGGGGGTTTGTTCTGGGGGGTCTGCACTAATGGAGGGGTTTGTTCTGGGGTCTGTTCTAATGAGGAGTTTGTCCTGGTTGGGTCTGTACTAATGGAGGGGTGGTTTGTCCTGGGGGTCTGTACTACTGGGGGGGTTGTCCTGAGGTAGGTCTGTACTAATGGAGGGGGGTTGTCCTGGGGGGAGTCTATACTAATGGGGGGGGTTTGTCCTGGGGAAGTCTGTACTAATGGGGGGGGTTTGTCCTGGGGGAGTCTGTACTAATGGGGGGGTTTGTCCTTGGGGGAGTCTGTACTAATGGGGGGGGTTTGTCCTGGGGGAGTCTGTACTAATGGGGGGGGGGGTTTGTCCTTGGGGGAGTCTGTACTAATGGGGGGTTTGTCCTGGGGGTCTGTCAAGGGGAGTTTGTACTAATGGAGGGGGATTGGTTTGTCCTGGGGGTCTGTACTGATGGGGGGTGGTTTGTCCTGGGGGGTCTGCACTGACGGAGGGGGTCTGTACTGAGGGGCAACTATAGGTGGAGGAAGGGGGGGTGACACCATGTTTTACCTCAACGGGTGACAACAACCCTAGTGACGCCACTGCAGCAGCGGGCGCTACCATCAGAGAGAGAACCCCCCTGCCGTGCGCCACCAGAGGGAAAGCCACACAGCCTACTGCCATCCCTGGCGGAGAAAGGAATGGAGTCATTGCCAGAATACAGATCTGGGCTCTACCCAGCGGAGTATCCATGGGCAATTCAGAGTGAGCTGACTCCTGATCAGAGGAACCGTTGTTGCTGTATCGCTGGGTCAGGTGAGAGCCGATCCGCCATTATCTACTTATGCCAATAGGAATTGCAGTCTCTGACCATCTCCTGTAATATGTCTGCAGTCTCTGACCATCTCCTGTATTATATCTCCAGTCACTGACTGTCTCCTTTAATATGTCTACACTCTCTGATCCTCTCCTGTACTATGATTGCAGTCTCTGACCATCTCTTGTACTATGTTTTAGGCCACTTTCTAACAGTATCAGAGAGGTTCCCCTCCAGGTCTCATTAGTGTACGCTCTTCCAGTATTTTCTTTATTGATAAAAGATCATGAGAGGATCCCAGGGCAACAAATACTTCTTAGAGGAGCATCTCTGTGTTTGAGTCATTGCCATAGAAACATTTGTAAAGGGGAGGAGTTGGTAAGATGACCACGCCCCCTTTGTGGGGGCGCCAGAAATATTTCTGCACCCAGGCGCCTGTGACCCTAGGATCGGCCCTGTCTAAAACCATAATCCACTCCAACACTGTTGGTATTCATGGAGGTATACATTAAGCAAAAACCTACTTCAGGAGATTAAAGGATCTCTAAAGGAAAAAAAATGTAATGCTAAATAGCTTGCTTCACCTTATAGCAGTCCTGCTTTCATGTCCAATTTTGCTTAGAAGTTGCTGTAATCCCTTGCTGAACTCCACACTTCCTGCTTGTCTGGCTCCTTATGGTAGCTTTTCATTGTGGTCCATGATCAAGAAGATGTGATTACTATGTGTCTATAAAACTCTTCAGAACCAATCAGATTCATTTTAAAAACAAACACTGCCCTGTGTGTGTTTGTTTTTGTTCTGTGTGTCTCTGTACACACGGAAAAAACTGAAACTAGTCTAAAAACAAGACTAAACTGCAGGCACATTATATGATTGATTTCTATCTCTTTTTAATCATTTTGAAAAAGGAATCAGATATTATGTCTCTATACCCTGTAAACAATAGATTCAGCAAAAAAAAAAAATGTTTTCCTTTACATCTCTAAGTCAATAGCAGAAGCTGAACACTCACATTGGTTTGCTACGAACAGCTCTGCTAAAAGAGTGAATATGAAGAATGCATATAGAACTGTAAACCTACTTGAGTTAGGTATACGGTAAGAAGTTCTGTTACTGCATCTTCAGGTAATACTGCTATGAAGAGAAGTTTTTACTAAAAAAGGTGATCTTATAACCTTCCAGTATCATACAACCCTACTGGGTTACAAGCACGGGAGTATGCCTCTGGAGGCCTAATGTTGGGATTGTTTTTTGACATTTGTTTTATTGAATGTTAGTATTGAATGACAGGGGGGATGGAAATAGCTGATGTAATGATTTTTTTGGAAGTAGTATAGACCAACAGAAAAAGACACGATTTTCAAGTTGTGCATTTCAAAGTGCAACATGCTATGGCTATTAAATATTTATAGAGGATAGGACAAACAAGTCTGCGATAATTCTGATGTGCAGCCAAATGGAAAAAAACACAAAAAAAATCCAATGTGGATTTGAAGTGTAGTTAAGCCATTCTACCCAAATATTGTACAGGACATGTTTGAGTGTTGTGCATTGAAGATGGAGAGTACAAGGTATGAATATATAAAAGCCGTTTGAGAAGGAATGGGGGGGCCCCCCCAAGCAAAATGGACAGAGGGCCCCCCCTGCACGCACACAAAGCCTACAGGAACCACAGCATAGCAATACAGTTTAAGTTCACCCACACTCACAGACTGGTGCCCCCATCACAGACTGGCGCCCCCATCACAGACTGGCGCCCCCATCACAGACCCCCCCCTCGATAGTAGACCCCTGTCCCATAACAGCACAGCACTACCCCTCCCCACAGAGCATTACCTTATTCACACAAGATGAGAAGCACGGCAGCTCTGGACAACGGGCGGGACTTTTCAAGTTAAAGGTGAGTGATTGATGGGACGGCCCCGCTGCATAGCAGCCAATCACCCACTTAACGTAAAAAGTCTGGTGCTTTGTCCAGAGCGGCCGAGGCTCTCATCTTGTGTGAATAAGGTAGGGGGTGGCGGCAGTGCTGCGATCATACCGAAGAGACAGACTCGTGTGTGGCACGCCTGCAATGCTGTGAACATAGCAGCAGACAGACAAGACCAGCTTGGGGGCCCCATGTTGGCTCGGTGCCCCAAGCAATTGCTTGGTTTGCTTGCCCTGTTGCGACGGGTCTGCATATAACCAATATGAAACCAGAAAAAGGTACAAACTTGAACATTGTGCATTTCTGATTAGCAACAAGGTACAGTCGTAACAGACACTGACAAACTTCAAGGTTGTGCGTTTCTGATTAGCAACAGTGTAGAGCAGTGTCGCCAACAAACTTTAAATGCCTTTTTGATTAGTAACAGGGTACAGTCTCACTTAAAAAAATTTGAATGTTGTGCATTTTTTTCCATCAAAAATAGGGTACAGTTATTTAACCAGCGGAAAGGTTAAACTTCAATGTTGTGGATTTCTAATGAGCAATAACAGTCAAGATGATAAAATGACACAAAGCAATGTTGTGTATTTCGGATGATCAACAAGGCAGTCAAAGAGAAAAAAAAACACAGACAACTCAGTGTTGTGCATTTCTGATGAGCAGCAAGACAACCAGAAGAGACACAAAGAAACTTCCAAGTTGCGTTTCTGATATGCAGCCAGACAGAGCATAACGTCAGTCATAGTATATTTAACCAGTACAGATCCGCGCTATTGACAAAAGACGTCAACAGTGCGGACCTGAGCTGCCGGGGGTCACATCTTTGGACGTCAATGTTGTTGTAATAAAAACAGTGCCGTCGCATCGCCGAGGATTCGATGCGTGTACCCGGCGGCCGCGGTGTCCACCAGGTTCATGCGATCGGTGGTGACAGAGCAGGGACGTGGAGCTCTGTGTGTAAACACAGAGCTCCACGTCCTGTCAGGGAGAGAGGAGACTGATCTGTGTCCCTTGTACATAGGGACACAGCATCGGTCACCTCCCCCAGTCACCCCCCTCCCCCCACACAGTTAGAACACACCCAGGATACACATTTAACCCCTTCCTCACCCCCTAGTGTTAACCCCTTCAATGCCAGTCACATTTATACAGTAATCAGTGCATATTTATAGCACTGGTCGCTGTATAAATGTGAATGGCGCCAAAATTGTGTCAAAAGTGTCCGATGTGTCCTCCGTAATGTCGTAGTCCCAATAAAAATCGCAGATCGCCGCCATTACTAGTAAAAAAAAAAAATATAAAAAAAAAAAATCATAATTCTGTCCCCTATTTTGTAGGCGCTATAACTTTTGTGCAAAGCAGTCGCTTATTACGTATTTTTGTAAAAAAAAAAAAAAAAATCGCATCGGCCTTAAAGCGGATCTCCACCCTGAAATTGAGTTTACCTAAATACTAATAGCTCTGCTAAACAATCCCTAATCGGCTATTAAAAAGAAATTAGGTGTTGTAATACCTATTAAACAGCGCGGCTTCCGGTTTAGTAGCTGGTCGGGTATTCCTCGTGTTTTTTTATCCTTCCTGTCCCTCGCTCTGCATGCTGGGAGCCTTTCTAGGAGCTCCCTAATTATAATATTTAGCTGTATCCGCCGAGACATCGCGCGACTTCGTTTCACAGGAAGTGACGCGGTAGTAAACAAAGGAGAGGGCGGGTTTTATGAATGTTCTCCATTACAGTACGGGGCGGTAACTTTTCATTCATATGCCTGCCGTTGCGGTGACAACAGACGCTCACGCCGCAGGACACCTTTGCCCGTGCGCGAGATCGAGCGGTGGATGCTGGGACAGCATCCACCGAGAACAGGAAACAACATGCTGGGTTCCTCTTCCTGCCCAAAGCCAAGATGGCAATGGGGTGACCGGGAGAATATAACTCGTTATTTGGCACTATAAAGCAGCGGAGCGGCGGTTGACAACAAAACAAGTGAGTGTAGCACAACATTGCTATTTGTAATTTAAAGAGCGCATATTGAAAAAAATCGATTTTTCGGAGGAGATCCGCTTTAACTGAGAAAAAATAATATTTAAAAAAAAAAAATAAATATTGGGATATTTATTATAGCAACAAGTAAAAAATATATATATATTTTTAAATTGTCGCTCTTTTTTTGTTTATAACGCAAAAAATAAAAACCGCACAGGTGATCAAATACCACCAAAATAAAGCTCTATTTGTGGGGAAAAAAGGACACCAATTTTTTTTGGGAGCCACGTCGCACGACCGCGCAAATGTCAGTTAAAGTGACACAGTGCCGGAAGCTGAAATTTCGACTGGGCACGAAGGGGGTTTATGTGCCCAGTAAGCAAGTGGTTAACTGCACAACAAAGGGCAAAATCTATCATAGGCATAACCTGGACTCTATATAATAAGGGCCCTTTCACACGTGCGGACCGTTCATCCATTTTTTCATATGTCCGTTTATGGATTAAAACGGACTACAATGCTTTCCTATGGGATAGCGGACGTTAGCGGATGAGCATCCGCTAACATCCGTCTCCGTTAAGCTCCGTTTTTTTAAACGGAAAAAAACCCTATTTTCTTCCGTAAAAAAAACGGAACGGACGAAAAACGGATGTTAGTGGACGATCCGTTAACATCCGATCCGCCGACATCCGTTTTTCATCAAAATATGTAATTTAATATGCATACAACTTGTCCATGTCAGGCCTGCTTTATGGGACAAAAGAAGTGCAGAATACAGTGACAGAAATTTTTGAGGAGGTCACACCGAACTGGTTGTGACTCAGTTTGTGGGATGGGGGGTGGTTTGGCATGGTTAAACTTGTAGTCCACCCATATGTCAGCATCCATATGCCTGCCACAATTTGTGGATTGTCCACTTGCCACCTCACCTGTCATGTCATCTGCCACGCTGGGGAAAACAAAGAATCATGGAAAAAATAATAAAATAAAGAAGTTCTTAAAAAAATAAAAATAAAAAAAGAAGACCAAAACAGATGTCAACGGGTGAAAAAGGATGAAAACTGATGTTTACTGACAACTGATGATAAAAAAAAAAAAAGTGACTGAATGTACGGTCTGCACATGTGAAAGGGCCCTAAACCTTCATCCACCATAGGGGAACAAGGGCAGGTCCAAATAATGGAAGTCCAAGGTGTGTGAATACCCCCACAGTAGTAATAGCTGTTGCCCTACCACTGTCAAAAGTATGAGTAGGTGTAGTTAGCCACACACTAAGGGCTTAATAAACACAGACCTGGAGATCAATTAAAAGGAGTTGTAAAGCAAAAAAAAATATTTCACCTTAATGCAATCCATGTATTAAGGTAAAAAAAAACATCTGATGCTGCCGCTCCCCCCGATATACTTACCTGAACCCTCAAAAGTCCCGAGCCCGGTCACAAGAGCCTCTTCGACGCTTAGCCTGACCGCTGATTGGCTAGAGCGAATGGATTAAGCGCAGCCATTGCCTGGCGCTTCTGTCAATCACATCCAGGGGGGGGGGCCCCCCCCGAGTGATACAGTGAGCGGCTATCGCTGCTCGCTGTATCACGGGAGCGCGCCCGCAATTAATCACCACCATGCGAGCTTTCTTGCACGACTGTGGTCAGTACTTGCGGGGAGGACCAGAGACAACCGTCGAGGGGGCCCCAGAAGATGTGAATCAGGGCCACTCTGTGCAAAAGGAACGGCACAGTGGAGGCAAGTGTCACAGAATGTCCCCGCACCCCGACCGAGTGCTTCCGTCATATACCGCTTCCTATCAGTCTGGACATAGATATTAGATATTCCAGCTGTCATCAACACACAACGAGACGAGACTTGTCTGTGTGCTAAGTATGGAGTGTTTAATAGAACCAAAACCACAATCTTATATACAGCAAAGAGGAGGCAACCAGAACAATCATCAACATGAGCCAATTATGAGGAGACCAGACACCCCGGCTCCTCAGTATACAACGCACAATCTCTTAAGCGTAAACACAGAGCATCTTCACACACAATAGATTCAATTAGCACAAAGAATAGAGAGATGGTTGGTGGTGAGGACATTAGCATACACAATGAGAGGTCTAGGAGCCAGGCTGACCCTCAGTTCCAATCCACAGTAGTAGTCTTAGTTAACATCTCAACAGCCTCACACAATGGAATGTCTAGGAGTAGATGCAATGAACACCTCTCAAAAGCATGTGTCCCCCCCATTGAATGAAACATTGACCTTTACAGCTTGTTAATTGTCCAGATCTCCGATAAAACATGAATTATCATTTAGCAGTTTGAAAGAGTCACATCTACAATTAACCCTTTGAGTTCAGAATCAGCAAACTTAAAATAGTCCTACAGATATCCTGAAATATAATGTGGATAATACATACATACATAATCCCATTTTAGGTAGTCCAAGATATTCTTCAGTCACCCCATGCCCCTAGTGGTCATAGGATGATTTTATACATAAGAGAGTCTGAGTCTGTCACAGCAAGTATAACACGTTTGTTATTTTAACCACTTAAGACCCGGACCAAAATGCTGCTAAAGGACCTTGCCCCTTTTTGTGATTCGGCACTGCGTCGTTTTAACTGACAATTGCGCGGTCGTGCGACGTGGCTCCCAAACAAAATTGGCGTCCTTTTTTCCCCATAAATAGAGCTTTCTTTTGGTGGTATTTGATCACCTCTGCGGTTTTTATTTTTTGCGCTATAAACAAAAATAGAGCGACAATTTTGAAAAAAAAACAATATTTTTTACTTTTTGCTATAATAAAATATCCCCCCAAAATATATATAATTTATTTTTTTCCTCAGTTTAGGCCGATACGTATTCTACCTATTTTTGGTAAAAAAAAAAAAAAAAAAAAAATCGCAATAAGCGTTTATCCGCTGGTTTTCGCAAAACTTATAGCGTTTACAAAGTAAGGGATAGTTTTATTGCATTTTTATTAATATATTTTTTTTTTACTACTAATAGCGGCGATCAGCGATTTTTTTCGTGACTGATATTATGGCGGAAACTTCGGACAATTTTGACACATTTTTGGGACAATTGTCATTTTCACAGCAAAAAATTAAATTAAATTGCATTGTTTACTGTGAAAATGACAGTTGCAGTTTGGGAGTTAACCACAAGGGGGCGCTGTAGGATATGTGTGTTCACAAGGTCTGTTTACAACTGTAGGGGGGTGTGGCTGTAGGTGTGACGTCATCGATCATGTCCCCCTATAACAGGGATGACGTGATCGATGCTGCGGCCACAGTGAAGCACGGGGAAGCCGTGTTTACACACGGCTCTCCCCGTTCTTCAGCTCCGGGAACTCCAGCGGCGATCAGGTCTGCGAGTCCCGCGGTCCCGGAGTTTTGGACCGGGTCACGGGAGCGCGCCCGTGACCCACGGCTGGGTGCTAGAAACCAACGTATACCAACTGACGTAAATGTTCAGTAGGCGGTCCTTAAAGAGGGGGTTCACCCTAAAAAAATAAAAAATCTTTGTCTCCACTGACATTCAGCATACTAGCGTGAGCTACAGTATGCCTTTATTTTTTTTTTCGGTGCTGTACTTACAGTTTAATCTGTTTTTTTCGTTTCAGACTCCGGGCAGGAAATAGGCGTTCCTATCAAGAGGGGAACATGATTGACGGCCGGCTATGGCACGTCACGCGTTCCGAAAATAGCCGGAGTAGGACTCGGCTCTTCATGGCGCCTGCGCACAGACTAGGAGCTGACTGCGCAGGCGCCGTGAAGAGCCGAGTCCTACACGGGCACCTGCGCAGTCAGCTCCTAGTCTGTGCGCAGGCGCCGTGAAGAGCCGAGTCTACTCCGGCTATTTTCGGAATGCGTGACGCGCCATAGCCGGCCGTCAATCATGTTCCCCTCTTGATAGGAACGCCTATTACCCCGCGGTAGCCTGAAACAGACAAATAGTTTAATCTGTAAGTACAGCGCAAAAAAATAAAATATAGGCATACTGTAGCTGACGCTAATATGCAGGATGGCATGGTACATAGTTGTTTTTTAGGGTGAAACTCCGCTTTAAGTAGTTAAAGGAAAAAAAAAAAAATCATTTACCAACCCTTTGAGCCAGCCCCAAGAAGAAGTGGTCACAATCTTAAAGAGGTTGTAAAGATTGTTTTTTTATTTTCTAAATAGGTTCCTTTAAAGCTAATGCATTGTTGGTTCACTAACCTTTTCCTTTGATTTCCCTTCTAAAAAATTGTTTTTCTTTGTCTGAATTTCTCACTTCCTGTTTCTCCTCAGTAAGCGGTTCTGGATGACTAACCCCCAGCCAGAACAGCTCGGATAATGGGGGGGGGAGGGAGTGAAAAATTCAGACAAAGAAAAAAAAACATTTAGAAGGGAAAGCAAAGGAAAAGGTAAGTGAACCAACAATGCACTAGCTTAACTCTTACACACCAGCATATATAACTGCAGTGTACAGAGGAATATGTTGAAGCTTGTTAAAAGGTGTTACACCTACCAAGTAACCCCCACAAGGAGAATATGTTCACAAGGGTACCCCTTACTGTGCCTGACAACCCCCCCCCCCAATAGCGGGAAAATTAGGAGGTAGGTTGAAAGCCAACAACCTCTAAAGGCACCCTCTTGGAGCTACATGCCAGATTCATAGTACCTGGCCTAATATATTCAGATTACCTGGTGTGCATTGCTGGCAAGGGAAAAAAAAAAAAATCGGTGATATCCTGGAATCAACAGGTTCCTGCAGACCACTTTACATCCCTTCCAATTAAACCTTCAGGAATGTCTAACCTGTTCAGTGGCAGAAATAGGACACAAATAGTTTCTTACAGGCTAACAGGTCTCAACTCCTCACTAGATTTCTCCTTATAGATGAGGTTATAGTGGGAGGCTGGCAACTTAATTTTGCACAAACCACAGCATCTCCCGAGGTGAAAGGAAGCTTGTGGACGTTGGTCTAGCCAAAGCTTCTGGGCTATTTATTCCCAGACCAAGGATAGTAGCACCCTGTATTAAGGGAGGGAGTCATAGCTCAATGTTTAGAAACCACATGGCTGCCATTAGGGATTCTGCTGCTAATCTCCCAAGGCAAAGTGAAATACTTACCACTGTTGTCTTTTCACTTTACCACAGCCACAGGGCTTGCTTTTCTATTCTCAAGGGCGCATAAGGAGGAAAGCAGCCAAACTCACCTCCTTCCAAGTTGCTGTCCCAACTTGGGAGCTGCCAAGTTAGGCTGTTTACCTCATACTGTACCAGCATACATATTCACCTCTTCTGGAATCCAAACTATTTCAGAAGGGGGAGCGGGGAGGCCAGGGCCATTAAGGCCATAAGTGGCCTTTCTCCACTTCTGCTGGCCCTCTTGGGGCATTCTGCCCTTTTTTTAACTCAACTCAGAAAAGGCACTTACCTGGCCCTTTGTGCTCTTGCAGGCAGCGGCTTGTGCTGCCCTTTCACCCTCCTTCTCAAGGAGGTGGTTCCAGGTAGACTTTTGCAGCTTGCTGATTCCTGGTAGGAACAGGAGTCTCTCAGCCTCCAGAGCCATGCTGGTCCGGCGTCTTCTCCATGTGTTATCCCCACTTCCTGGGTCGCGCACTCTGCCCCGACCAGAAGTTCCGATTTCAGATCAAGGGTTGGAGCATGCTAGGTCCTCCCCTTGGTGTCTTACATCCTCTGGACTCCAGAAAATTGGCACCAACTGCATACAAGGGAAAACAGGAAGAGAGCCAAGCAGCGTGCAACAGTGGGGGGATCTTAGCTAAATCCGGAAAGTCTTGCCGACACCATTGGCAACCTATGAAAAGCTCTACGTCGAGCAGGTTAATGCCAGTGTTCCTAAACCTGGTTTACAAAAAAAAAAGGTACCATCTGACTCTCCTAGGCCCCATTCACACTGGGGCGGGGAGAAGGTGGCGTCAGCGGTAAAACCTCCCGCTAGCAGCCGAGAAAGGATTAAAAACAACAGCAAAGTGCCTCTGCAGAGGCAGCCGCAGTGCCCCATTGATTTCAATGGGAAGGAGCGGTATACACACACTGCTCCAAAGATGCTGCTAGCAGGTAGACTTGTGCATTTGTTTTCATTAGAATGCATTTTCGTCCGAAAATCGGGTATTTTCGTTATCGTTTTAACGACGAAAACGCAAGAGACGAAAACTGAAAGATCCGACGTTTAATTTCACAAAGTCATCGAAAATCGTCGTTCTGAATACGTATATTCACTGTATTCAGAACGACGATTTTCGATGTAACTAAATAAATTTATTTTCCAGTCTGCACATGTCTACTAGCAGGACTTTTTTTTTTTACCGTCACCGCTCCAGTGTGAAAGCCCTCGTAGCTTTCACACTGGAAAGACAGCAGCGTCTCTTTCAGGTCAGTTCGCAGGCACTATTTATAGCATTATAGTGCCTGCAAACTGACGCAATGTGAAAGGGGTCTTGGACTCCATACACACACTATACAACTTGTGTAGTCAGATTTCCTTTAGCTTTACCAAAAGCATGTAGTGCAGGGACCTGCCTCATCGCATACAAATTGAAACTCCTAAGGTTTGACCTCATGTTATATGGTTTTGCTAAATCTGGAGAAAAAAATTAAATAAAAAAAAAAAAAAAAATTCTTCAGAAAAATCCAGCTTTAGTCTTCTGGTCAGAGGGGGAAAAAAATAAAATAAAAAATAGGATTTTCTGTACTCACGGTAATATCCTTTTCTCTGTCATCCATGGACAGACACAGCTCCTTATATTCTTGACTTGTGGGTTATGTTCCTGTTCTATAGAAGAAGACTAGGCAGAACATGTTAGATATTTAAATTAGGGCTGTTACTGATTAAATTTTGTGTTCGATTAATCTACTAATTTCGATTAATAAGAACGCACAGAGATCCAACTACTTTTAGCTGATCTCCTTGCAGGCTGATTCCCAGTGCAGCTACCACCCACTGGAAAAATGGATAGCAGGATACAAAAAACACACAAAAGGTAGCACTCGATGGGAAGAGCATTAAAACTTTTATAGTCTTGAAGTAGGTAACCAAATAAATATTGCACTGGAGATAAAATCGATGTAGCTACATAAACTGTAAAAATGGTGCGAGTAATAGCAAACGGTAGAGAAAGCAGTCATAAAAACATGTAGTTAAGTATGATACTGGTATAAAAATGTGTACAACGATGCCACTGCTGAATCAAGATGAGGAGGGGTTAACATCAGTCTGTCGGCATGTAGATGTCCCGTGAAGGGAACTATCACAACTCCCAGTGGATGGTTGTAGAATCCCAGGTTGATAGAGGGAAGTGTAACATCCCCAGTGATGAGCGGAATACGCCATATTCGATTTCACGATATTTCGCGAATATTTCAAAGAATATTTGCGAATATTCGTCAATATCAAATATTCGTGATATTTTATAAAAAAAAAAAAAAAAATTGCGAAATTTCGCCAATGCGAAATTGCGCTATTTTTTTTGGGATAAAATATCACGAATATTCGATATTTACGAATATTCGCTATATTTTATAAAAAAAATAAAAAATTGCGAAATTTCGCTAGTGCGAATGCGAAAATGATTGCGAATTTGATTGCGAAATTTGAAAAATAGGAATATTCGAAATAGCGAATATTCGCCGCGATATTCGAGTTATTCGCGAATACTCGAATATGCAATATTCGTAGCGAATATTCGCAATGCGAATATTCGTGAGCAACACTAAACATCCCTTGTGTGTGGCAGATAGTAAGGTCCCGCGGGCATGCAGATATGAAGGCACAGCAAAGGAGCCCTTCAGATGGACATGGTAAGCCCCGCCGGTGTCTGCGATGTCACTGGATCTCCGACAGAGCTCTGAAGGCTTGGAAGCCGACGGAGAGGTGAGTACCAATCAAATAAAAAAGGATTAAAATCTATGAATAGCCAATTTCCACAGCCCTAATTTAAATACATGTTATTTTAAACAGAGTTGAGCAGTCCCGCCCAGGGGGCGATCCCTCCAGACATAACCCTGCAGACAGTAGCTCAGTTCGTAAAAAGCAGTACAAACTCAAAAAGGAGGGGTGGGTGTTGTGTCCATCCATGGACCACAGAGAAAAATGTTTTTACAGCGAGTACAAAAAAAAATCCTAATTTCTCTTTTCGCCCATGGACGGACACAGCTCCTTATATTCTTGACTTGTGGGACGTCCTCAAGCAGTGTCAAAAACCGAGGGGTGGGAGCAGCAATTAAAAAACTAACTTCACCCCAGAGATCCTCAGCGGAGGAGTTGCAACTTTAAACAGCCGCCTGCAAAACCTTGTAAAATTTGGAAAATGTGTGAACGGACGACCAAGTCACCGCCTTACACACCTGTGAGACAGACAGTTGATGTCGGAAAGCCCAGGAGGCACCAATAGCCCTGGTCGAATGCTCCATTACAGGAAAGGGAGGCGTCCGCCCCTTAAAGCGGATGGCCCATTAAAAAAGGTATATCAAAAGCCAGCAGCTACAGATACTGCAGCTGCTGACTTTTAATATTAGGACACTTACCTGTCCTGGAGTCCAGCGGCGTCCGTAGCAGAGGACGAGCGATCGCTCGTCTCCCTGCTGCTCCTCCCTCCATCCATCCACGGTGAGGGAACCAGGAAACTTCACTGCCCGGTTCCCTACGGCGCATGCGCGAGTCGCGCTGCGCCCGCCGATTGGCTCCCGCTGTGTGCTGGGAGCCGAGTGTTCCCAGCACACAACGCGAAAAACCCGACTTTTGCCCGAGACTGCGGGCCGGAAGTGGGTGCGGATACCTGTCTTTAGACAGGTATCTGCACCCCCCTCCCCCTGAAAGGTGTCAAATGTGACACCGGAGGGGGGGAGGGTTCCGATCAGAGCATCTTCACTTTAGGGTGGAGATCCGCTTTAAGGGTGTAGGCCTGGATGACGGTCTGCATGATCCACCCAGAAATGGTGGCCGACAAGACCACCAGGCCCTTTTGTGGAACAGACAACGACACCAACAGTGAGTCAGAACTCCGGAACGAAGCCGTAGCTGACAGGTACAACTGCAAGGCACGTACCACATCTAAAAAGGTGGAAGCGACAGCCGAGGACACAAAAGGAGGAAGTACAATGTCCTCATTTAGGTGAAAAGCTGAAACCACCTTCGGAAAAAAAAAAAAAAAGGGAAGGCTTATTGCAGGGTTTGACAAGTTTGCTTGGAATCTAGGAGCCAGCTAAAAAATAAATTGGAAGCCATAAAACGCACCCGTCACGCCGAGCTTGCACGCAGAAGCGAATGCATACGTGAGTAGCGCCCACATATGAAAGCTGTATTCAAACCACACATGCAAGGTATTGCCACGATTGGTAAAGCAAGAGCAATCATTTTAGCCCTGAACCTCCTCTAACTCAAAACATGCAACATGTGTAATATAATATATATATAATATATATATTCTAATTATTTGGGGGTTCTAATTGGAGGGAAGGAGATGGCAGTGAAAACACAGGGGAAGCTCCATTAGCATTGCTGGTTGTTATATCAACGGCCACCACAAGATGGCGCCAGATCACAGAAGGACGCATAGGCCTGCAGAAGGCCGCGGCCTCAATTACCGGCCAGCGGGGTCGCACAGAGACACAGGATGGGGTATCCTGCGTCTCCGTGCACCCCCACCGGTAATTGAGGCCACGGCTTTGCGGCATTCTGCAGGCTTATGCTTCGCAATTGCGACCTGGCGCCCGGATTTCGAACTATGCCTTATGGAGTACCAAGTAAGGCGACTTGCAAGACAAGGCCGCCAACTCAGAAACTCGTCTGACAGATGTAATGGCCACTAGAAAGGCCACTTTCTGAGATAGTGTCAAGAGAGGAATTTCTCTGATGTTCTCAAAAGGAGGCTCCTGAACAGCCGAGAGCACCAGATTTAAATTCCATGGAGGAAGCAGTGGCCTAATTGGGGGAATCACATGTCGAACCCCCTGCACAAACATACCCACTAGTGATTGGGTCGCCAAGGGTTGTTGAAAGAAAACGGCCAAGGCTTAAATCTGTCCCTTAATGGTGCTTAAGGCAAGTTTCTGATCCACTACTCTCTGTAAAAACAGCAGGACCCTGGAAATCGAATACGTCCGTGGACGCCACTCCATCTCCTCACACATAGAAATGTAGGCCTTCCAAATGTGATGGTAGGTCTTCCGAGAAGATGACTTTTGTGCCCTCGGCATGGTTGAGATGACTGAATCCGACAGACCTCGGTTCCTTAGTACCCGTCTTTCAATAGCCATGCCGTTAAAGCCAGTGACTGTAAGGCAGGGTGAAGTATGGGACCTTGAGACAGAAGGTCCTCCCGCATTGGCAACCACCAGGGCACATTCGCCTCTATTCGCACAAGGTCGGCGGTCCAGGGACACCAGGGCCAATCCGGAGCAAATAAAATTACCAGGATCCCCTCGGCCTGTACTCTGCGGAGCAGACGAGAAAGCAACTTCAGTGGGGGAAAAGCATAAAATTAGCCGATACTGACCCCACGGGGCCACCAAAACGCGTCTGCCCAGGGATCTTTGGACCTGGACACAAACCTTGACACCTTGCGATTGAGTCGAGAAGCCAGGAGATCCACGTCCGGCGTATCCTACCTCCGGCAAAGAAGTTGAAACACCTCCGGATGCAACGACCATTGCCCTTGATCCAGCATCTGGCGACTTAGGTAGTTGTCTATGCCTGGAATGTAAACAGCTGACAGAGCCGGCACGCTCCTTTCCGCTCACCGCAGGATGTGAGCAACCTCCAACGCCGCAGCCGAGCTCCGTGTTGCCCCCGATGGTTGACATAAGTCACCGTCATGACGTTGTCTGAATGGATCCCGATTGGACGTCCCTGTAGCCTCTGCAACCACGAGGAGAGGCACAGCCTGATCGCTCGAAGTTCAAGTACGGCAGGTGGGATTCGTCCAGAGCCCTCCAACTCAGAAGCCCTGCCCAGATGACTTACCTGAACCTGACCGCTGACTGGAGCGTCTGCAAATTTTCCAAAGGAAGGAGGACTTTCACCTCAGGGAAGTCCAGAATTAATCCTAGGTACTCCAGTCGGTACCAAGACCAACTTCTGAATGTTCAGCACCCAACCAAAATTCCCAGAGGGTCTGACTGGCTATACACACACACGTTGTCCTCCAATTCTGAGCCAGAAGCGGCTCTCAGAAGATCGTCTAGGTAGCCCACGATAGCAATGCCTTGCTGTCTCAGCAGAGCCAGAATTGGGGCGAGCACCTTGGTGAACACTCTTGGTGCCAACGCTAGGCCAAAGGGAAGAGCCCCAAATTGATAGTGGTCTTCGCCGATCGCAAAAACCTCTGATGCCTGGTGCAGATGTGGACATGCAAGTATGTGTCCTTGATGTCTAGAAAATCATCCTGATAGAGCGCAGCAACCACCAAACTAATTGATTTAATCTGGAACTTTTGAACCCTTACAAAGGCATTGAGATCCAAGATTGGACAGACTCCGTCGTCATTTGGGAGCACAAACAGGTTTCAGGGATTCTACTCAAATCTTTCTTGTATTGGCACAGGTAAAATTACCCCGTACCTCAGAAAGTCCTGTACTACCCCCCCCCCCCCCATTAAGGCAGTCCGATGAGTCAGGGAAAGGATAGGCGGATAGGAAAGAAACTCCTGTACCCAGAAGTGACCACCTCGCAGACCCACTGGTCGGCGAGCAGGGAGGTCCACCGATCTGCGAACCCACAAAGTCGTCCCCGCCCATGAGTCGGGCAGGGGCAAAACTTCATGTGATAGTAGTCTTGTTACCCGGCTTGCGCACCCAGGGATGCTTCTGACTGGCAAAAATAAATCACTTCTGCGTGGAAAAGGAAGGTCCCGGCTTACAGAGTGGCTCCTTCCCCTTAGAGGGCTGAGGGAGAAGTGTCCTCTTACCTTCAGCGACATCCTTAATAATGTCGTCAAGCAAGGTACCAAAAAGCCTTCCACCTTTGAAGGGCAAATCTGCCAGAGCTTTTTTGGATGCTTGGTTAGCGGACCAGCATTTCAGCCAAATCAGGCGGTGCAATACCACCGCAGATACAGAGGCTCTGGAGATTAAGGGGCCGCATCCAAAGTGGCATCACAGACATACACAAGGCCCTATACCAATTGGTCAGCCAACCTTATGCATTCTGGCTGTCCTCTGCTCCTTTGTCTGTTGCAAAATCTTTGCCTATTCAGTGAGTGTCTGACGCACCAAAGTCACAGCCAAAATAGGTCGCAACACTAACCCCAGCATGGTGAACATGGAACGGCTCACCGCTTCGGACCTCCTATCGGTAGGGTCCTTAAACACAGGGGTCCCCTCTACCAAGAGTGTGGTTACTTTGTTTATCCAATCGATGGGGGGGGGGGGCAGCGATCGTTTTTTCAAAAGGCTCTTCTCAAAAGGAAAAAAACAGACCGCCATGCGCTGAAGAACCACAAAAAAGGACCTCTGCGGTCGTTCCCATTCCTTATCTATGAACTTATCAAAGACACATAAGGAAAAAACTAACAGAGCAGTTCGCTTTGTGCAACCCAAATGAGACAGAGCCCTTCATGGACCTCTCAGCTGTATCCTCCAACTTAAGAGAGTCCCTCACAGCATTGATAAGTGCACTCACAAGTGCCCTGTCTTGCTCTGACCCAGACGAGGGATCCTCCACACCGGGAAGGTCCTGGTCCGCATCCTCTGACATTTCAGAACCGGGGTCCTGTGCCACAGCCAGGCCCGAATCCGAGTCAGAGCATTCCCCAGAAGATGACGGGAGGGCGCTTTTTACCCCCCTTACACCCTGGCAACAAATGACTCCAGGACTGCCGACAGCGTATCCATAGAAAGCGCAGGTGCAAAGTTTGTTGCCTCAGAAATGTTTGGGAAAGCAAGGTCAGCCACTGACTCTATGTTACCCACTGACAGCCCTTAGGGATGTAGCCAAGACAAAAACATCCACCCTCCTATGCTGCACAGACCAGGGTGGGGGGGGGGGGGTTTACCCAGGGGACTCACCTTCAACCGAGTAGTATGAGGTAGCTGTCGGCCCGGTCCACTGAGACAGCAAGCAGCCCGGTCATATGTGAACCCTGGAGCAGATAGCTCACTGGCCACCCCTGGAGTCATGGAGTATGTCATGGCCGACCCAGCGCGTAGCTAAGGCCTGCTCACGCTCCATGGCCGGACTGGGGGGGACTACAAGGATCTATATTATCCAGCCTGTCACCCAGTCGGCAGTAGAGAAGATTTTTCAAAACAAAATCATAAAAATAAAAAATTTCCCCATGACCTTGAGACCAAAGGGAGCCAGGTCCTCTCAACTAGGCAGAAAAAAAAAAACTGAGCTGCTGTCTGCAGGGCGGAGGTTATGTCTGGAGGGACTACCCCCTGGGCGGGGCTGTTCAAATCTGTTTAAAGTAACATGTATTTAAATATCTAACATGTTCTGCCTCTCCTATAGAACAGTTACGTAACCCACAAGTCAAGAATATAAGGCGCTGTGTCCATCCATGGACGAAAAGAGAAAAAAAAAAAAAACATTTTGCTGTGGGAGAAATACAATCAATACTAAAAAGGGACAAGGGGAAAGGTGAGGCCTTCTAACAGCTGTGAACTGGTTGCGTTTCCACCCTGGAAGGTGAGAGGAGAAATATGCTTTAATTACTATGCCGCAAGAGAGTCCAAAAGATATGTCTAAACCTCAGCACAATCATTTGTATAAATTAAAGTAGTATTAAACCCAAAAGCAAACATTACATTGCAGCTTACCAATTCTTTGATGTGATGGCTGCATTCATTTTCTTAGCTTCTTTTAGGCCTCTTTCACCCTTTTTTAGCGCATTTTCAGTTTTGAAGAAACACACTAGTCCATTTAACATGGTTTCCTATGGGTCACATTCACATCTGTGCATTTTATTGACAAGGCCTGAGACTTTTTTCTGGTTTTTGGTTCCATAGACTTAAATGGATCAAAAACGTGTATTGAAAAAATGCAAAAGGCACCTGGAATATGCAGTGTAACCCAGGCCTAATGCCGCGTACACACGGTCGTTTTTTGCGATGAAAAAAAAACGACGTTTTCTGTAAGGTAAAAAACAACGTTTTTGAAACGTCACTTTTCAAAGACAATTTTGCATACACACCATCGTTTTTTCACAAAAAGCAAGGTTACGTTCATCACTCTTTTCCATTGAAGCTCGCTTCATAACTAGCTTCTGGGCATGCGCGGGTTGAAAAACGTCGTTTTAAACAACGTTTTTGCTACACGCGGTGACTTTTTGTGAAACAAAAAACGACGTTTTGAAAAACGACACAAAAAATTCAAGCATGTTGGAATTTTTTTTGGGTCGTTTTTTTGAAGACAAAAAACGACGTTTTGCCCACACACGATCAATTTAAATGACGTTTTAGGAACTGCACAGATGTCTCTGTAATCGTGGCTAAAATCGGGACAAGCGTAAGTGAAATTGTGCGAGTTCAGCTGAACTCGCCCAGCTTCACTTTCACAGCCCAGTGTGAACCTGGGCTAAGGCTGGTTTCACGTCTATACGAATTGGATACAGATTTCTCTGCATCCAATTCGCACAGCAGGAGATTGTGACAGGCTCTCTATGGAGCCGGGTCACACATCTACGCAGCGGCTCCGGGCGAAAGAGGCCTGTGCGTCTTTTGGTTTGTTTCAGGTCCAAATTCGGCCCAAAATCTGTGCTGAAATCAGACCTGAAACAGTGAATGGAGATGCACCGGACTCCTGCTGGGAGGCGCTGTGTGTTCCAGTGTGAAGCAATTTGAGAGATCAAATCGCATGACAAGACATCAGCCTATTGGCGGCAATGGCACTATTCCAATTGGTGCAACACAGATTTGCAAACGAAGTTCCTGCACTACTTTTGCCGATTTTAGGTGCGACTTCAATAAACATCTGTGTGTGAAGCCACAAAGACGTCTATCAAGTAGCACCAGAAATCGTGCTGACCTTGCTACTTCGAAATCGTGCTACTTCAAGTGAAGTAGCGCAATTTCAAAGTAGCATCTATGTAAACCAGGGCTAAAGCCAATTTTCTTCTAGTTTCAGCTGATGATCAGGTCAGCAAGTCTGCTTTTCAAAAGAACAAGCTCTCTTGCTTTTAGAGAGATGAAAAAAGCAGTTAACACTAGCAGGGGTGCTTATGATTAGCTTTTAATTCATTTAAAATCTTTATTCCAAAACACACACACGGACAATGCTGTAATCTGCTGTGCCCCCTGTGGTCCTGCATCCAGAGAGGAGGCACTCCAATACAGGTGGGTGTGTTACTAGCCAGATCACCAGGTGAAAACAGAGGGGGGAAAAAGCCAGAGGGACGCCAACCATAACCCAATAACATTTCTCCATAGGCTGCATTTTTAAATAAATAGTTTGCTTATAAAAAAAAAACAGCAGTTAAAAAAAATAAAAATAAATAAATAAATAAATAAATCGTACTTTTTGTTTGTAATACTGGCTTAAACTTACCGAATTTACCATCATGTCTTATAAACATTACATACGAGTGCACTTTCAGACAACGCACACTTATTTCTTTTTTTTTTTAAAACTATCCCACCCTCCCCATCCATGAATACAGTATCTACTTACTTACTGAGATCCGACTGCCTCCTGGCGCGCCTGCTCATTAAGCCTTTATGGGGCCATGTGAGGGTGCATAAAACTCTATGGGGCCTAACAGGGCAGGTGTGACCAGTAGAGAGAGCCTTTCAACACTGTGTACAAAAAAATGGACACCGTGGCTGTCTGATCACAGTAGGTATACACCGGGGAAGAGAATGGGATCATTTAGGTCAAGACAAAGGGGCAAAATGAATGTGTATTTTTCCTTTAACCGATTGTCGCCGCCACATGCATTTTTACATTGGCAGAATGGCACGGCTGCACAAATGAACGTATATAGACGTCCCCTTTAAATTGCCGCCGTGTGGTCGCACTCAACATACATGCACAGGTACAAATTACGATATTTTAACATAGTCACAAGATGAACATAAAGATATCCTAGCATTGTTAAAGGATGCATTCATTCGCACCGTATATTAGGCTCCTGGAGATGTTACCCGACCTTCATTTTATAACCACTTCAGCTCCAGTGACATACTGATACGTTGCTGAGGTTTGAGTAGTTATGCCGGGATGATGCCTGCAGCTGCGGTAGTCATCTGTCTTGCAAAAGCAATCCCAACTGCTAACTAGACCCCAAATTGCTTTAACAAGCACCGGGAGAGGACGCTGCCCCTCCTGCCGCCTTCCGTGGCCGTACTGGGAACTCTTGTTCCACTGGGAGTCCCAATCAAGCAGCCAGCGTTTACGCCAGCTGATCATAGAGCCGAAAATACACCAGATTGGCTTTTTTGGGCTCTATGATATAGTAACCTGGAAGCGATGACAGAACATCACTTCTGGGATACTCAAATGCAGGGATCCTCAAACTACGGCCCTCCAGCTGTTGCGGAACTACACTTCCCATGAGGCATTGTAAAACTCTGACATTCACAGACATGACTAGGCATGATGGGAATTGTAGTTCCTGAACACCTGGAGGGCCGTAGTTTGAAGACCCATGCTCAAATGTATATAGTGCCATTTTGAAAAATCAAAAGCATTTGATGTCACGATCGTGGTGTGATCAAATGGTTTAAGGGCAGAGGAGGGATCTGTGGTCTAATGACCCCAGATCTGTTCATAAAGAGTACCTGTCACATTCCTATTGCTGTCACAAGGGATGTTTACATTAGATTCCTTGTGGCAGCGGTAAAAGCAAAAAAAAAAAGGAACAGTGTAAAAATGTAAAATACAAAAAAAAAAAAAGTGCCCGGTCCACTATTGCAAAGATGACCATGTGCATCAGTCCCCCACATCTGAGGTATCACCACAAACGTCAGATTATGGACATGAATTCTAGCATCACACAACACTCAAAGTGCATTTTTCCCCAAAATCTGCCTTTGAATAAACCGCTGTGCAAATATCATGCGACATAAAAAAAATTGCAAAACCCTATTTTCTAGGGGGTCTCTGCTTAAAAAAAAAAAAATGTGTATTTATATTTTATACGCACACACACACACACACACACAGTGCCTCCTTGAAATTTGCGACATTTTGCCACATTTCAGGCTTCAAACAAAGATATAAAACTGTAATTTTTTGTGAAGAATCAACAACAAGTGGGACACAATCATGAAGTGGAACGAAATTTATTGGATATTTCAAACTTTTTTTAACAAATAAAAAACTGAAAAATTGGGCGTGCAAAATTATTCAGCCCCCTTAAGTTAATACTTTGTAGCGCCACCTTTTGCTGCGATTACAGCTGTAAGTCACTTGGGGTATTTCTCTATCAGTTTTGCACTTCGAGACAGAAATTTTTGCCCATTTCTCCTTGCAAAACAGCTCAAACTCAGTGAGGTTGGATGGAGAGCGTTTGTGAACAGCAGTTTTCAGTTCTTTCCACAGATTCTCGATTGGATTCAGCTCTGGACTTTGACTTGGCCATTCTAACACCTGGATATGTTTATTTGTGAACCATTCCATTGTAGATTTTGCTTTATGTTTTGGATCATTGTCTTGTTGAAAGACAAATCTCCGTCCCAGTCTCAGGTCTTTTGCAGACTCCATCAGGTTTTCTTCCAGAATGGTCCTGTATTTGGCTCCATCTATCTTCCCATCAATTTTAACTATCTTCCCTGTCCCTACTGAAGAAAAGCAGGCCCAAACCATGATGCTGCCACCAGTGAGGATGGTGGCAGCATCATTTGACAGCGAGGATGGTGTGTTCAGGGTGATGAGCTGTGTTGCTTTTACGCCAAACATAACGTTTTGCATTGTTGCCAAAAAGTTTGATTTTGGTTTCATCTGACCAGAGCACCTTCTTCCACATGTTTGGTGTGTATCCCAGGTGGCTTGTGACAAACTTTAAACTACACTTTTTATGGATATCTTTAAGAAACGGCTTTCTATTTGCCACTCTTCCATAAAGGCCAGATTTGTGCAGTATACGACTGATTGTTGTCCTATGGACAGAGTCTCCCACCTCAGCTGTAGATCTCTGCAGTTCATCCAGAGTGATCATGGGCCTCTTGGCTGCATCTCTGATCAGTCTTCTCCTTGTATGAGCTGAAAGTTTAGAGGGACGGCCAGGTCTCCGTAGATTTGCAGTGGTCTGATACTCCTTCCATTTCAATATTATCACTTGCACAGTGCTCCTTGGGATGTTTAAAGCTTGGCAAATTTTTTTGTATCCAAAGCTGGCTTTAAACTTTTCCACAATAGTATCTCGGACCTGCCTGGTGTGTTCCTTGTTCTTCATGATGCGCTCTGCGCTTTTTAACGGACCTCTGAGACTATCACAGTGCAGGTGCATTTATACGGAGACTTGATTACACACAGGTGGATTCTATTTATCATCATTAGTCATTTAGGTCAACATTGGATCATTCAGAAATCCTCACTGAACTTCTGGAGAGAGTTTGCTCCACTGAAAGTAAAGGGGGCTGAATAATTTTGTGTGCCCAATTTTTCATTTTTTTATTTGTTAAAAAAGTTTGAAATATCTAATACATTTCGTTCCACTTCATGGATTGTGTCCCACTTGTTGATTCTTCACAAAAAAAATTACAGTTTTATATCTTTATGTTTGAAGCCTGAAATGTGGCAAAAGGCCGCAAATTTCAAGGGGGCCCGAATACTTTCGCAAGGCACTGTATATATACACATAATGTTTGGGGGTTCTAAGAAATTTTTAGAGCAAAAAATGCTGGTTGCTACATGTAAAGAAAAAGTGTCAGAAAAGGCTTGGTCTTAAAGTGGGAAAAAAAAAATTACATACATATATAATTTTTAGTTTTTCGAGAAAGAACAGCCAGCCCAAAACCACTTTAAGACCGATACACACCCCCCCCCCCCCCCAGGTACTTGCCGACACCAATTACTGATACATGACCAGAAGAAAAAAAAAAAAGTGAGTTTGACTAATGGCTGGAACTGATAAATGGCACTGATGAGCAGCACTTATGGGTACCAATGGCCGACACTTATGGGCAATTGCATAATAAATTACATGAATGATGAAAGGGCTAGGAAGGATTTTGCAATGCCATATAGCATTGCAAAATCCTTCCTGGCCTCCCATCATTCATGTCATTTAACATCTAGCAAGTATGCTGCGGAGCCCATCTGGGTACACCTTGCACTCGGCTGCAGCAAGCCAGCAGCAGATATCTTGTTACACCCAGCCCAAATTATGGGGTCTGGGTGTAACAAGATATCTGCTGCTGGCTTGCTGCAGTCGAGTGCAGGGTGTGCAAAGATGGGCATCGTGATGTTTACCCTCCGGCAGACACACGGAATGCATCTTCTTGTACCAAATGTGACGGCTCCAGTCACCCTTTCGGACAGAAAATGTGGTGGCGCCCTGCATCCCTGCCATGGCCAGCTTACCCTTGGTGCTACTGTTGACCTCTGATTGCAGGTATTGGATAAGGCATCGGGAGCATTTGTGCAAGTACAAGTACTCGCACAAATGCTCAGTATCGGTCCCGATAGTATCGGGACAACCCTAGCGCTTGCCTATGAAACCTTGACAATGAGAGAGATGCAACAATAAAATATTATCTTACAGTGAATACCAATTCTTTTTTAATACTTGCCAATACCAATTACCGTTACCTTCCAGCAACTGTTTTGTTTACACTTCAGCTGTCAGCAATGGTACAAAGCATTAACAAGTGGTTTATAAATGTATGTATTTTTTTTCCTTTTTGTAACTTTTTTAATGTGAAACATATAAATATAGGTTAAAGGTGTAAAAATATTACCTAACAATGCAAAAAAAATAAAGTTTTAATTAACAATAGTTCAGTTTATAAAATTGAAATAAGGGGAAAAATTTTGCAGGAAAATATTTAAGGGGGGAGAAGAAGCCAATTAAAGCAGATTAGAGTAAATTAAGGGTTAACGAGGGGTTAAACAGAAGAACATTTAAATTAAAAGCTCATCCCTTTGATCTGTAGATGAACAAACAGAAAAGATAGAAAATTAAATAATGTTTCTTTTTAAATTTCTGTTTTAGGCCAAGCAATGTTGATAAACGTTGTCAGGTTGCTTGTATGTTTTGTTTTTTTATTTGACAGCTCCAATTGTCCGCTCCCTATCTACCAGTAATTTGCAACTTTTTTTTTTTTTATACATTTCAGCGGTCAGTGGGGGAATCCCACTGACAGCTGTAAGAACCGAGCCTGAAAGGTATCAGCACCGATACTGGTGGAACTATATATACAGTATATATCCCCATGAAGATTGATAGGCAGTCACTCCTAATCACATAGCTGTCTACAGGACAAAACTATGTTTAAAGCCTGGTACACATGGGCCGAATATCAGCCGGTTCAACAGAAACTGGCTGACGTTTGACCCGTGTGTGTGTATACACCAGCCTAGCCGGCTTCTGTTGAATGGGCATGCAGGAAAACCAGCGCTGGCCGGTGGGTTCTGAATCCCTGCCAGAACACAATAGCTCAGTGGGGAGATTGCTGTACTAACATGGGATAGTTAGTACAGTAAGCATTTCCTAAGCTCCTCAGGTTTTTATTTGTTTAGCCCGCTGGGTTGAACAAAAATAAACCGAGTGTGTACCAGCCATAATGCCGCGTACACACGGCCGTTATTCATGTCATGGAAAAAACAGGACGTCTCGACGCGATTCCTCTCAAGCCTGCCTTGCATACACGTGTTGGTGAAAAAAAATGCTCGCGCAAAGCGGGGCGACGTACAACAACGGCACTATAAAATGGGAAGTTCCATTCGAATGGCGCCACCCTTTAGGCTGCTTTTGACGATTTCGTGTTACCGCGTGTTAATAAAAGTTTGGTGAAAGATTATTTGCGCATTTCAGTCTTCGTGCTTTTCAGTCTGTTACAGCGTGACAAATGTGCCATCTCCATTACAAATGCTAGATTTACCAGAACGAGCTCTCCCGTCTCATAACTTGCTTCTGAGCATGTGTGGTCCCCCCCCCCCCCCCCCATCGTTAAAGCGTACACACGACCGTTTTTCACGACGAGAAAAAATAAAGCAGGTTCTAAATTTTTAACGGCCATTTTTCCCCGTCGAGACCAATTTAAAAAATTGCATTTTTCTTGTCATGATTATTGGTCGTGTGTACGCAGCATAGGAGTAAATTCAGCAGAAGTGTTTTAGGTTGATAGGCCATGTATTGGGTTAGTACTACTAGGTTTACAGTGGTCTTTCATACACACCACACACAATGCACTTACTCAGCGCAGGAGACATGCAAGTGTCAAAACATGTCAAATCTTGTAATATTAAACCATTTCCAAAAATCAAAAAAAAAAATGGCAGGTTGGAGAGGTTCCTTTTTATCCTTCGAATACAGTAATCAAAACACTAAGACAACCAAGTAACATCACTTTGAAAAGACACTTTGGACTTTGTAAACAGTATTTTAAAACAAACATGGCACTGATGTATAGCAGCCCCTCTGTAATTCATCAGATATTATATGCTATAAATTTCAGTTTTTATTCTGGCAAGCTGCCTTATGAGCAGTGGTTGTCTCTCACTCATGTCGGACACGTTCCAGTGCTACATAAAAGTTGCTCTTCTCCTCCAAACTGTGCCAACCGATAGGTCCCACTTCACAGTCCGCACATACTAGGAACTTTACACTTCCCACGTCTTTGGTGAATCCCACATTCTCAAAAGTGAACATGTCATGTACCAGCCAGTGCTCAACAAGCAGCTCACAATCGGGACTGGATTCTCCAGCCAAGGAGGATTTCTTCTTCATTAGGGGTAGAAGCAACTATATAGATGAAAAAAAAAGCAGGATTTCAAAAACTTGGCTTGTGTTTGACCAAAAGAAAACAACAAATACATATTGTACATATATAAAAAAAAACAAAAAAAAAACAAACAAAAAAAAAAAACAAGCTAATAAGAAGCCCCCGAAGCACCGGAATTTTAGAGACAGGAGAAGGATGGGGCATCCCTGCACAGATCCAGTTGTCTGCATGACATGGGACATCCTTTATTACAGGTAAGTTAGCCAACTAAAGCTAAATAATTTTTTTTCTGGCCAAACTTCAGCTTTGAAGATGCAAGCTTTAGGGGTGCCTTACATCCCTCTTCCTTAGACATTATCCCATTGGCAACAGTCTGAAGAAGGGATCCAAGGCATCCTGAAAGCTTGCAAGTGTAATAACTTAGGGCCCATTAACCCTTTCATGCCTAAGCCTATTTCTGACATTTGGTGTTTACAAGTTAAAATCCGTTTTGCTAGAAAATTACTTAGAACCCCCAAACATTATATATATATATTTTAGCAGAGAATCTAAAAAATAAAATGGCGATTGTTGCAATATTTTTATGTCACACAGTATTTGTGCGGCGGTGTTTTAAAAGCAACTTTTTGGGAAAAATGTACTTTCATGAATTAAAAAAAAATGAAAAAGTAAAGTTCGCCCAATTTTTTTGCATAATGTGAAAGATGATGTTGTGCAGAGTAAATAGATACCCAACATGTCACGCTTTATAATTGCATGCACTCGTAGAATGGCTTTAAACTTTTTTTTACGCTTACCAGGTTAGAGTTACGGAGGAGGTCTAGTGCTAGAGTTATTGCTCTCGCTCCGACGATCGCGGCGATACCTCACATGTGTGATTTGAACACAGTCATATGCAGGCGCGACTTCCGTAATGCGTTTTCTTTGTTGTGCAAGCTCGCGGGGAGGGGGGCGCTTTGAAAAAAAATGTATTTATTTATTTTAATAATATTAAATTGTGGGATTTTTTTGATAATTTTTTTAAATTTTGATCACTTTTATTGCTGTCACAAGGAATGTACACATCCCTTGTGACAGTAATAGGTGGTGACAGATACTCTTTATGGCGGGATCGGGGGTCTAAAAGACCCCCAATCCCTCCTTTGCACTTCAAAGTATTCAGATCGCCGAAAGCGGCGATTCTGAATACTGTGTACTTTTTTAAAATCCGGCGCCATTTGCAGCCGAGAAACTTGGAAGTGACGTCATGACGTCGCTTCCGTGTTTCCATTGCGGAGACAGAATCAAAGCCGTTTACGGCTGGACACTGGAGGTGCCGCATCGAGGATCGGGTCTCCCGGTGGGACGGGAGGCCTAGTCAGAGCCTGCGGGAGGGGGCGGAATGTCCACTCCCGCTCTTCCGGCATAACAACCGAGCGGCCATGAGCCGCATCGGTTGTTATGCCGGATAGCCAATCGCCGGCTCTAAACAACGGTACCGGGATGATGCCTGCAGCTGCGGGCATCATCCTGGTATAACGCCCGAAAGCCGAGGACACATATATGCGTTTGCTTGGCGTGAAAGGGTTAACACATAATGTAGTAATTGGCGTTTTTCTGCACTGGAAGAAAACCAGGCACCCCTATGACATACAGAAAACAACCGTTTCCTCTGTGCCCTTTTTTCACTGCAACTTAAGAGGTGTGGTGCAGAGCAGAGAACTCACACAATGTGCTTTCAGGGCTGTGCACCCGCACAGATGGCATACTGGGACTAGTGGCTATGTCCGTGCAGCCGCTGTGTCCTAACTGAAATCAACGGGACTAATATCTTAAAAAAAAAAAAAAAAATCAACAGGACTGCCTGCATGAGGAAGCATAGAATACCTGTGCTGCCCTGTGTGGGAAAACATGGCACTCGCATGGGCCTGCATATTCATACACCCCATGGGAAGGAAGCTTATTGCAGTGTATGGACTGCTGCTACACTATCAACCCAGGACATCACACCCACTATGTGCAGTGGGGTGGCCAGGTTATTTGGACTTTAGTACATGGTTTAATTCATGAAAAGTTTGAACTTACGCTTTAAAGCGTTTGTTACCCCAACATTTCATATTCCTGATATGTGCCTGTTGTACCATGTTCTTATATGAAAAGGTCCTGTTCTCTCTGTATAGCTTTCTTTCAGTGAAGTCCCCGATGTTCCTGCCAGTCCCTCTGCTTTCCCATCAGAAACTGACCACACTAAACAGAAGAGCACACCGTGGTCAGTTTTCTAGCTGTGCTGGGAACTTTGTGTTCTCTGCTTCAATGATCAGACTAGTCCTGACACTCCCCCCGCTGCACAGCCATTCACTGGAGAAAAAAAATGTGATCACTTTACGCAAACGTTTTGCCTTTCTATTTGAATCTGAATGGGTTGTTTTACAAATTAATCATTTGCAAACACCAAGTAATTTTCTAGAAAAAGAAGAATGATTTTTACATGTAGTAGTGGAATGCCAGAATTGGCATAGTATGAAAGTCACTAAGGCTACATTTAGATTAGAGATTAGGGCCGGTTTACACTGCTGCAATGTCAGACATCTGTGTGCAGATTGTAGGGCTGAATTTACATCGCATTCGGTTCAAACTCGTGCAGGACCAAGATGTGAACACCCATGCGATCCGATTCCTGTCCGAATTGACACTTTACACTGCAATATGCAAACTGATTTGGGGGTGTCATTAACTTTCTATTGACATTTTCAGCATTTCGCACAGTGCAATGTGAACTGCCGGGGGGAGAAATTCGATGCGAGAACCTGTACTGGATTTGCAGGGTTCCCACATTGCTGCAGTGTGAACCGAGCCTTAGGGCCGATGAGAATACTAGCAGACGTGGTCAGAGATCCCTGCTGCGACTCCAAAAAGCTAGGTGTGGCTGCCGTGCCATGTTTATTACAGTGACAAGTCACTGGCTGCGGTAGGTATTTGCAGCTATCTGCACTGGAAATCTGTGGTCATCTCTGATGGGCGCACCACAGGTAATCATTGGCTATGCAGAGCCGTGATGGCTGTGGCCCACCCATGAACTGTCATTATAGTGAACATGGTAGGTGGCCACACCTAGCCACAGTAGGAATCAGATTATTTCCGCTACCATTACCATCCCTCCCCCCCCAAATGTAGCCCAAGGCTGGGTTCACACTTGTGCGATGTTAGACATCACATCTGATTTGCACTGCACTGCACTGCCGTGCAGATAACATGCAATGCACTTTCAGCCACACAGATTGTATGGTTGAATTTGCACTAAAATGGTGCAGGACACTTTTTGGGCCGGAACTGAAATCTGATTGCATGGGTGTTCACACTCATGCGATCCGATTCATGCATTATTTGGCAGTTTGCACTGTGATCTGCGAACTGATCTGGGGGTGTCATTAACACCAGAAGGTAACATGCTGGTTCCTGCATATATGTGAATCAGGTCTAAAGCTTATTACTAGGGATGAGCTTCGGCGTGTTCGCATGGAACACGTGCAGAGCCCGCCAGGAAGACAGCGCGGCGCTGCGCTAATCACAGCCGGGGAGACATTGTCCCAATGCTCGGCTGCAGAGATCGGGAAATGTCTCCCTGGCTGTGATTAGCGCAGCGCCGTTCACACTTCCTGGCGGGCTCTGCACGTGTTCCATGCGAACAGGCTGGTGCTCATCCTTACTTATTACACACAGGCCTGTCGGGCGACATCAGCTGGTGGGTATGGCAGCTGGGCCGACTTATGTCAGGCGAGCATGCTGGAAGACCAGCAGCCGACCGCCACCCAATCAGCGCTTTTAGCCTATGGCTGAGATCGCTGTACCAACATATCCTTAGTGCAGTGGCTCAGGCAGCTGGGTTGAACAGAAAAAAAAACAACAAAATAAAAACCACAGAGGTGATCAAATACCACCAAAAGAAAGCTCCGTGTGTGTGTGTGGGGGGCAACAGAAGGACATCAATGTCGCACAATTGTCAGTTAAATGGACGCAGTGCCATATCACAATAATGGCCTGGTCAGGAAGTGGGTAAATCCAGTTTGGTTGAAAACCCCTGTGAATAAGAATTTATGTCTTCCAACCCCACGGCTGGCCTTTCCACTAGACAAATTCCACGTCCCAACAACCTGCCCTGAGAATGGCGGATGTATACCGACTCTTTCCCCACGCCACCTCTGCACTCTCTATGGGCAGAGTTACATGATACCTATACAATGAGAAGCCTACACAGTGCTACTGCCCTCGGCTGGTCAGGAGGACCGTGCAGCTCCCTGTCCGGTGAGTAAAGAGCCGATAACACAAGGCAGACTCCTCCATGAAAGCACGCGTTGTTATGAACAGTCACAACGGCCCCTGACCTCTCTCTTCGCCAGGGTGGCCATTCCCTCTGCCAAGACCCGGCAGCCGCACCGCTGACACAGCACAGCTCGAGAATTCTTCCCGTCCGCGGACACCAAAGACTCATCCATTCTACAGTGTGCACAAAAAGGCCGGAGAAGACACCGAGGTCACGTGACCGGCCTCTTGGGTGACATCACCACGTCATGTGACGTTCTCCAGAGCAGGCGGGTTCGCTTGTCTGACAGAACACCGGTCTGTTCAGTCAGCTGGTGAAGGCGCCAAGGCGGTAGGAAAAGGAGCTGTGGTGGTTTAATTCGTTACCATTCTGTGTTTTTTTTTTTAAATGAAGACTATTCCTGGGACTGTGTGCTCTGCTATGCATTGAATACAAAAAAATAAATTAGCAATTTTACAGAATTTATGGTGGCACGGCCATGTTTACACAAAATAGGCGACTACGTTTTTACTGCCTGTCGAAGACCCCTTTCACACTGAGGCGGTTTTCAGGTGTTTTAGCACTAGAAGTAGCATCTAAATAGCGCCTGAAAACCGTTCATGAATCACCCCTTCCTTACCGGGTCATAATATTAAGATGCCGCAGGAACCCTCCCTCCGGGTGGACGTCATATCATGTCCTTTCTTCCCGGTGTTCTGCCGAGATGTGTCCCCCTGGACTGCACAGGCGCAGTGCTCTAGCAAACGGAGCCGCTGGAAATTGCCGTATGTGAAGCAGCTGTAGACTGCGTCTGCGCAATGAACAGGACATGTGACAGACGTTGCCACACACTCTTGATGCTCGCTCCAGTCTGCAAAGGGCAGGTGTAAGGATGGCTAACGCAAGGGGCGGATGTGTATTACTATTATATATCATGTAAGGGGTTGGTGGCTACATCAAGGAGCAGGTGTATTACTATTATATATCGTGTAAGGGGCAGATGGCTACAGCAAGGGGCAGGTGTATTACTATTATATTGTGTCGTTTCTTGATAAAACCACATGATATGCAGTAATAGTAATGCAGATGACATAATAGTAATACACATCCGCCCCTTACACAATATTATTGTTTATTGTTTGTTTCTTATACAAGGCGCATAATTCACAAAACATGTTTGCATCGATGCGGTAGTATTACACCCGCCCTTTGCAGAGTGGAGCGGGCATTAGGAGCGTGCGGCACAATATCGTGCTCATGTGATTGACAGCTGTGTTCATCTTCGGTGATTTTCGAAGGTCCGTTGCGCCTGCGCAGTACAGAGTGGGCATTATCCGCCGGGACACAATTCTCAGCAGGACACCAACCATCTAGGGGGCATGCGCGGCCGAAGTGTGGATCGTGGATCTGTGTGTGTAAACACACAGATCCAACTCCTGTCAGAGGTGAGGAGACCAATGTGTGTTCCCAGAACATAGGAACACAGATCGGTCTCCTCCCCCTACAGTTAGAATCACTCAATAGGGAACACATTAACCCCTTCCCTGCCAGTCATATTTACACAGTAATCAGTGCAGTTATATAGCACCAATCACTGTATAAATGTGAATGGTCCCAAAAACGTGTGAAACGTGTCCGATATGTCCGCCGCAATGTCACGGTCACAAAAAAAAAAAAAAAACGTAGATCGCTGCCATCACTAGTAAAAAAAAAAAGCCATAAATCTATCCCCTATTTTGTAGACACTTTAACCTTTTTACCAAAAATAAGTAGAATACGTATCGGTCTAAACTGAAGATTTTTTTTTTAATTGTGATATTTTATTAAATCAGAAAGTAAAAATTATTGTGATTTTTTCAAAATTGTCGCTCTTCTTTTGTTTATAGCGCAAAAAAATAAAAACCGCAGAGATTATCAAATACCACCAAACGAAAGCTCTATTTGGGTACAGTGTTGCATGACCACGCAATTGTCCTTCAAAGTGCAACAGCGCTGAAAACTAAAAATTGGTCTGGGCAGGAAGGGGGTGAAAATGCCCTGTATGGAAGTGGTTAGGCACTATGCTATAGTGTGAAACGCATCAGCTGGTATCCTGTTTGCTGTGACATGTACGCTGTGATCTTAATTTTACAATAAAAAGCAATTTTCTTCAGACTGCGGCTGTCCAGATTTTCCCTTTTATTTTCCGTCTTTAATATGGATTGGATCCTGAGCAAACATTTTCTTTGGCCGCCCCCATGCAATTTTGCTCTTCACCCCAACATCCCAAAAAACAAACACTCACATAGACTAAAGAGCTTTTTACACCAGCAGACTCGATCGGCCCTCTTGTCCATGGGGCGGCTGTCCACTGACACCCACCAGGCATCCGACCCAACAAAATAGACTAAAAACAGACGTATGGCAATACGTTCGCCATCTATTTAGCGGGTCCGATTGGATGACAATTGACCATCCGACCACCACATAGAGCACAGTGGAGCGGACTGGGCTACCATGCCTGCATTTCCCACAGAAAAAAGGTGCATGCAGCATTTTAAAAATACAGTAGACCTGAAATCGCATCATGCTTTTGCACCATGAGGCTCACACAAGTGCTACCGTCTGCCACTAGCACTGACATCGGCTCCTACCCGAGGCCTCTTGAGTCGGATTCCGATGTACAGGCATGGCATGGGGCTGGGTCAGAGCATCATTGGAGCTCATGGCACCACCCGCTCCTTTTTTCGAGAATGCGCAGTAGGGAACCGGGCAGTGATGCCTCAAGGCTTCACTTTCTGATTCCCTCACAGAGGATGGTGGTGGGGGAAGCAGAGAGACAAACGATTGCTCGTCTTCTGCTGCCAGCATCGCGGGCGCGCTGGACAGGTAAGTGTCCATTTATTAAAAGTCAGCAGCTGCAGTATTTGTAGTTGCTGGCTTTTAATATTTTTTTTTTTTTGTGGGACCTCCGCTTTAAGGGATAGCTGCTTCGTACCCTAAAACAATGACTGGCCCCTGGGCAGCTGCTCCACTTTAACCACTTAAGACCAAAATGCAGCTAAAGGACCTTGCCCCTTTTTGCGATTCGGCACTGCGTCGCTTTAACTGACAATTGCGCGGTCGTGCAATGTGGCTCCCAAACAAAATTGGCGTTCTTTTTCCCCCACTAATAGAGCTTTCTTTTGGTGGTATTTGATCACCTCTGCGGTTATTTTTTGCGCCATAAATAAAAATAGAGCGACAATTTTGAAAAAAATTCAATATTTTTTACTTTTTGCTATAATAAATATCCCCCAAAAATATATATAAAAAAAAAAAATTGTTTTCCTCAGTTTAGGCCGATACATATTCTTCTACCTATTTTTGTTAAAAAAAAAAAAAAAATCGCAATAAGCTTTTATCGTTTGGTTTGCGCAAAATTTATAGCGTTTACATAATAGGGGATAGTTTTATTGCATTTTTATCATTTTTGTTTTTTTACTACTAATGGCGGTGATCAGCGATTTTCGTGACTGCGACATTATGGCGGACACTTCAGACAATTTTGACACCATTGTCAATTTCACAGCAAAAAATGCATTTAAAATGCATTGTTTACTGTGGCAATGGCAGTTGCAGTTTGGGAGTTAACCACAGGGGGTGCTCATGGGGTTATGTGTGACCTAACATGTGTTTACAACTGTAGGGGGGTGTGGCTGTAGGTGTGATGTCATTGATTGTGTCTCCCTATAAAAGGGATCACGCAATCGATGACGCCGCCACAGTGAAGAACGGGGAAGCCGTGTTTACACACGGCTCTCCCCGTTCTTCACCTCCTGAGACCGATCGCCGCACTCCAGCAGCGCCCGCAACCCACGGCTGGGTACAAGCACAGCACGTACCTGTACGTGCATGTGCCCAGCCATGCCATTCTGCCGACGTATATGTGCAGGAGGTGTTTCTTAAGTGGTTAAAGAAGGCCCTGGGCAGTTGCTCGGTCATGCAACCCTATACACAAATTGAAATTCGAGAATTTTTTTCACACAACTAGAGCTTTCTTTTAGCAGTATTTGATCACCACTGGGGTATTTTTTCTTTTTTTGCAATATAAATTAAGAGATACCAATCATTTTGAAAAAATACACAATACTTTTTGTTATAAAACATATCCAATAAAATCGATTTTTTTCATAACTTTAAGCCAAAATGCATTTTGCTACATGTTCTAGTATACTGATAGTATAGTTCTGATAGTGATCAAGATACTGATCCATACAGACACTACACTGGTAATAACGGTGATCAGCGACTTATATTGTGGTGGCCAATCTGGCACTAACTGACACTGGCTGGAAGGGACACTTAAAACCCCGGTCACACCAATCGCTACATTGAAATTGTGCTACTTTAAGGCCCCTTTCACATTGAGGAGTTTTTCAGGCAGTACAGCGCTAAAAATAGCGCTGCTATACCACCTGAAAAACTCCTGCCAAGCAACCCGAGGGCTTTCACACTGAGGCGATGCGCTGGAGGGAGAGAAAAAAAATCTCCTGTCAGCAGCATCTTTGGAGCGGTGAGAGGAGCAGCGTGTATACCGCTCCTTCACCGCTTCTTCCCATTGGAAACCGCGGCAATACCGCCTGCAAAGCGCTTCTATAGAGGGGATTAATACCGCACCGCTAGCGGCCGCAACTCGCTGCAAATCCGACGGTATAGCGCCGCTATTTTTAGCCGCGCCATACCGCCAGCGCGGCTCCCGCTCCATTGTGAAAGGGGCCTAAGTAAATTAGCACAATTTCAAAGTAGTATTTCACTGCTACTTCAGGTGTGAGTTGGAAGACATCTGTGCAACTTCATGCATAGATGTCTATGCAAGTCGCACCTGAACTTACAAAAAGTAGTGCAAAACTACTTTTAAAGTTGAGTCTGAGTCGCACCGATTTGACCGCTTCCAATGTGAACAATAGGGTGCAACTTGTCCTGCTGTTTGAAACTGCCAAATTGCATGACAAGTCGAACCGGTTGTTGTTAGTGACACAAATACAGTGGTAATGCTGTACACTGACACTACTAATGACACTGGCTGGGTGGCCATAAATTTACTGACAGTTTGTAAATATTGGGTGATTTACAGACTGTACGTAAATATCCGTTACATATAGCGGCCACCCATAAAAATATGGGAGCGGGGATGCTGGCCGGGCGCAGGGACGCATGAGCAGTTCAGAAGCCATTCCGGCTCAGCCGGGGGGGGAAGCAGGCATGGTGATGTTATGGCGTCGCTTGGCACCAGGAGGCCGTCTGGGACTGGAGAGGACTACTGTTGGGAGGCCCCAATGTAGTAGGAGCATGTTCCCCCAGATTGTGAGTGTCCTATCCAGGTCCTTACTGGTGAAGAAGCCATGCAGCCACAGGATTCACAACTGGAGGCGCAGCCAGATGAGAGCGAATGCAGCAAACACTCCAGCCAGGCCATACAGTCTCATTGGGGGGGGGTCACTAATGTAAGGAGTGAGTAAATACACTAAGGTAAGGGGGACACATATCAGTAACACCCCTCCCCCTTTGCCATAGCGTATTTACTCTGTGAAAAATGATCTGTGGTCACCAGAGTCCACCCCCCACACCCCCATTTCCTCTTAAATCAGTGTCCTCAAAGTACCCTTTTTCATGAGAGTCTACAGGACTCATGATGATATGACGGGGGAACTCTAAAGTTTGTGGGGCAAACATGAAAAGTGACCTTCGGGTACTAGGCTCTGTTTGTGGCATTTTCTATATCTTTGTGTACTGTGTTAGTTATTGAAAAGTGCTTTCCAAGGTCCGGAGCCATCGCATATCTTCTATTGTGAGACCCTATCCCTGACAACTCTGTGAGCATGCACATGGGTACTGGGCATTGCATTGTGATGCTTTACAGACTAATTTGTACTGTGTCAGTTAGCAGAGTGCAAGTTCAGAACAATAGTAAAGATTCTGATGTAATCCAGTCTCTGATGACTCTCTTTGCTAATAAGCCTCTAGTAGTTGAGATAAAAATATGGTGACCCAGTCTCTCAGCTCATTTAATTAATTTGACGAGACCCTTGCTCGCTCGCTTCCGCTCTCGTGACACTTCTCTGCTACTATTGGATCAGATTGCAGATTGCAACGTCTGATGGTTCAGTCGTCCAAGGCTCCGAGATCCGAACTACAGCTATGTGCCGTTCGAGATCCTTTAGAACAAACACCAGGCAGGCTGTATATAAGTTCAAACAGGACTCTTTTAATGGAAGTACACAACAAAGTTGTAAAGTCCATGCAGTCCCCCTTCAGGTCCTCTTCCATGCAAATGAGGACTTCAAAATGACTCAGCAGAGATTGGTCGGATAGTTTGAATAGAAGTACTGCTATGTGTATTGAGACAGAAGCCCCAGGGGGCAATCAATGTACACAATAGCCATACACAGAACAATGAGGGCCGTCTGGAGAGGGAGTAATCCTTAAGACATGGCAGAGACCCCCCACTGTGTAACAGATTTCAAGTAGAAACACTTTAGCATTCCAAGGTCCATGACAATGAATATGACTGTTTGGGATGGCAGCATTGAGTACTGCCTCACTTTGGGCTTTGCAGTCATTGTCTGTAAAAGAGGAAAGTTCCGCTACATCAAGTGACATTGTTTTTTTTACTCCCCTGAAGGAACCAACGTCTATATTTTACATCCTAGTAACCATGTTGCTTTTGGATAGTTTTCTTCAGTGGCTTCTTCTGCCTGAACCCTACACTGTGTTTTCCGGACCTCTTATATCTATTTCTGACCTTGTGTCAGTCTGTGTACGATCATTGGAAAAACCTGTTTGCAGACATTCATTATGCATTCTGTATTTTACCAGATTCTTGATGACTCAGGTACTGTATGTAATCAGATGTGTAACAAGAACAATCTGCGCTGCCCCTGTTATACAGATGATGACGGCGATATAAAAACCACCTATAAGTGAAAAAACAACTATAATTGCATGTTTAGAATGAAAATGAGTGATATAACACTAAATAACAGTGCTGCATCTAAGTAAAAAGCCTGAATATGAGGCTCAACAAACATGGAAAAATTATAACAAAAAGTGCGCAACCTGAATAAATGATAAAAAAAATTAATAATAATAAAATAAACCAGTTTCAAAGTCCTGATATAAAGAAAAAATAGGAAATCAACTGAATGATTCAATCCTATAGATCAGTGGTCTCCAAACTGCGGCCCGAGGGCCGGATGTGGCCCTTTGCTTGCCCTTATCCGGCCCTTGGAGCACTATCCCTCCCAATGATACGAGACACTATTCTGCCATCTGACACCGACAATGGAGCACAATTTCTCCCACTGACACCACTAATAAAGCACTATTCCTCCCTATGATACAGCAATGGGGCACTATTCCTCCCTATGATACAGCAATGGGGCACTATTACTCCCTATGATACAGCAATGGGGCTCTATTCCTCCCTATGATACAGCAATGGGGCTCTATTCCTCCCTATGATACAGCAATGGGGCACTATTCCTCCCTATGGTACAGCAATGGGGCACTATTCCTCCCCAAGATACAGCAATGGGGCACTATTCCTCCCCAAGATACAGCAATGGGGCACTATTCCTCCCCAAGATACAGCAATGGGGCACTCTTCCTCCCTATGATACAGCAATGGCGCACTATTCCTCCCTAAAATTCAGCAATGGGGCACTATTCCTCTCTATGATACCATCAATGGGGCTCTATTCCTCCCTATGATACAGCAACGGGGCACTATTCCTCCCTGTGATACAGCAATGGGGCACTATTCCTCCCTATGATACCAGCAATGGGGCTCTATTCCTCCCTATGATACAACAATGGGGCACTATTCCTCCCTGTGATACAGCAATGGGGCACTATTCCTCCCTGTGATACAGCAATGGGGCACCATTCCTCCCTGTGATACAGCAATAAGGGACTATTCCTCCCTATGATACAGAAATTGGGCTCTATTCCTCCCTATGATACAGCAATGGGGCACTATTCCTCCCTGTGATACAGCAATGGGGCACTATTCCTCCCTATGATACAGCAATGGGGCACTATTCCTCCCTGTGATACAGCAATGGGGCACTATTCCTCCCTGTGATACAGCAATGGGGCACTATTCCTCCCTATGATACAGCAATGGGGCACTATTCCTCCCTATGATACACTAATGGGGCACTATTCCTCCCTATGATACAGCAATGGGGCACTATTCCTCCCTATGATACAGCAATGGGGCACTATTCCTCCCTGAAATACAGCAATGGGGCACTATTCCTCCCTATGATACCAGCAATGGGGCTCTATTCCTCCCTATGATACAGCAATGGGCACTATTCCTCCCTATGATACAGCAATGGGGCACTATTCCTCCCTATGTACATAGAGTCCCATAGGAGCTTCCCACCTGCGTGTATTCATCCCTGAAACAATCTAATGCTTCAACCGATCCACACAGCAAATAAATGACTTCACAGTATTCCTAAGTGAATAGCCGCTTACCAGATCCTAGGATAATATAGGCACTGTACACATCAATCGTCAGCTGGATCGGGATGCTCACACCGGCTCCTTTCCCTCCTCTGCAGATTGCAGGGATCGTAGGGTCTCCTAGCAGGTCTCTCAGTGTAGGAGTTCACGTGCAGGGAAGGTATTAGGAATGTTGTAAATGGAGAAAAAAAGAAAGGCTTCATAGTGCAGCGATATACTTAAAAAAGGGGGCACTTTATTCCACTTTATGATAATAAATCACTGACATCAATGAAGGCTTTTTGCAACAAAGTAAAAAGATTCAAACCAGCTTTGGTTGTACTGATCAGCTGGGAGCGTGGTGACGTCAGCTACTGATGCTCCACCCGACGCTGCGTTTCTTTCTATTGGACTTCAACGGGGAAGGGATCCCTGCAATCTGCAGAGGAGGTAAAGGAGCCGGTGTGAACATCCCGATCCAGCTGACGATTGATGTGTACAGTGCCTATATTATCCTAGGATCTGGTAAGCAGCTATTCACTTACTTGCAGAAGGATTACTGTGAAGTAATTTTTTGCTGTGTGGATCGGTTGAAGCATCAGATTGTTTCAGGGAGGAATACACGCATGTGGGAAGCTCCTATGGGACTCTATGTTTACCATTTATAGGATTGAATCATTCAGTTGATTTCCTATTTTTTCTTTATATCAGGACTTTGACACTGTTTTTTTTTTATTATTAAAGGGGAGTTCCACCCACAATTTCACTTTTTAAATATAAATACCCCTGTAATACACAAGCTTAATGTATTCTAGTAAAGTTAGTCTGTAAACTAAGGTCCGTTTTTTTAGGTTGTTACAGCATTTAGATGTTTATAATCTTAAATGTGGGCATCATGAAGTCAGACTGTATGACTTCCTGGATTTCAGCTTTGCATATCTCGCACATGCTCAGTGCTGCACAAGCAATGTAATAGGTTTCAGTCAGGTTTGCAAGGACTACTGGGAAACATGATGCCTATCCCAGAAACCCTTGCAAATAGCCTTCTGACTTAAAAGCCTAGGCCAGTGATGGCGAACCTTGACACTCCAGATGTTTTGGAACTACATTTCCCATGATGCTCAGGCACTCTGCAGTGTAGTTGAGCATCATGGGAAATGTAGTTCCAAAACATCTGGGGTGCCAAGGTTCGCCCTCACTGGCCTAGGCTAATAAGGAGGAGGAAGTAATGAAGGACTAAAAAATAAAGGTATTTACAAGCAACAAAATAAATAAAAATTGTCCATTCTGAACACTATGAGATTAGGACATGCAGCACAGTGTAACGTTTGGGGGCTATAGCTCAGCAGGGATTCAGTGCTTAAACCGTTGTTTTGAAGAAAAAAAGGCTTTTATTCACAGAAAAACAAACCAAGGCTTTCTCAGCATGTCAGAAAACTATAACATAAAAGTCCGCTTGGCTCCAGCCTCAACAAAAAGTCTGCTTATTTCCAGCACAAAACAGTGAAAGCAAATGACATACGGTTTGTTGCAAGACAAGTCTTCATCCCCTGCACTCCACAAGTCCTCACTGTGCAGCTAGCAGACTTCCATCTTGTCCTCATCAGGTGCACTCTCCAAACTCACTCACCACCTCCAGCACCACTTCCTGCTTTAATGGGTGGTTCTCTGGGAGAGTTAACACCACGTGCGATGGCTCCCAAGGTTTAGGAGTGGAGGCTCCGTCCCACCCAAATAACACTTTGGAGCCTCCAAAATTCCAGGCCCCAAACTACTTTTTTAAGATAGAGAAGACTGCGAGCCAGTCCTATCTGAATTAGCGCCTGCCTGGAACTTTTCACCCCCTTTTGGGTGACCCCCTGAACCTTCTACCTCTTTTTAAATGGACCATAGTCCAAATAGTGGTGCCGTATAGCACCCGTCCAGGACCCAACCCCGGCGTCCTGTACATATCCCCCCCTCTGCCTCAACGCGGAGGTGTTGGAGGCACCAGTAGATACCATACAATGGACTCGGGAGAGGGCATCGGCATTCTGATGCTGTCTCCCGGGTCTGTGCTCTACCACGAAATTGAACTCCTGGAGAGAAAGGAACCACCTTGTTACCCTGGCATTGGTGTGCTTATTCTGTCTCATCCAGGTAAGGGGAGCGTGGTCTGACACCAAGCGAAACTTGCTGCCCAGGAGGAAATATCGTAGGGAGTCCATAGCCCACTTGATGGCCAGACACTCCCGCTCCACCACCACGTAATTTCTCTCAGCTGCCGTCAGCTTCCTACTAAGAAAAACCACAGGGTGCTCTTCTCAATTGATTTCCTGAGACAGGACCGCTCCCAACCCTTCACTTGAAGCATCTGTCTGCACTACAAAATCTTTTGTAAAATCTGGAGCTACAAGCACCGGATCTTGGCACAAAGCTGTCTTAAGCTTTTGAAAAGCTGTCTAGGCCTCGGCGTTCCACTTTATCATCACTGACTTTCTGCCTTTGGTCAGGTCGGTCAGCGGTGCAGCAATAGTGGCAAAGTTGGGGACAAATCTCCTATAATAGCCAACTATGCCCAAAAACGCTCTGACCTGCTTCTTGGTTAGGGGACGGGGCCAGTCCTGTATGGCTTCCACCGTACTCATTTGGGGCTTCACCAGCCCTCTACCCACAATATACCCTAGGTATTTTGCTTCCTCCATCCCAATGGCACACTTCTCGGGGTTGATGGTGAACCCTGCTCTTCAAGGAGTCTACGACTGCCTGAACCCGGGGAAGGTGGGACTCCCAATCAGTGCTGAAGATGACTATGTCATCTAGGTAGACGGAAGCGTACCGTTGGTGTGGACGCATAGTTTTGTCCATGGCCCTTTGGAATGTGGCAGGGGCTGAGTGTAGACCAAATGGCATCCTCTTATATTGGAAGTGGCCTTCCGGGGTAGAGAAGGCTGTCTTCTCCCTGGCTTCCATAGTCAGGGGAATCTGCCAGTACCCTTTTGTGAGGTCCAGCGTGGTAATGTACCTGGCAGGACCCAACCTCTCAATTAGCTCATCTACCCGTGGTACGGGATATGCGTCAAACTTGGAGACTTCATTAAGCGTTCTGAAGTTGTTGCAGAAGCGGAGGGTGCCGTTGGGCTTGGTTACCAACACAATTGGACTTGACCATTCGCTCTGCGACTCTTCAATGACTCCAAGCTCGAACATGCTTTTAACCTCTTCCGACACTGCCACCCTATGAGCTTCTGGGATACGGTAAGGCTTTAACCTGACTTTTACATTGGGCTCAGTCACAATGTCATGCTCGATGACGTTGGTGCGACCGGGCAACTCTGAAAACATGTCTCTATTTCTTTGTAGAAACTCTTTTGTTTGCTGGGTTTGGGGCCTAGTCAGGGTAGCAGCAACCTGCACCAAGTCGATCCCTGCATAGTCCCCTGACTGTACCCCTACTACCGCGGACACCTGTTCTGTCTCTTCAGGGTTTCAACAAATTGATGTGATAGATCTGGTATGGTTTTCTTTTCCCCGGCTGATGCACCTTGTAGTCCACCTCACCGACCTTCTCTACCACCTCAAATGGGCCCTGCCACTTGGCCAAGAACTTGCTCTCCACCGTGGGTATTAGAACAGCCACCCGGTCTCCTATTTGGAACTGTCTAATTTTAGCCGACCTGTTATACACTCTTCTTTGGGCATCCTGAGCCTTCTGCATGTGCTCCCTCACCAGCGGCATCACCTTAGCCACCCTCTCTCGCATTTAAGAGATATGCTCTACCACCGTTTTGTGCGGTGAGGACTCACTTTCCCACGTTTCTTTTACCAGGTCGAGTAACCCCCGGGGCCTTCGTCCATACACTAACTCAAATGGCGAGAAACCCGTGGACGCTTGTGGGACCTCCCGGATAGCAAACAACAGGGCAGGGAGTAGCATATGGAGAAAGAAAGTGCAGCGCTATACTAATTAGTTTTGTGAAAATGCTGCCAAATTCACATGACATAATAATGTGAAATCAAACAAAAATTGTATGTAAAAACATAGTAAAAGACAATTGTATTAAACATGTGTGGAATACTAATAAAGTCCATACATATGTTAACAAACTGATGAGTGAAGAAACCAACCAAACAAAATAAACAAAAATGAACAGTTCATAGGTGTGTCCCAAATGGATGAATGAAATCTTCACATATGATGCCAGTTCAAGGAAATTAAGACAACAATGATGGCTTGTCTGTAGTAACCTTCAGACTATCAAAATCAATGGAAATGGATACTCTTACCAGCTGTGGTGGACTCACATGTTAGTACTAACAGCAAGTCGGATCAGGCATGGTGGTCACAACGGACCCTGGGCTCTGTGCGTGAAAGGTTTTGCAGCGATGGTCACTCCGGCTGAGATGATGGATTCAATCTTGGTCAGATACCTCACTTCAGGGACAGAAACCCGGATAGCAAAGGGCCAAAATGGAGGAATGGCCAGGCTCATGTATCAACACAACATGTGTGGCATGGGAAAAAGAAAAAAGAAATGCTCCCAATGGTGCAGATCAAAAAACCAATGAAGGCTTTATTTAAAATAAATGAATAAAATCACGTGAAAAATGTATCTAAAAGCAGTATGGGGTACTATGGATGTTACCCGACGCGTTTCGGCTCAAAGCCATCAACAGGGGCATCTGTCTGTACCCCCCACACTGCTGAGTTTAAATAAGACAAGTAGTCCGGAACTCCACCCCTGAAAGGGAGGAGACAGGAAGTGGACAATCTTGACAGGATATAGTACATCAAAACAAATGCTCTAATATACAAATATAAAGCAGAATCTGTCATACCAATATTTGACATGATTGAACAATCAAAAAGGTAAACGTATAAAACATAAAGCATATACAGTATATATAATGGCATGTAAATAGTAATGAGCATCTAATTCAAACTTTACCGAAACATATATCCCAATGGACAGCAAAGCAGCATACAATAAAACATAAAAAACATGCATGCCTTATAAGTAGTGACCAGTAAGGGGCCGTGATCAGCTGCCATAAGCAACACTAAGCCACTCTAATGGACCACAGCACTACCCTATACAAAAAGGTCTGCCCAAAAACTAAGTTAATGCAGTGCATGACAATAAAGAAACAGGAACCACATAAAAATCCGTCTGTTGGGGACACACAGAATAACCAATGAGAGCAAGGGAAGACTGAGGGGCGGGTCCGGTGATGTAGGAAGGAAATACATCCAATCCGCGTCACTCGTAGTTAACCGCACCCCCATGCCTGCCCAATGTCATGTGGAGAACTAGACGATGGACAGCACAAAGATCTATGGCCAATCCAAAGTAGGTGGGCGCGGCGCCGATAACGTCATCGACACCGTCGCTCACAACCAATCAAATCTGATATGGAAATTTCTGCACCTCCTGATGCCATTTCAGCTAGGACGTTGGTTTATGAGGCTCCTCCTCAGCCCTCACCAAAACCTCCCCCTAAAAAGTCAATATTAAAAATCCCCCTAGAAATCCACCTCCACACACAGAGGCTCGGGGTGGATATCCACCTGCTTCTAATAGCAGGGGTTTTCAACATAGAGGAAGGGGTCAAAATCGGGGTAACAGGAGTTATACCCAACAAGGTTATAATTACACACACCCTGGAGATTACGATGGGGGCCCCCCTAGATGGGCACACGAGAGTGGTTCAATCAGAAGAGGATCTGCCCACCACACTCCAGTGCGATCCCCTTATTATAATACTCCATACATTGGAGAAACACATGGGACCCATTATGATTCCCGTCCTTATCCCCACTATTATGGGGATGGCGAGGATCATTTAAGAGCATCCCATGATGGGTGGTATGAGGAACCGGGTTTTCCCAGACCTCAGGGCTTCCATCCTCCCACATACCACTTACCTCACAGCCAAAGACCAAACGAGGCACCAGAGGCGGCTGGCGTGCTCAGCAACAAAAAAAGAAAAATCTCAGAGGTCTAGGTCTATTCAACCTTAGCTCAGTTGTGCTTTCTCAAGAGGAACAGGTTATCCTTGATAAGGGTTTAAAATTTGTTCCCCCCAGGAAGCTCAATAGTTTTTCCACCTTCATTGATGTGCAAAAATTCATTCGCAAATTAAACATACAGAGACATTTTTTATCACTACCTACGTCCACCCCACAGGTTAGGTCTTTGGCTTTGCCAGCCAATCCCTCTCCTAGTACTTCAAATTCAACCACGAATGTAGCGACCATACACTCTGGCTTGTCCAATCCCTCTCTATTTAACCCAGCGGCTAACACAGCCCATTCTGTTAATGTGTTCCGCAGCTTAGTCTTGAGCGATTTGGACAAGCTACCTAAAAAGAGATTCCATCAAGATCCGGCTATCCAAGCGGGCCTACAGACTCTTTGTGCTAATAAAAATATTATCATTCGCCCAGCCGCCAAAGGCGGGGGACTGGTAATATTAGATAAGGAAATGTATCTCCGGGAGATGAATAGATTATTGAGTGACAAGACCACTTATATCATTCTCCCCGGGGATCCTACTTTTAAATATAAAAAAGCCTTATCTGCTCTGATTAAAGAAGGTTCGCCCCTTAACATCTTGAACAAGGAGGAGGCGGATTATTTGATCCCTTTGGCCCCACGTATGTGAGGGCTTACCTAGAGTGGAGTCCATTTGCAGACTTGTGAGCTACCTTTGCGACCTGATGCGATCCGCCCCCTGAGATTGGGACAGAGGGACGGACGCACCGGGAGGCACCGGTACCAGCGGGAAGATGATGGTCAGGTGCGTGGAGCAGGTACAGGCGGATCACCAACTGGAAGGCTGCAGCAGATGAACAGAAGACCGTTCAGGCACAAAAGTACTTCACTGGTCAGGGCAGGGCTGAAAACAGGTCCAGGAGACAAGCCGTGGTCAGGGGCTGGAGAAGATAGGGAAAGTCCAAAAATACAAGCCGGGGTCAAAGGGCAGGTGAAGATCGGGTATCCAAAGTCCAAGCCGGGGTCAGGGGTTCAGGCAAGCAGAAGTCCAAAAACGAGCCAAGGGTCAAAAGCCGGGGGTCAGTCTTGCAGCAGAAGATCAACATATAGGAGCTGTTGGCACAGACAGAATGATCTGTTTAGAATGAACTGACAAGGCTGTCAGAGTGAGGCAGGGCTTTATACCCTGGATAATTTGGGTAAATTGCCTCAGCTGGACCAGAATATTTAGGTGCAGATTGCAATGAGATCAAGCAGTCAGCACCAGGCTTCAATGGACAGCTAAACTGGAAGGTGGCTCAGAGATAAGGAGTTGGAATAACAACAGAGCGGTCCTGGGTTCAATTCCCCGGTACTGACCCTGACAACGTATTCCGGTCATCTATTACCTGCCGAAGGTTCACAAGGACCCCGTCAATCCCCCTGGGCGACCGATCGTCAGCGGGATTGACTCTGTGACATCTCGCATCGGCAGGTATATAGATCACTACCTGCAGCCCTTGGTAAAATTGGTTCCCTCTTATCTGAGGGATACCAAGGATACCATTAAACGACTGGAGGCTGTTCATTATCAGGGAGAAATACTGATGGTAACGGCAGATGTTGCTGCCTTATACACATGCATCTCCCACCAATTGGGACTGGATGCAGTGGAATTGTTTCTTACACGCAATCCATCCCTTTCTGTTATCCAGAGGAACTTCATCATGGAGTTATTGGACTTTGCCACAAAGCATAATTACTTCTGGTTTCAGGGCCAGTTCTTTTCCCAAGTCAAAGGCGTGGCTATGGAGGCTAAATATGCCCCCAGCCTCGCCAACTTGTTTATGGCCCAGTGGGAGGAGGATGTCGTCGATGCCCCACAGAGACCCGAATTGGTCCTGTGGGCGCGTTATATCGACGACATCCTCCTCCTTTGGAAAGGCACGAGAGAGTCTCTCGACTCTTTCATGTCTTTCCTTAATGACAACAATCGTGGGATTGTGTTGTCATACGAAGTCAGTTCAACCTCCATTCATTTTTTGGATCTTGAGATCTCAGCCATTGGTGGTCATTTTGAATTTAAGACCTTTTTCAAGCCTACCGACCGGAATGGTCCCACAGGGCCAGTTCCTTAGGATGAAGAGGAATTGTACCAGAAGGGAGGACTTCGAGTCTCAGGCCGCGTACACACGAGGGGATATGTCCGCTGAAAACGGTCCGATGGACCGTTTCAGCAGACATCTCCGCTCGTGTGTATGGGCTAGCGGACAGATTTCTCCACCCGACAGATTTCAAAGCAAGCTTTGAAATCTATCCGGTGGGAATCTGTCCGCCCGACATGTCTGCTGGTTAGTACACTTACCAGCAGACATGTCGGCCCCCACCGCCGCCGCGCCGCTGCCGAATGGATTCGGCGCATGCGCGGAAGTGTTTTACTTCCTGGTGCGGTGACGTGGCGGTGACGCGGCGGCGTCAACGTCACCGCCACGTCACCGCGCCGTCCGGCGGCGGGGAATTTGATCCGATGGTGTGTACACGCCATCGGATCAAACTCCCGATCGGACATATCCGATGGAAATGGTCCGCGGACCGTTTTCATCGGATATGTCCGATCGTGTGTATGGGGCCTCAGTGTTAGACCTTAAGGGATAGATTTTTAGACAAAGGATACAGAGTTTGTGATTTGGATGATGCCATCAACACTGTATCCAACATAGAAAGGTCTTCTCTATTGGTTGATAAACCTAAGAAAAACTACGATGATGGGTTCAAATGGTCTTTTTTCACTGACTTTTCTGTACAGCATAACGACATTAAGAAAATACTTAATAGACACTGGAAGGTGCTCCGTAGCGACAACATTTTGGGACCTTGCCTACCTGAGAAAGCAGGTCTAATCTTTAGGGGAGCCAAATCTATACAGAGTGACATTGCACCCAATGTCATAGACTCCCCTATAAAGGCCACGATCTTTCCAGAAACGAAAGGATACCATCCGTGTCGGAAGTGTAACACATGCATTGTCAATGTTTTAGGCAGACGAAGAACAGACACATTCATTTCTACTGTGACTAACCGCAGTTATAAGATGAAACAGTTCACCACATGCTTTACTAGTTACATAGTGTACCTCATCACATGTCCCTATAAAATGCAATATGTGGGCCGACCCATTCGGAACTTTGCCATTCGAGTTAACGAACATTTGGGTAAGATCAAAAAGGGATGCCCTAAACACACTGTCTCCAGACATTATTTGGAGCACCACGCCAGTGACCCCAGGCTTACTTCCTTCCAAGTCATTGATAAGTTTGTCCCCCACTGGAGGGGCGACTCTTGTACTAGAGGTGTCTCCCGTTTGGAGACTTTTTGGATACATGAGCTCAGGAGCTACACGCCCCACGGTATGAATGTGGATTGGGATGTCAATTGCTTCATTAACCGGGCGTGAGCTCCTGTGCTCATGTGTCCAAATTTTGGAGAGAAGAAAGAATTATATAATTATATACCCATTCCAGTGTTTTTACCCCCCTTTTTGTGGATATGCGTCCATCTATTGGGCAGTTGTGACGTTCATGTCCCATTTAGGTGTTACACTGGTTGTTCTTTTTTTTCTAGTTTACTAAAGTTTTGCTTTTGCACATCTTATGTTGTTTTACACATTAACATTACTGTTCTCCCATAAATACATCTTGGTGTCATTAGCTTGTTCATGGCTTATATGGGAGGGTGTCCCCTGGGGTTGGAATTCATGGCGGGTGGAGTGTTCCTTCTCTGGAGACATGGACTTCCACCCCTCCCCCCTCGTCTTCAGTCCATGAGGGTCACGTCATGACGCATCTATGTACGTTCGGGAAGTGGGGGTAGTTTTACCCGCTTCCCAAATCGGCCATGCGCCTGTGCCTCCCGATGGGCGGAGGCAATGGGGACGTACAGCCGTCACCGTGCTTATCCATTCAAATTAATGGGCGGAAGTTTAGATGACGTTTTTGACGTCTCGCCCACCCATTGGATTGCATGTCTGGCTGCCCAAGCCTGTCAGTCACGGATGCGGTTCCCCTTGGATTGGTTGTGGGCGGCGGTGTCGATGACGTTATCGGCGCCGCGCCCACCTACTTTGGATTGGCAACAGATCTTTGTGCTGTCCATCGTCTTGCCCGCCCATTGGACTGCATGTCTGGCTGCTGAAGCCTGTCAGTCACGGATGCGGTTCCCCTTTGATTGGTTGTGAGCGGCGGTGTCGATGACGTTATCGGCGCCGCACCCACCTACGTTGGATTGGCCATAGATCTTTGTGCTGTCCATCGTCTAGTTCTCCACATGACATTGGGCAGGCATGGGGGTGCGGTTAACTACGAGTGACGCGGATTGGATGTATTTCCTTCCTACATCACCGGACCCGCCCCTCAGTCTTCCCTTGCTCTCATTGGTTATTCTGTGTGTCCCCAACAGACGGATTTTTATGTGGTTCCTGTTTCTTTATTGTCATGCACTGCATTAACTTAGTTTTTGGGCAGACCTTTTTGTATAGGGTAGTGCTGTGGTCCATTAGAGTGGCTTAGTGTTGCTTATGGCAGCTGATCACGGCCCCTTACTGGTCACTACTTATAAGGCATGCATGTTTTTTATGTTTTATTGTATGCTGCTTTGCTGTCCATTGGGATATATGTTTCGGTAAAGTTTGAATTAGATGCTCATTACTATTTACATGCCATTATATATACTGTATATGCTTTATGTTTTATACGTTTACCTTTTTGATTGTTCAATCATGTCAAATATTGGTATGACAGATCCTGCTTTATATTTGTATATTAGAGCATTTGTTTTGATATACTATATCCTGTCAAGATTGTCCACTTCCTGTCTCCTCCCTTTCAGGGGTGGAGTTCCGGACTACTTGTCTTATTTAAACTCAGCAGTGTGGGGGTACAGACAGATGCCCCTGTTGATGGCTTTGAGCCTAAACGCGTCGGGTAACATCCATAGTACCCCATACTGCTTTTAGATACATTTTTCACGTGATTTTATTCATTTATTTTAAATAAAGCCTTCATTGGTTTTTTGATCTGCACCATTGGGAGCATTTCTTTTTTCTTTTTCCCATGCCACACATGTTGTGTTGATACATGAGCCTGGCCATTCCTCCATTTTGGCCCTTTGCTATCCGGGTTTCTGTCCCTGAAGTGAGGTATCCGACCAAGATTAAATCCATCATCTCAGCCGGAGTGACCATCGCTGCAAAACCTTTCACGCACAGAGCCCAGGGTCCGTTGTGACCACCATGCCTGATCCGACTTGCTGTTAGTACTAACATGTGAGTCCACCACAGCTGGTAAGAGTATCCATTTCCATTGATTTTGATAGTCTGAAGGTTACTACAGACAAGCCATCATTGTTGTCTTAATTTCCTTGAACTGGCATCATATGTGAAGATTTCATTCATCCATTTGGGACACACCTATGAACTGTTCATTTTTGTTTATTTTGTTTGGTTGGTTTCTTCACTCATCAGTTTGTTAACATATGTATGGACTTTATTAGTATTCCACACATGTTGAATACAAATTGTCTTTTACTATGTTTTTACATACAATTTTTGTTTGATTTCACATTATTATGTCATGTGAATTTGGCAGCATTTTCACAAAACTAATTAGTATAGCGCTGCACTTTCTTTCTCCACGTTCACTTTGACTTTGTTTGTCTGTGTGCTGGCTGCTACATTGTTTTTTGCTTTTCTTTGATAATTAGCGCAGTTGTTTTCCCCACTTTTACAGGGAGTAGCATATCCCAATCCTTCCCATCTTTCTGGACCACTCTTTTCAACATGGACTTTAGGGTTTTATTAAATCTTTCGACTAGGCCATCGGTCTGCGGGTGGTAGACGGACGTCCGCAACTGCTTAATTTGAAACAGTTTGCACAAGTCCGCCATCACCTTTGACATAAAAGGGGTACCCTGGTCTGTCAGGATCTCTTTGGGGAACCCAGTTCGTGAGAACATTTGAAACAATTCCTTGGCAATGGCCTTAGAGGAGGTCTTCCTCAAAAGGGACGGCTTCTGGATACCTAGTTGCGTAATCTAGGATGACCAATATGTATTGGTGCCCCCATGCCGACTTTACCAGGGGTCCCACCAGATCCATAGCGATCCGCTCAAACGGGACTTCGATAATTGGCAAGGGTACCAGAGGGTTTCTATAGTGTGGCACTGGGGCAGTTAACTGGCAAATGGGACAAGACGCACAGTACCTTTTAACCTCGGCCTTCAACCCTGGCCAGTAAAACCGGTCGGTTATCCTGGCCTCTGTTTTCTCCACCCCCAGGTGTCCTCCCAGTGCATCGTTGTGGGCTAGATCGAGGAGCATCCACCTATATGGTTGGGGAACCAGCAACTGCTCTAGTTTCCCCTCGGCTCTCAGCCACTCGATACAGTAAGTCCCCCTTAAACGCAAAGTGAGGGAACCTCTGATCTGCGTCTGGCATTTGTGGGACCCCATCAATAACAGAAACCTGCTCTCGAGCATTGACCAAGGTAGGGTCCTGTAATTGGGCGGTACCAAATGCACCCCTGGACACATCTAGATCTGGATGTACTGGCCTTGAGGATGTTTCCCCTTCATCCTCCTCAACCGGGGAGAGCTCCTCATCATCCTCCCCCAGCATAACTTGTAATGGGAAGACTTCCCTCCCCTCAGAAATCAACTCGGGTTTAAGACCTAGGTCAGGGGCATTATCCTCCACATTAGCATTCCCTGCGACTTCATTATCAATGACAGGTATTTCCATATCAGAGGGGTGTATTTCAGGTCCGGACCCCTCAGACCCTGTCCCTTTCAGGCCCAGTGTCTCCAGTTCCCCTGATAACCCCATCTGTACCTCGTTCCATAGTTCCAGAAATTGTGGACAGTCCCGCCCCACTATGATGTCATGAATTAAACTGTTTACCACCCCGACCTCCTGTGTAACTGAGGCATGGCCATAAGAGACAGTCACCGGGACCAAGAGGTACTCCTTGGTGTCCCCATGGATACATACTACCCAAAGAGTTTTAGTCACTGGTCCAAGTCTCCCAAGTACCCTGGCATGTACTAACGTTACCATGCTACCGGAGTCCAGTAGGGCCCTGGCAGGAAGGTGGTTCACCCACACTTCACACTCAAACCGTCCTGCAGCCAGATCAAGATGAGTGGTACACACACTTTGCACATAGAAGGAGCTTCTCCGACCAGTTCCGCACTCCATAGGCTCCTCCTGCAGTGGGCATTGTGCCCGGGTATGCCCCCAGGACCGACATCGCCAACACTGTAGGTTCTCCATCCTTGGGACAGGTGCCAACCTTCGTGCTTCTACGGAAGCTGGTGCAGGTTTTCGGGTTCCAATGTCTGGCGGTGCCTCTCTCCTAGGTGTTGGGGCTGGTCTGGTCATCCTTCGTCAGGGTTCTCGATGCTTGGCAGGCCCAAGCAAATTCTCTACAACGGTATATCTTTCAACCAACTCAACCAGCTGGTAAGCCGTTGCAGGGTCTCCATGGCTTACCCAGCGCTGTAGGTCCTCTGGCAGGGACCGCAGGTACCAGTCCATCACTACCCGTTCCACCATTTGTGGACCGGACAACTTTTCGGGCTGCAGCCACTTTTTGACCAACTGTATCAGTTCATGCATTTGGGACCTGGGTGGTCTGTCAGGTTTGTACCACCAGCGATGCACCCTCTGAGCCCGAACGGCTGTGGTTACCCCCAAGCGGGCCAGGATCTCTGCCTTCAGTCGCTCATAGTCACTGATGTGCTCAGATGGGAGATCAAAATAGGCCTTTTGTGGGTCACCAGTGAGAAAAGGGGAGATAATGCCAGCCCATTGGTCACAGGGCCACCCCTCTCTCTCTGCTACCCTTTCAAAGGTAGTAAGAAAGGCCTCCACATCATCGCTGGGTGTTTTGTAAAAAATGGCTGGCTCTCACGGACACTTGGTTGCCAGTGGCAACGACCGCTTGCTCTCGTCCCTGAGCTAGCCGCTGTACTGCCTCCTGCAAGGCAGCCACCTGTGCTTGAGAGGACTCCTGCTGAGCGGTAAACTGGACGACTAACAGTCGTGTGTTTTCTTGCTGCTGAGCCATCGCTTCCTCATGGCGACGGTTTGCCTCTGCCAACGCTTGCTGCTGGGTTCGCGGTGGCTTGCTGCTGGGTCACAGTGGCTTGTGCCAGAGCCTTGATAACCTCCTCCATGCTTTTGCTTGTTGCTTGCAATGTCTGGGCTGACTTCACCCAAGACATGCCATAAGCACACTGTCCTTTTAAATGTCAGTTTTTAGTTTTAAACGGTTTTGCGCCTGCAAATGCACTGTGCCCGCATTCTCCACCAATTGTAGGTTTGGGGGCTATAGCTCAGCAGGGATTCAGTGCTTAAACCGTTGTTTTGAAGAAAAAATGCTTTTATTCACAGAAAAACAAACCAAGGCTTTCTCAGCATGTCAGAAAACTATAACATAAAATTCCGCTTGGCTCCAGCGTCAACAAAAAGTCTGCTTATTTCCAGCACAAAACAGCGAAAGCAAATGACATACGGTTTGTTGCAAGACAAGTCTTCATCCCCTGCACTCCACAAGTCCTCACTGTGCAGCTAGCAGACTTCCATCTTGTCCTCATCAGGTGCACTCTCCAAACTCACTCACCACCTCCAGCACCACTTCCTGCTTTAATGGGTGGTTCTCTGGGAGAGTTAACACCACGTGCGCTGGCTCCCAAGGTTTAGGAGTGGAGGCTCCGTCCCACCCAAATAACACTTTGGAGCCTCCAAAATTCCAGGCCCCAAACTACTTTTTAAGATAAAGAAGACTGCGAGCCAGTCCTCTCTGAATTAGCGCCTGCCTGGAACTTTTCACCCCCTTTTGGGTGACCCCCTGAACCTTCTACCTCTTTTTAAATGGACCATAGTCCAAATAGTGGTGCCGTATAGCACCCGTCCAGGACCCAACCCCGGCGTCCTGTACAACAGACAAACAAAAAAAATGGGTGGAACTCCACTTGAATAATTTTTTTAACATTTATTCAGGTTGCGCACTTTTTGTTATAATTTTTTCATTGTATGTAATCAGTTGTTTTCAATCTGAATGATGTTGTGCACTCTGCTATGCTATCCGTCTATAATAAACCACAAAAAAAAGAAATAGTACCACTATTGGTAAATCAAACTCAAATAAAAAGAATACCATCAACTTTTACTGATTCCTACATTAAAAATAATAGTAAAAGAATTCATCAATAAACGTTTGAGGTCATAATCACATCAACAACCAATCCCTGGGTACCCCACTTAGGGTGTCAAGATGGTCGCTGTGATAAGGTCAACATGTTTTGTGGGAACCACCACTTCCTCAGGACCTTGTAAGTATTTGCATATGATTACAGTGCCACAAAAGAACTAAAAGTAAACAGTAGTAGTAGTAGTAAATATAGAGACAATATACCATGTCAAATAAGCATAACAGCCATATAACACATAGAAATATACCCTCTGTGGCAGGGGTGACCAACCTTTTGAAGAGCGAGGGCCACTGTCAGGAACTTGCCTCCCAATCCAGCCGGACCACCATTCGGTTGAGACAGCAGTGCTCAGCTGTAACTATGCGCCATCGCACGTCCAATGCACACGCGCATGTGCCAACGGCGCGTGTGCATGCGCCAATGGCGCGCGCGTGCACAACGGGAGAGTGTGCTGTCCACTAACCAGCTCACCTTACCAGCTTGCTGCCGTTGTACCTACACCTTCAGTTAGGGTCGCTGACCCTCTTCCCCTGCTTCAGTGGTCTCCAGTCCCTCTTCTCCAGAAGGAATCAGCAACCCGCATCTACTACTTGCTACTCCAGCACTCCTACCCCGCCGTGCTCCCGAACCCACTGTCCCCACTCCAGCAGCTCGCGAGCCAGAGCCATAAGAGAGGCCTTCTCCTGCGACCAGACTCTGGCTACCAGGTACGTGGTACATAACAGTATCAGACAGCCATGACAGAGTCTGCAGGAGTAGCCCCGGCTATGGAGGAGATCTGTAAGCATCTGGCATCCCTCACTCAAGCTGTGAAGCATCTGCAAGACGGTTACATGAGACTGATTGATTGATTTTTGAGCTTAGTTAGGCGCCAAATACCCACTGGAGAGTGAGCGTCTAAGTGCCGCTGGTGAGATGTTACCTAGAATCAATCCACGGTATGGAAGGCAAAATAGAGAGAAAAGAGGGTGGAAGAGGGAAATGGGGTATCCATCCCTTAGATGAGCAAAGGGAAAAAGCCGTGGAGCATAAGAAAATATAAGAAAAGAAAAAGACGAGAAAATCTAGAGAAAGGATACATGACATCATTGATGTCTGAATAGTCAGGGCCGTTCCGGGGTCATAATCACTAAAGAGGCAAGACTGGCCCCTTCAATGAAGGGTCGGAGTGTATGGAGAAAAATGAAACCAAATTTATCCATAAGCCTGGACGAACAGCTCCGTCTTCAGTTTTTTTCTTAAGAGGAGCAGGTTGGGTCAAGTTCAGAACTTATCCGTTTCCGGGGACGCAGGCCCAGCACCTGCCGCTAGACCTTCATCATCTGCCTCAGCTACGTCAATTCACTATTTCTGCCGTCTGAACCCAGGGTTCCCATGCCAGAACGATTCACTGGGGACCGAACCAAGTTCCGGGACTTCCCTAACGCTTGTCAATTGTATTTTGCCTTGCAAGCTTGAACCTTCTCTTTAGAGGCCACAAAAGTGGGATTCGTAGTCTCCTTTCTCCAAGGGGAACCCCTAACCTGGGTGCACCGCTTGTTGGAGGAGAATGGCGCCCAGACAGAGACTTTGCTGACCTTCTTCCAGACTATGGCGCAACTCTACAACGATCCCTAAAGGACTGCCAGGCTGCTTTGCTTGTACTCCAGCAAGGCCACAGAGCGGTCGAGGACTACAGTATGTAACGGACTTCCGCCGATGAAGTGCGGATACCCAGTGGAACAGCGTGGCTCTGTGACATCAGTTCCATTTAGGCCTTTCAGAAGCCCTGAAGGATGAGCTGGCCCGAATCGGAATACCTGACACCCTAGAGCAGGGGTAGGCAACCTCGGCTCTCCAACTGTTTTAAAACTACAAGTCCCATGAGACATTGCAATACCCTGACAACCACAGGCATGACTCCTAGAGGCAGAGGCATGATGGGATTTGTAGTTTCACCACAGCTGGAGGGCCGAGGTTGCCTACCCCTGCCCTAGAGGATCTGATCTCCAAGGCCATATTGATTGACCGACGATGGGCAGAGCGATCTTCTCAACAGAGTCGCCCAGTATGAGTCACTACTAAGGCTCCCATGCCTGTTTCCCGCTATCAACCACCTATCTCTCCAAGTCCTGCTGGTTCTTCCCCGGACACTTCCAAACTTATGCAACTTGGTGTCATGCGACCCACCTTGCCTCCTGAAGAATGTGCACGCCGTCGTCAACTGAATCTGTGCCTCTATTGCGGTGAAGCCGGCCATTACATGCGCAACTGCCCCGTCAAGATGCGCAAGTCCCATTCTTCAGCTCCTGTTAATATTTCCACTCTCTCAGCCAACACTACCCACCTGGCTCTCTCTCTTTCATTGCAGCTCCCGGAAAGGACGGTTTCAGTAAACGGCATCATTGACTCTGGTGCGTGCAGCTGCTTCGTCGATGCCACCTTTGCTGACCTGCATAATATACCTTAACGTGAGAAGGACTTTAGACTCTCCGGGCTAAATTCAGGTAGATGAGCGTAACTTTGTTCGGGCACAGCGTATCCTATTTAGGCTACGCCTCCGCAACTTTTTCAGGCAAGTGCTGTATTCACAAAGTACTTGCTCCGTAAGTTGCGGCGGCGTAGCGTAAATGGGCCGGCATATCCGCACGTAATTCAAATAGGGCAGGTAGGGGGCGTGTTGTATTTAAATTATCCCTGACCCCACGTAAATGACTCACCGAACGAACTGCGCATGCACCGGCCGTGAACGTATCCCAGTGCACATGCTCCAAATCACGTCGCAAATAGTCAATAAAAACAACGTGAACTAGTTTCGGTATCGGGACCGATACCGAGTATTTGCGGGAGTAATTGTACTCCCGCAAATACCCCCGATACCTAAATAGAATACATCCCCCCGCCGCCGCCGCATACCGCCGCGTTAATCCCCGTGCAATACAGCGCGCATTACAAGCTTTCGTTTGTATACTTGTAATGCCCGCCTCGCCATGTATAGACACTCCCCTTCTCGGGATTGGACGGATCTGTCCAATCCCGAGAAGGGGAGTGTCTATACATGGCGAGGGGGGCATTACAAGTATACAAACGAAAGCTTGTAATGCACGCTGTATTGCACGGGGATTAACCCGGCAGCAGCGGCGGCATCTACTACAGGTATGGGGGACATGGCTGCAATATGGGGGACAGGACATGGCTGCATATGTGGGGGACAGGACATGGCTGCAATATGTGGGGGACAGGACATGGCTGCAATATGTGGGGGACAGGACATGGCTGCAATATGTGGGGGACAGGACATGGCTGCAATATGTGGGGGACAGGGCTGCATTTGGGGACACATTTAAAAAAAAGTATCGGTATCGGCGAGTACATGAAAAAAAGTATCGGTACTTGTACTCGGTCCTAAAAAAGTGGTATCGGGACAACCCTAACGTGAACGTAACTCATTCTGAATCGGCTTTTACGCAAACTACGTAAACGACGTACAATACAACGCTGTCCTGACGTCCATACTTAACATTGGCTGCGCCTGCTACAGCAGGGGTAACTTTACGCCGGACTTACACTTACGCAAACAACGTAAAAAGATACGCTACGTTCGTGAATCAGCGTATCTAGCTCATTTGCATATTCAACACGTAAATCGATGGAAACGCCACCTAGCGGCCAGCGTAAATATGCAACTTAGATACGACGGTTGGATCTAGCACAAATCTGTAACTGATTCTAAGAAATATATACGACCCCACTCACTCAGAGTTACGCCGGGTAACTAGTAACTCATTGCTGAATCTAGCCCTCCGTCTTCCTGGCCGATGGCTCTCTCATTAAGTCAGGCCAAGTAACCTGGGAAACCCTTCCTCTGCCCGCCACTACCTTCTAACCATAAGGAACTGTTAATCCTGGATGTCAAACCCTCTGTTTCCAGTCATCCTAGGTATATTCTGGCTCTGGGCACATAACCCACAGGTCAACTGGATATCTGGAAAGTAAGATGCTTCACATGTACCAAATGATAGTACACTGTGTATTCAAATTTTTTTTTAAATGGGATATTTATTATAGCAAAAAATATTGTGTCTTTTTTCAAAATTGTCGCTCTTTTTTTATTTATAGCGCAAAAAATAAAAACCGCACGGGCGATCAAATACCACCAAAAGTTGTGGGGAAAAAAAAGGACGTCAATTTTGTTTGGGAGCCACATCGCACGACCGTGCAATTGTCAGTTAAAGTGACGCAGTGCCGAAAGCTAAATTTTGTCTGGGCAGGAAGGGGGTGTAGGTGCACAGTAGGCAAGTGGTTAACCACTTCCCAACGGCCGTACGACTTTGTACGGCTGAAGGGACGTCCTGAATCTCTAACAGGCCGTGTTTTTACGGCCTGCGCTCCGCCAGGCCACTGGAGGGCACGCGCGTGCCCGCCGCATTGCTGACATGCCGATGCGCGTGCCTGGCGGCCGTGATGTCCGCCAGGCACTCGGGATCGGCGGCTGCAGGGACAAGACTTGGATCTCTGTGTGTGTCCTGTCAGGGGAAAGAGGAGACCGATCTGTGTCCCTTGTACATAGGGACACAGCATCGGTCACCTCCCCCAGTCACCCCCCCACAGTTAGAACACAATTTAGGGTACACATTAACCCCTTCCTCACCCCCTAGTGTTAACCCCTTCAATGCCAGTCACATTTATACAGTAATTAGTGCATATTTATAGTACTGATCGCTGTATAAATGTGAATGGTGCCAAAAAAAAATTGTAAAAAATAATAATAATTCTGTCCCCTATTTTGTAAGCGCAATAACTTTTGCGCAAACCAGACGCTTATTGCAATTTTTTTTTTACCAAAAATATGTAGAAGAATACGTATCGCCTACACTGAGAAAAAAAATGTTTTTTTAAAAAAATTGGGCTATTTATTACAGCAACAAGTAAAAAATATAGTTTTTTTTTCAAAATTGTCGCTCTATTTTTGTTTATAGCGCAAAAAATAAAAACCGCAGAGGCGATCAAATAAAAGAAAGCTCTATCTGTGGGGAAAAAAGGACGCCAATTTTGTTTGGGAGCCACGTCGCACGACCGCGCAATTGTCCGTTAAAGTGATGCAATGCCACAAGCTGAAATTTCACCTGGTCAGGAAGGGGTATATGTGCCCAGTAAGGAAGTGGTTAAAGGTCAGAAGTCTCCTGTCAGGAGTATTGGATTAGCATGTCATTATCTAAAAGAGTGTGATCTCTCAGATGTAGTAATGACCTCCTCTCTATGCGGAGCCAAGCTGGCTAGATAACATATACTGTTACAATTGGTGATTAAGTCATGTTAGGTGGATCGGTGCCGAAATGACTCTGTATGGAAGCCCCAGTGTGTGGAAAGAGGGGTGGAGATTTCATTGTTCTTTGATTCATGACAAGCTTGTAAACTGTATAAAAGTGTGCTGTGTACTTTCAATAAAGGAGTCCTGTTTCAACATACATACAGCCTGCCTGGTGTCTGTTCTAATGGGTCCGATCGGCACATAGCTGTAGGTCGGATCCCAGAACCTTGGATGACTGGACCATCAGATGTTTCCATCTGCAATCTGATCCAATAGAAGCAGAGGAGTGTCGGGAGAGCAGAACCAAACGAGCAAGGGTCTCGTCACACAACGCAATTGGGTTGCTTTACTAATGTAGTAGAAGCAGTTTAGCTTGCAAAGCATATGATATGAAAGAGTCCCTAAAGATTGACACAAGGAACAGGAAAAAGGAGAGGAAATCTTCAAATATTGACATTAGTTCTGGTGACACACTGGGATTCCCTCAAACTTTGTTTTGGCTACCAGACAGAAAATTTAAGGAAAAAAACTCTGCAATGGGACATGGATGGCAAAAAAAAAAACAAAGAAAAAAAAAAAAAACACATGGGTTCTCCCATAAGCTTTCAATACAGCAGACCTTCCATTTTTCTATGAAAAGTCCACTTTAACCACTTAAGACCCGGACCAATACGCTGGCAAATGACCCAAGGGGTTTTTGCGATTCGGCACTGCGTCGCTTTAACAGACAATTGCGCGGTCGTGCGACGTGGCTCCCAAACAAAATTTGCGTCCTTTTTTTCCCACAAATAGAGCTTTCTTTTGGTGGTATTTGATCGCCTCTGCGATTTTTATTTTTTGCGCTATATACAAAAATAGAGCGACATTTTTGAAAAAAAATCAATATTTTTTACTTTTTGTTATAATAAAAAACCAATAAACTAAATTTTAGTCAAACATTTAGGCCAAAATTTATTTAGCCACATGTCTTTAGTAAAAAAAAAAATCGCATTAAAAAAAAATTAGCTACCTAGCGGGAACAGCGACACTAATACAGCGATCAGAAAAATGATCGCTTAGTGATGCTGGCAATAGGGAGTGAAAGGGTTAACTAGGGCAGTGATCAAGGGGTTAAAACTTTATTGGGGGGGGTGGGGGGGGCTACCCTGACACTAACACTGACTGACTGTCACAATGACACTAAATACAGTAATCATACATGTATGATTACTGCATTCAGTGACACTGTGACAGGGGGGAGGGGGGGGGGGGGGCGATCGCGGGGGTTAAATGTGTTTGTGTGTGTGTAAGTGTGCTGTTGGTGCAGACTTACTTGTAGTGTGGTGATCTCTCCTCAGCGGCGCTTGAAACAAACGCCGAGGGAGAGATCACGTCGCTTCCTCCTTCCTGTGTTTACACAGGAGGAGGAAGTGACAGGGCGGGCGGGCGCGCGCATTGGCTGGGAGCGATCCGGAGGGGGCGGGTGAAAACGGATAGCCGCCCCCACTTGTCGGATCGCTCCTGCAGCCACGCGGACCGCCGCATGTACGGGGGGGGGGGGTCCGATCGGACCCCCGATCCTCCCCAAGGCACCAACGTATATATACGTTGATGTGCCTGTCGGTGCCATTCTGCCGACGTAAATGTACATGCGGCGGTCCTTAAGTGGTTAAGGAAAAAAAAAAAAAAAAAAGTGGGAAGGTGTAAAACATGGGCTCTCGCAATGATAATTTAAATATAAACACACCAATAAGAGGGGCAATTTGTGGTGTCCATCTATAATAGACGAAATTTGGAGTCCGTAAACTAATTTTTTTTTTGTCCCACCAGTGAGATTTCCCATCACAGCCTATCTCAGACATAAAAATAAGATCTCTCCAAACTTAGGGTATATGCCCTCTTAGACAGCTGATACCAGAACAGGTCTACCCTGTATTCCTGTTTTGATGACAACGGATTATTTTTTTTTTTTAATTCCAATCAATATGACCAAAAGTAAAGGATGAATTCTCCCCAGCAGGTTCTAACCCTTCTGAACTTCATATATTTATATATATATATATATATATCAATATATTTATATATATAAGCACTTTCGCTTCAATGAGTGGGGAAGGATTACAGACTCATCTGGGGCTCAAATTGATAAGATTTCTTGATCATGGTGATAAAAGTTTTTCTAGACCAGAGATTAGGGAAAATGTGAAACAGGGACAAAGAAAAAAAAAAAAAAAGTTAGGATATTTAATCTTCATCTACTCCACCAAAAAAGCAATTGTATTTCTGTCGGAGTTGCTTTCTTTCACCTCTTGCCCGGTGAAACCCATTTCCACTCGACCAAAAAGTAAATAGAAATCTCTCCAACAAAGTGCCAAAAATGAGGAAAACTCATTAGGGGTTAATCCTTTACCACTCTATCCAAATTCCTAAAAAAAATTAATGTGATTAAACACACACACACACACACACACACACACACACCTCAAGAAGGATGCTACGGGCAGTTTAGTCAAATTTGTAATATACATTTCAGAATTTTTTTCACTTTACAACACAAAGTATTAATGAAATCCTGAAATGTAGCATTCCTCTCCAAAAGTAGAGTTCTTCTGTAGCCATATGGCAACTAGTAACAGGATTATACCCGGCTCCATCACCCACAAGTCTATAATATCCAGAGAACATTGTAGAGATGGTATATCAGCACTTTGAGAGTTTGTATACTGGACCCTTTATTCCATCCTGCATTGTTCTTGGCATTCAAATCAACTGAAAGCCCACTGGACACCCTTATGGCTGCAGATTAAAGCTCATGTGGTCTTCGTGGCACATTGGCAAGGCATCTCCTTCCTAATGTATAACATCTTTTGCCAGTAAAAGTTTCTGTAAGGCCTGGCAGTGGAAAGGCATACATCTATTGTTACAGTGAAGTCAGTTTTCACATTTTCCTGTAGAATGCAGGCAGCAGCAGCACAGTTCCAAGTCTATTAAGCCCATTTTCACAGTTTTTGCTCTCACTTCTCCCGAAGTACACAGACTCCAGCATCACACCGCTGGGTGGCCATAGATGTAACTACGTCCCAACTGTCAATAACAGGGTCATAACATTCAACACTGTTCAGTAGAGAATTTCCATCATAACTGAAAAACAAAGATCAAAAGAAAACAAATTAAATATATGCTGTCAATATTACTTTATGGAATCATGAAAAAAAGTGCTTGGATCCAAAATCTTCGCCATCCCAGTCAGAGTATTGCAAAATCTCTATTACTGTAAAAAAAAAAAAAGGGGGGGGGGGTGCCATCTTTTCATAGAGGCCCAAACAAACCATGTCCCCTCACTAACATGTGAGGTTGTTAGATGTGCTGTATACCCTGTATGTAGATGCAGCTACATACAGTATACGGCTCTGTGTTCCGAGTTTGAGCTAAGAATTCCAGCCTTATACCCAGAACACAGTAGAGTCTGTCACAGCACCATTCAGAGTGAGCAATGTACTCCATCAATGAATACAAAGCTTCTTCCGATTGAGTCAGAGGTTGTGACTTAGCCAATTGGAGGAAGCTTTGTATTCATTGCTAGTGTACATTGCTTACTCTGAATGGCCGAGCGTCGCTGTGAGAGACGCTTCTGTGTTCCGGCTATGATATCGGAAGTCTCAGCTCAAACCCAGAACACAGTGCTGTATGCAATATCTAGGCGCAGCTATATACAGTTTATACCGCACATCCAGCGACCTCATGTTAGCGAGTGACACAGTTTGTTTGGGCCAAGCTGGCCCAAACTAACTATGTAAAGTGTATGAAAAGATTGTAGTTAATCTTTAAGAATATTAAATTATATATTAACCACTTAAAAACCGGCCGCTAAACAGCGGCACAATGGGTCTCCTGCACGCGCTTGCTCCTGCTTCGGGAGCGTGCCCGTGGGTCGAGAGGACTCCATGTCCTCCAGGGGCCCGTGATTGCCTTGTACACAGGCAGAACAGGGAAACAAGGCATTTCCTCATTCTGACAGGAGAAATTACAGGGATCCAATGTTCCCAGTGGTCGGGAACAGTGATCTCTGACATGTCCCAGTAAGACCAGTTAACTCCTTGATCACCCTCTAATGTTAACCTCTTCCCTGCCAGTGAAATGTACACAGTAATCAGGCTATTTTTAGCTGTGATCACTGTATAAATGTCAATGGTCCCAAAAAGTGTCCAATCTGTCTGCTGCAATGTCGCAGTCCAAAAAAAATAAAGAAAATAACTGCCATTCATAGTAAAAAATAAAAATGCCATAAATCTATGCCCTATTTTGTAGACGCTATAATTTTTGCGCAATCCAAATACATATGCTTATTGCGATTTTTTTAAACCAAAAAACATGTAAAAGAATATATAATCAGCCTAAACTGATGAAGAAATTTGTTTTTAAAAAATTTAAATGTGGGATATTTATTATAGCAAAAAGTTAAAAATACTGTCTTTTTAAAAGATGTTGCTCTTTATTTTGTTTACAGTGTTGCACGACCGAACAATTGTCAGTTAAAGCGACGCAGTGCCGAATCGCAAAAAAAATGCTCTGGTCATTAAGGGGGTAAAACCTTCCGGGGGGCTGAAGTGGTTAAATCCTTTTTGCTTAATATGTTTCCAAGTGACTATTTCTGTATAATTTAGTTATATGCGTTTAGGTTTTTGACACCCATACAAAAAAAAAAAAAAACATGGATTTAGGAATGGGGCTTTTCTACAAATTTAAGATGAACAATGAAAATGAATGATCCTAAAAAATACACACCCTGCAATGGCATAAAGTCTCCCACGAAGTACAGTGGCCCCAACATAACAGCGTGGAGTGGTCATGCTAGTCATCGTGGTCCAAGAGTCAGTGCGAATATTATAGGCTTCTACAGAAGATAGATGAGATGTGCCATCAAAGCCTCCCACCACATATATGTGATCATTTAGCAGCGCCACACCAGCACCTGTGGTCATAAAAGACAACTGTAAGCTCTACAACAAAAGCAATATATACAAATTATGCAGACAACTGAAAATGTTAGGTCTGACTACCTGAGCGCTTGGTTGCCATGGGAGTTACATGGCTCCAATGGCTCGTATGTGGGTCATATCGTTCTACGGAGCTTAAAATGTTTAGGCCATCATAACCACCTAAAGCCGCAAAACAAAAACAGTTAACTAAAATGTTAGAAAACATTGCCATTTATAATGTAAAATTACATTAATTTCTAGTGTTTCTCACCAAGGCAATAAATAACTCCATTTGCCACAACAAGACCTGCCCCTTCACGTGCTGTTTGCATGTCACCCAGCATGCTCCATTGGTCAATATTAGGGTCATAGCGCTCCATACTTGTATGTCGGCGGCTTCCATCAAATCCACCTGAAACATAGATCATGTCTAGGAAAAAGCAAATATGGCTCCATTAATTAATGTAAAATAAATAAATGAATACTTTCACATAACTTTATCAAGCAGAAACAGTGCTTTGAAAAACATTATCCTTAAAGAAAACCCGTAGTGAGAAAAAAAAAAAAAAATAATAAAAATGTACTGCCACCACTTGCTACTTTATGAAATGCTAGTTGCTTGGCTGCTTTTGGCTTCAATACGTTTTAGTCTCAAACGCAGAATATACAGCCAGTGAAGTTTTAAAGCAACCCTATCACAACAAACTAAAAAAATAATTAAAAACAAAAGTCACATTTAAAAGAAGCTTAATATAAGCCTTGTGCACCCTGCTATGTGTCTGTTCCAAGTTATTATACGGACAGAGCAACCATTGGGATCTGCACCCCATAGCATCACGGGAAGAAGCACTGTCCTGTTCTTTTGGTTACTTACATGTGAGCCGCGTGCAACGATCCATCATAGGCAACAACAGGAAGTACACAGTGCGCATGTTCAGCCCGAAAGAATAGGAAATAGCTTCCTCTCATGGCACTGGGGGGGGGGGGGGGGGGGGGGGGGGCACTGGTCCCAACAGCTGATCCTTCCTACAGTAACTAAGGTTGGAGCCATCTCAGGCTGTAGAGGATTTTAGGAAGACTTCTTCATATATATAAATAAAAAAATAAAATAAAAAACTGGGATTTTGTACTACATTTTTTAAAACGGAAAGGGAATCCTGGCCCGGAAGGTTGACCAAGCTCAATACGCCATTATAGCCATATGGGACAGCATAGTGTGCATTTTGGTAAATTTGAACTTACAATTTAAAGTTCTGGCCACTCAATACTGTAGGAATGTTTGATTATTCTGTTGGATATGCATTAAGCCTACCACACTGATTTTGCTTTTGATCTGATCGATAAGTAAAACTCATTAGGAGTCTAAAGGTAGGTCTATAGAGAAGGTCTATTGGACAGGCTATATGTTTGACTTTGTCTAGATATAGGAGAGCAAAAATCTATTGCAAACCTCCTAAAGTGGTTGCTCCTGCTAGCCCTCTTCTTACATTCATTGGAGCCACAGAGTACCAAACACCATCTTCTTCAGAAGTGTAATCCAGACACTCTACAGAACTGAGTCGGGATCGCCCATCATAACCTCCTATTACATAGACACGGTCCCCAAGGGATACTGTGGCAACATATCGCCGCTTACGGGTGATACTCTGTATATAGGAAATTAATAAAGAGTGATTCAAATGGTGTTGCTATATCATTATATACACATTATTACAAAAAGTTACAGATTTAAACATTTATTAAAAAAGTTGAAATGTACTCGAGTCTGAAACTCACCACTGGAGACCTTTAAAGTGAACCTGTGGTAAAGCTTTTAAAGTATTCATATAATCTTATCAAGCAGTATATGAGCTTTAAAACAATCACTTACCAACTGCTGTAGCTGCAGATACCACAAGACATTTTATAGCAGAAGCACTGTCTGTTATTTGCAGTGTATCAGTAATGAAGAAGGCTGACAACATGAGAATTCAGAGCCAAAAATACACTGTGGCCGCGTACACACGAGGAGACATGTCCGATGGACCGTTTTCATCAGACATGTCTCCTGGGATATTTTGGTCTGATGTGTGTACACACGATCAAACCAAAATCCCCGCGGACAGACAGCGCGGCAAAGTTGACGCCGCCACGTCAGCAAACCAGGAAGTAAAATGCTTCCACGCATGCGTCGAATCCATTCGACGCATGCGGGAGATTTCGGTCCGCTGGTTAGGCATACTAACCAGCGGACATGTCCGACGGACAGGTTTCCAGCGGACAAGTTTTAAAGCATGCTCTAAAACTTTTGTCCGCTAGGCCGTACACACGATCGGATATGTCTGCTTAAACTGGTCTGCGGACCAGTTTCAGCGGACATGTTCGATCGTGTGTACGCGGCCTGTGTTGTCATGACAGAGGGAGGCACGAGTTCATTATATTCTGAGGCATGTTAACAGTTACTTTTCTGCACTTGCTACATGTTCAAAGAGATGCACAGAGAAATGTGCATGTATTGCAGAGAAGCAGGTTAGTTTTTCTTTTACTTGATTGCTTGTTTCAAAGCTCAGTTGTAAATACTTTAAAATCTATAGCCTGGACACAGATGCACTTTAAAGACATTAGGATCAAAAGAGCGAGTCTACTTGCCATCCTGTTGGACAAAGCAGCCAGAAACATAGAACTATCACTCACTTATCACCAACTGTCTCTAGTCTCACTACTTCCTGCAACACAGCCATCTCTAATAACACAGGGCCAGTATTGCAGAAGCACTGTTACTATGTCTACATGACCAGAGGACACTAGGTAATAAGGACAGTCCAATCAGAAAAAATAAAAAAAGTCAAGTATAGGTAAACAACAGCTCCACAAAGCTCTCCATCTCTTTAATATAGTATTGATGGGGCCTGAATGACTGACACTGCAGAGGAATGGCTGAATGACAGCGACAGACCAAAAACGTGACACTGCATGCATCTACAGTCCCACATCTATATTTCATCAAAGAAAGCCCTGGACACTACACATTTTAAACATACAGTACATTAGTAAATGTCAATGTCTACACAGTCACTGTAATATTTCAAATCACCAGAGAGGAAAAAAAAAAAAAAAAGGCAGTAAGGACTCACTGGAAGGAAACTCCACTCTTGGGTTTTTGGATCATATTTCTCCACTACATCTATTGGAGATTGCTGGCTACCAAACCCACCAATGACAAGGAGAACCTCATTCGCACCTTAAGAAAATTAAATAGAAAAAAAACAATTTACACACCATGACAGTATAGTCTACACACATGGGACCATGTACTCCGTTAAATAAAAAGAATGCAGAAAGGTCTACCATATTTAAAAGTTATACTTCCAACATTAAATAAGCTCAGATTCTCTTGGAATCATAACAGTGTTCCCCAAACCATCCATTAGAGATAACAAGACATTTTATATTTTTAAATGGTCTCACATGATCACAGATAAATCATTTATGACCCTTTTCTACTGTGGTAGCCTTTAATTGCTTCCAAACCTGGAAACCATAAGCTCACCTTTGGGACCATGTTCCACCCATTTTTAGGTGGAACACGTAACATGCATCCTCTTGTTGATCATCCGTGAATGAATGAACTACAAGTACCGACATCCTTTGCAGCAGATGGCTTGTAGTTCTAAAACTACCAGGATCTGCTGATGCTTTACAGCCTATATATATATATACATACATACACACACACACACACACACACATAACCCTTCCTTTATTTTATAGGAATAAAATGTTAAATGCTACTTTGACAATGCTACTTCTTACTTTTTTTTTTTTTTAGTCAATGATAAAGAAAACAAATCTTAATGGGTATACAACCCTTTCACCCCCAAATACATTGTCTGCTGAGCAAACTTCATAAATCTCTCAGTCATGTCAGCTACCTGTGCCAGGAAACCACAAAACATAAAAAAAATAAAAAAAGGGAAGGGTTACTCTGGACCACCTATCTATTTATTCAACAAAAAATTGTTACACCTTCAAAAGAAGTATTTAATAGTAAAGTAATAAAGCCTCTTCCAGCTTGTGCATTTCTATACTAAAAAGTAAATGAGGAAACAAAATAAAGCCAAGCAGTCCACCCATTCTTAAAAATTGTGTCGCAGTGTGTAGTCGGTGGAGCCCCATGGAGTTCGCTTCACCAAGCAGAGAAATGTCGGACTGGAGGACATCTGATTATATGACTTATTTTTCCTCCTGGCTTTTTTCCTTTTGAAGCAGCTCTTCATTTTTAATTGTGCCCCACCATCTTCAGAGTCTAAGCTGGTGAAGTGCCTTGAGACTTTTTTTGGTCATACCACTGCTTTTTAAATGAGCCTCACAAGGGTTTTACATATTGTTATTATAATACCTAAAAGCGAAATATTCTGTAATGTAGCAAATATTTTGCCAAGTAATGTAAAACATGACACTCAAGTCCTTCGGTATGTACTTAAACTGCATGGAATCATCCGACAAGTAACAAATATTTGAAAAGGTTAGTATGCCTTTCAGCAGAAAAAAAGAAATAAAAAAATATCCCAAAGAGAGATCCCAAAGAGAGATCTATACAGCATAAAATCTATTTTACAACATTCAGATAAAAATAAAATAAAAAAGAGAAAACAGATGAGAGGAAACTAAATAAGACCAAAGAGTTTTGTAAATTAATTTTAATTTGGCATACTTAAAGCGGATCTCCACCCTAAAGTGAAGATCCGCTGATCGGAACCCTCCCCCCCTCCGGTGTCACATTTGACACCTTTCAGGGGGGAGGGGGGTGCAGATACCTGTCTAAAGACAGGTATCCGCACCCACTTCCGGCCCGCAGTCTCGGGCAAAAGACGGGCTTTTCCCGTTGTGTGCTGGGAACTCTCAGCTCCCAGCACACAGCGGGAGCCAATCGCGGGCGCAGCGCGACTCGCGCATGCGCCGTAGGGAACCGGGCAGTGAAGCCGGAGCGCTTCACTTCCTGGTTCCCTCGCCGTGGATGGAGGGGGGAGCAGCAGGGTGACGAGCGATCGCTCATCCTCTGCTGCGGACGCCGCTGGACTCCAGGACAGGTAAGTGTCCTAATATTAAAAGTCAGCAGCTGCAGTATTTGTTGCTGCTGGCTTTTAATATTTATTTATGGTGAACCATCCGCTTTAAAAATAAAAAGTTAAAAATCACATGTAAGGTATAACTTACCCAAACGCATGCGAGTTCTAGGACCCTGCATTTGACACCTTAACTCTGGGCGGAGGTGAAATTTCTTGGCTTCATCTACTAAATCTCGGCACTGCAAACTACATTTGATCAAGGGCTGCAGAAAGAAACATATAATGTATACAAAAGATAATCAGGAAAGCTAAACCAACAATCCAGCTACTGTGGAAGCTTTCTAATGTACCTCTGTGTCTATGACATCTGTGATATAGCGTGGTGTTAGCAGAGGCATGCGTACATACTGAAGAAGCTGTGAAAGCGATTTTTCCCTGTGCTGTTTGTTGTGCTTCACCCAATTTAGAACAGCCTCAAAAACTGGTTCTTCTGAATCTACCTGTAGGACAAGCAATAACAATAGTAATATTACTTTAGATGCAAGAGCAAGTGTAAAAACCTGTACTTTTGCCCCTGTGATGCTGATCAGCTATTTATCAGCACTTATGAGCAGTCCCTAGGTTTGCTTTAGCTGCCCTTGGATACCTTGTGTGGCTGATCTTAGCCTATTCCCGCTCAACACAGGATGCCTTTGAAAAACAATTGTTTGCTAAAGCAGACTGAACACTGCTGATTAGAACGGCTTTGCAGCACTGTATAATAGCTTATTAGTTGGGTTTTAAGAAAGACACCCCTTCCAATTAACAGGAGGGGAGGCCAGGTGTACATATGCGCCTATGTTAAAGTGAAAAGCCTCTTTAAAAAGAGATGAAACCAATTTGCTATGTTGTACCTGAATCTCATCACATCGAATCAGTTTCTCCACCTCCTCTTGCTGCAATAGCATAAACTCCTCATGTTGCACCACTTCTGGAAAGTGCTTTTGACTGTAAACTTCAGCCGCCTGCATTAAGTCTAAGCAATTATGAGTCTCTGCAAAGTCACGTATTCCTAAGCAATTGGAAGGGTCAAGCTGAGATTCTAGAAAGTCACAACATGCTTGTTTTACACCTGGGGAGAGAGGCAAGATAACAATTTTTTTATATTTATTTGTTTTAATCAGGAAAGGTTTTTATTTGGTTTTACATAGTGCAAAATACATTATATACAAGACAATGCGTAAAGATAAACATTTGTCAACATATGCCATTTTGTCCAACCAACACAGAGTCTACTGTACATAAAAGTTACACACTGTAAATAAGGAGCAAGAAAATACTTTTAGAAAAATAAAAAAAACAACAATAAAATAAGAAGTCTAAAACGACAAAAAAAAAAAACACAGTTTAACAGCAACATTTTTTAAAACCGAACCAAAAAACCCATTTAAAAATGTAAAAAGCATATAACACCTGTCCCCAGAGCCTTGAGAACATGTTGCACTTTGTTGTGGTCAACAGTATCCCTCAGCCACATATATAGCAATTGACCTGTTCAACCCTGTAAATTATCGCCGTCCGATTACTAACCCTGTAGAAGTCTGTCCTTAACCAATTGATGTGGTGCCAATCCCGGTATATTCAACCAGGCTTGCCAAAGTTTTATTTCTATGTTGATGTGTCAGTTTTTCTCTTATTAATAGTTATTTTCACCAGTTCAATCCACTGTTGTCTAGTGGGAACCCTGGGAGTGATCCACAACTGAGCAATCAACTTTCATGCAACATAAAGTAGACGAAGGATCGCAGTGTGATTGGATGGGGTTAGTGTCTCCACGTCCAGGGCACCCAGCAGACAACCGTAGGAGTTCTCGGTATAAAAGTGGCAAAGACCTGAGAAATCACATCAAGGATTTATTTTCAGTAGCGAAAGAGCTTGGGGCATTTTCAGAACATGTGCAGGAGGTCTCCATAAGGCCTTATACATTTTGGACAGAGGGGTGTATCCCGTGCCCCCCATTTATGAAGTCTGGCAGGTGTTCCATAAACCCTATGCAGTAAATAAAGATGAGATAATTTTTGAGACAATAATACGGAGACCAGAGGGGCAGAGGCGAGGCAAAGGATAACAAATGCTTATTCAGAATAAACAACGTGTAAACAGGATAAAGTTGATGGATATTGATAGACATATTTCATTGGGAATGCGCTGTCCTATCAAGAGTAAAAGTATTTATGTACGATTACAGCTAATATAAAATATATATATTTATTAGCAGAGACCCTAGGGAATCAAAGTATTTGCCCAGTGGTCTTCCAAATGCAATTTTTGGGGGGGGGGGGGAAAGAAGAAGAAAAAAAAAAAAAAAAACAAGCAGCCCATTTTTATTTATTTTTTGTCTTAACGTGAAAGATGGTGTTACACCGCGAGAATCATGATCCATCTTCTATCTTCTAAGCAAAAAAATTGTGATTCTCATTTTAGCCAAAATCATGCAGATATATATATATATATATATATATATATATATATATATATATATATATATATATATATATATATATATATATATATATATATATATATATATATATATATATGGAGCTGCATGATTTTGGCTAAAATGAGAATCACAATTTTTTATATATATATATATATATATATATATATATATATATATATTTTTTTTTTTTTGCCTTCCTAGAAGAGTTGAAGCCATTATAGCGGCAAAGGGTGGGCAAACTTAATATTGAACCCTACAGACTAAACCTGGGATGCCAATACAGTTCATGTGTGTAAAGGCAAGTGTCCCAATACTTTTGACAATACAGTGTATGTATATCCCTTTACTTAGGTTTTCCTTTAGTCCCTTTGTCCCCGTCTGTTCAATTAACCACTTAAGACACGGACCTTTAGTCAGCTAAAGTACCCGGCCAGGTTTAGATTAGATCACTGCATTCAGTGACACTGTGACAGGGGGGTGGGGGGTGTGATCAGAAGGGGTTAATGTGCCTATGTGTGTGTGTGTGTCAGTGTAGTGTTGGTGCACACTTACTTGTGATGTGATCTCTCCTCAGCAGCGGTTGGAAATACCGCTGTGATAAGAGAATACATAATTTCCCCCTCCTGTGTTTACACAGGAGGAGGAAGTGACACGTAGGGGGAGCGCTCCCATTGGCTGGGAGCGATCGCGGGGGGGGGCGGACATCTGCCCCCTCGTCCCGGATCGCTCCCAGAGCCAGGGGGACTGCCGCATGCAGCGGAGGGGGTCCCGATCGGACCCCCGACCCGCTACTGGGCGAGGACGTATATATACGCCCTTGTGCCCAGCCGTTCCATTCTGTGGACGTATAAGTGCGTGCGGCGGTCCTTAAGTGGTTAAAATGCATTGTTTACTGTGAAAATGACAATTGCAGTTTGGGAGTTAACCACAAGGGGGCGCTGAAGGTGTTATGTGTTCACAACTGTAGGGGGGTGTGGCTGTAGGTGTGATGTCATAGATTATGTCTCCCTATAAAAGGCATCACGCGATCGATGACGCCGCCACAGTGAAGAACGGGAAGCCGTGTTTACACACGGCTCTCCCAGCTCTTCAGCTCCGGGGACCGATCGCCTCACTCCAGCGGTGATCGGGTCCACGAATCCCGTGGTCCCGGAGCTTCAGACCGGGTCGCGGGCTCGTGCCTGCGACCCACGGCTGGGTACTAGCACAGCACGTACCTGTACGTGCATGTGCCCAGCCATGCCATTCTGCCGACGTATATGTGCAGGAGGCGGTTAAGGATGTTTTAGCTTCCAAGTATAATTGTTTTTAGATCAGGGGTAGGCAACCTTTTAAGCACAGTGTGCCGAAAATTTAAAAACATTTTTTTTCTTTCAAACAGTCAACTTCACACACTCATCACGAAAAGGATATTTTATAAAGTAAATGCTCTAAACTACTTTAGCAGTAATAATTAAATATCCTGCACTCTTACACCACAGATCAGCCCCAATTCATGCACCTTCACACCTTAGATCACTGTAACCCCTTGCACATCTGTCTCATCAATGTACCCCCCTTTTCTCACCTGACTCACCACTGTGCCTCCCTGCACATCTGCTACACCACCATATCCCCATGCTCTTCTGTTTTACTACTACATTAGTCTTAGTAGACTTTCTATTTTTTTTTCCTTTAAGTAAATATCGTTTCACTTGTCATATTACTTGCCTTGCAGTTGCTGTCCAAACATTTTAAACTTTATGGCTTCACTATCTGTGGTTCTTTGAGTGTTTACTACAGCGCATGAAAATTTCTGAATAAAAATTTACAAAAAGAATTTTAAAAATGAAATACAAATCAATATTTTTGCAGAAGGTTTTGAGGCATTCTCACCTTTAAGCTGAAGTAAGCATGCAGCCGGAAGAAGCTCCTGCACATTCTCCACTGTTACATGAACAGTCTCCGTGTACACAAAATCAAGTAGGATTTCCATGGTGCAGGAAGTCAGTCCCTGTATATCAACATATGGTTTTCCTTTCTCAGACAGCTGCAGGTCAGAAAAAAAAAAAAAAGAAGACTTAAAAAACTGAAAGTATTTGGCAAAAACATATCAACTATAAGGCTATATTAAAGCGGAGCTCCACCCAAAAGTGAAATTGCGCTGATCGGAAACCCTCCCCCCCCCTCCGGTGTCACATTTGAGACCTTTCAGGGGGGAGGGGGTGCAGATACCTGTCTAAAGACAGGTATTTGCACCCACTTCCAGCCCAGCATTCTCGGGCAGAATACGGGCATGTCGTCACATCCCGTCGCCCCCCCTCCCCCCCGTTGTGTGCTGGGAACACTCGGCTCCCAGCACACAGCGGGAGCCAATCGGTGGGCGCTTCACTTCCTGGTTCCCTCACTGTGGATGGAGGGGGGGAGCAGCAGAGTGACGAGCGATCGCTCGTCCTCTGCTGCGGACGGCGCTGGACTCCAGGACAGGTAAGTGTCCTAATATTAAAAGTCAGCAGCTGCAGTATTTGTAGCTGCTGGTTTTTAATATTTTTTGCACACCAGGGATAACGCCACCAAGCCGTGGACACCTCGGAACAACTGTTTTGCTTTTTTGATCCAGAGGGATCACCTGAACAGTATCACACAGAACCTTAGGGGGCGTTTGAAAGAAACTCAACCCCCTCCCACATCGGGAGTGTGACCATTCATATAGGAAGGGCCATAACCCTCTAGCGATTCATTCCGAACCCACTCGTGACCACTATCATCCCAACTAGGGACCTCTCTCTTTCCGCAAAAGCCAGCGAATTGAGAAATAATTTTATACGGTACAACTCCCTGGCCCCTGATGACGGTTCTCTTCTAAATCAAGAGACCAGAAACGCGTCGGGCATTCTCCACTTTGTTCCACGGAGATTGTGCTTTTTTATTATGTTGTATTATACACTGTGCTGATATTTGATTTTATCTTCTCTCTATTTCTTTCACTGGGTGCACTTTTCCAACCCCTGATGTTCCATACCTACTCAGTGATTGTCACAAAGAGGTAGTGGACCATACAGTTCACCTTTCCAACAAGTATCAATTTGTACGTGATTGGGTCTATATTATAACTTATGTATTAAAAGTATATTTTTTCTGAACTTGGCCTTCAAAGTCGCGTTTCCTTGGGGGTATTTCTTTGTTTTCTATTTTTAATATTTTTTTTGAGCGGACATCCGCTTTAACACCTCTGTAGTTTCTGCGCATTTTACGTGCCATGCTAATTTTTCCTATGCAAATTGTATTTTGTTAGAAGCTGCAACAAACCAATTTATTTTTATTTTTTTTACTGTATGCCACCCGCAACAAAATAAATTGATGTAAATGCACCTTAGGCCTCTTTAGAAGGATGAACTCCTCCAGCAGATCCACCTGCTTAGTGGGGAATCTGTCCGCTGATCCCCACTGAGCAGGCCAAGAAGTCCATGTGTACTCCGCTTATGCAGAGCCGACATGGAAACGGTGCACTTTCCTTTATTGTTGGTCAGTCCGTTTCCATTCGAATGTTATCCGATCGTCCCAGACAGATGGGGAACAGATCCCCTATCCGTCTGTTTTTTTGCCATTTTAGATAGGATCCGCTGTCGGTGGGTGCCAAGGAACACATGTCCGCCTCTCCATTAAGGAGTAATGGAGGTCTGATCAGGTCCTTTTTTTTTTCTTTTTTTTTAAGAAAACCCTGACAGGCAGCCCCCAAATCGATCCCTTTGGGTGAAAGGGACCTTGAAAGTAACCGTTTTTAAAAGTGTTTAAAATAAAGTGAGAAACAAAACACATTCACAATATAAAAAGCATTGTGGGGGGGGGGGGGGGGGTCTAATCTTAATGACCTTCATTCAGTCAGCAGAGAAAACAACATTTTGGACCTTTGCTGCCAATAATTTGGCCCGCATATAAGCTACTGGAAACTTTAACGGCCATGTAAAATCTGCTCAACTGCCAATGAAGACAAGATTCAGGGAAGACACATGTGGCCCAATACCATAAGGATATTACAGCCAGATGCATTTATTAGGCCCCCCAGATCTCCCCTAGTGCCAATAAAGTGTCACTGTGAACTCTGAGAAGGAACAAGTCTCTGCCACCGACTTGGCTTTTTTACGGAATTAGTAAAGGTCTCTGCCACAGGTCCAATACTCAAGGACAAGAATTAAAGCGGATCCTCTCAGTCAATAGTTGGGGTTACCGACTGACAGTTTGCAACTCACAACCTGTCAGTGTCCGGTCACCCAGATCCCCAATGGTTCCGTCTAAATCCTATTGGATCACCTGCCTCCGGGTTCACCTCAGACCGACTCCCCACCGAACAGCACCCAGCTTGGGATCTCTCTTGAAGTGTGGGGTCCCACTAAGTCACTGGGATCCCCCTTTGGTTGCCTTAGTTGCTCTGAGCCATATGGACCCAGAGCCAGGAACTCCGCGTTCCACGGGCCCCCGCCAGGTAGGCCATAGTGGTGGGGCCCGTGATGTGTGCACACTCTGAAGGTGGGTGCCGCACCTGAAACCAGGAACCCACAAAAACCCTGAAAAATGGCGTCTGCCACAGATATACCCCACCCCAGCATGCCCCGCGAGGAGAAACTCCTCCAATTGGCTGCTGGGGAAAAGTGGCTCTGCCTGAACCCCCTGGACTGCTCAAGGATGGAACTACATCTCTGGAGCACAGAATGACCCACAGGACAGTTCAGGGCTGACAGCACCTGAAATTTAAATAATTCAACATTGGTGAGAGCAAATAAGTCTCTCACCCCACTAAATTTACAATAGCGTCCTTTACAGAAAATATATCATTTTTATTTTATTTTTTATTATTATTATTATTATTATGGAAACGATAAAATGGACTTCAGATTTGCAACCAGTATTTTCTAAGTAGATTACTACCAGCAAATAAATATAGCATTATATACTTCAGATACAACTCCAATTCCTACACCTGTTTTTTTTTTATATAAAGAGTGTAATAGTAAAAACTGTGTCTATTAAAAAGACAGCTTACCTCACTAGTAAACATAGCACAAAAATAGTCACTGCAAGCAGCAAGAACAATGCGATGAGCAGGAAAATCCTTCATATTTACACGAAGTGTCACGTCACACAGTGTTTGGCTCTTGCGTAATGAGTTCATAGTGTTTAAGATTGATTTGGCATGGGAGTTTGTCATGATGTCTTTGGGAGCCATGATGTCAGCAGGCATCACTATGTCTGAATAGACCTTTTATAAAGAAAAAAAAAAACACACACACACACACACACATTGAAATGTTTTCCCCAAAAATATGGACAACAATTTTAGTACCATTTTAAAATAGGAACATTTATAGCATAACAAAAAAAAAAAAAAAGGCACTTTTAGACTTTATTTACAGTAACACTACAAATTTTTAAACCAACACTGGTCAAAAAGGATGACGACAATGCTGCAATAAGATATTGTTTAACCACTTGTACTCCATATGCCGTCATATGAAATCATTTATTTTGCGTGGAGATATCTGAAGCTGCAGGAATCATCCAGATATAGTTTCTCAGCAGGCAACAAATCCCTGCAATGTAAAAGCAATCATAGCGGCTGTTCAGAGCCCCCTCCCATGCTTCTTTGGTCTCTCCCGTGCAATCGGGGAGAGGGAAAATTAAACCACCAGCGGTTCATCATAGAGCTGGCTGAGGACCAGATGGTCCCCGGCCAGCTCTATGACCCTACGTATGCATACGTAGGTCGCACCCGCATATGAAAATGGCATTCAAACCACACATGTGAGGTATCACCCTGAACGTTACAGTGAGAGCAATACACTTTAGCCCAAGACCTTCTTTGTGACTCTAAACTATTAACCTTTAAAAAAAAAATTATAATGGGGATTTTTAAGTATCGTAGTTTGTCGCCATTTAACAAGCGTGCGCAATTTTAAAGAATGACATGTTCAGTATCTATTTACTCGGCGTAACATCACCTTTCACATTATACCAAACAATTGGGGTAAATATATTATATATTTTAATTCATAAAAGTGTTGGTTTTCCCAAAAGAATTGCATTTGAAAAATTAGTGCACAAATACGGTGCGACCTAAAAAAAATTTTTAGACCACTATTTTATTCCCTAGGGTCTCTGCTAATACAGTTTGCTGAAGACAAGCAGACTAAGGACATGGATTACTGGAACCTTGTCCTGTGGTCTGATGAGACCAAGATAAACGTATTTGTTTCAGACGGTGTCAAGCTTGTGTGGCGGCAACCAGGTGAGGAGTACAACCTATCTACTTTTTCTTTTTTACACTTATTCTTTATAAAATAAAGGACAAGGACATAGGAACAACATAGAAGCCACGTAAGGCGCACGCCCCCACACATAGGAAGACGCTCAACACCGTTAATATGGTGAGTGTTTTGTAGCAGGATAGCTAACATTAGTAAGGGGGGATCTCCCATTTGACCACATGATACCCCCCTTTTTTTTCCTCCTCCCCCCAACCACCCCCCCTCACGGTTTGCCTTCCCCACTACAAGTATAATAAAATCCAGGTGGGGAAATAGGAAAGAAGAATGGAAGCACTAAACGTACTATCACTGAACGCAAAGGGATTAAACACACCCGAAAAAAGGAGGGTACTTATGGAGGATTTGCAAAGATTGGGAGTAGACATGGCATATATACAGGAAACACATTTTAAAGAAGACAAAACCCCCATTTAAACACACCCGAAAAAAGGAGGGTACTTATGGAGGATTTGCAAAGATTGGGAGTAGACATGGCATATATACAGGAAACACATTTTAAAGAAGACAAAACCCCCATTTTAAAGAATAAACTATATCCAAGAGTATACCATGCGACAAATCAGGAGGCTAAGTCAAAGGGGGTGTCTATCCTGATCGCAGGGAGAATTAAATGGACATATGTAGACGCTTTGAGAGACCCGAGAGGGAGATACATATTTGTGAAAGGTAGGATAGGGGAAGTGGGGGTAACATTTGCCACGGTATATGTACCAAACGAACGACAGGATATCTTCCTAGGTAAAACGATTACGCGTCTGCAAGACTTTACAGAAGGTCACCCGATTTTGGGAGGGGACCTGAATATCCCGCTAGTTCCCAAAGAGGAAACATCATCCAGAAAGTCTTCTATTCGGCATGGTGTGAGAAACCGTACCACCCAAATTCTGCATAAAAATCAGTTGATCGATATTTGGAGGCTGCTACACAATAAAGAAAAAGATTACACGTTCTTTTCTGTCCCACATAAAATATATTCCCGTATAGACCTCTTCTTAATCCCACACGCCCAACTGCACTCAGTACGATCGGCCAAAATAGGACTACATGGTCGGACCACGCACCGATCTTCCTGGAATATGAGATACAAGATCTAAGACAGACCAGACCAAACCAATGGAGACTAAATTAAAGCTTGTTGCAGGATAAAGAGGTCCTAGAGGATGTAACCAAAGAGCTGGAGTTCTACTTTAGCACTAATGATACCCCAGAATGCGACCCAGGCGTTGTCTGGGAAGCACATAAGGCGGTTATCAGAGGTGTGTTAATTAAGCATGGATCTAGAATAAAAAAGGAAACGCACGGAAAAACTAAAAAGGTTATTGGAAGAATTAGCCATCCTAGAGAGCAGACATAAGCAAACAAGACTAACTATAGTTGAAGAAGAGATGGTTAGGAAGAGAACGGAAATTACAGATCTTCTGTACTATAAAGCAAAAGCAGCAATACAGAGATGCAAAAAGTTTGCATATGAATCAGGCGATAAGTGCGGGAAAAGACTTAATAGACTATTACGAGAACAGAAGATGAGCAATTATATTCCACAGATTAAGCCACCAAAGAAACCGAAGGTCACTAAGCCAAATGACATAGCCAAAGAGTTTCAAGAATATTAATGTTCCCTTTATAATATACAGAGTAAACACCCGACTCTAGACCAAATTGACTGGTATCTGAAAGAATCAAACATTCCAAGACTATCAGAATCAGATAAAGACAGTTTAGATGCCCCTATAGCCGAAGGCTACACAGGTCAATATTATAAAACTCTGTTCCCCTCGTTATCGAAATACATGACTAAACTATTTAACGCGTTGGGGACAGCGGCTAATCTAATGAAAGAAACTTTACTAGCCTACATTTCGGTTATACCAAAAGAGGGGAAAGATCTGGAACTATGCGGAAGTTACCGGTCGATCTCTTTGTTAAACTTAGACGTGAAGATTTTTGCCAAGGTCTTGGCAAACAGGATACAACAGCATATCCCAGATCAAGTGGGATTTGTCCCTACACGGGAGGCACGTCACAATACTATTAAAGCCATCAACCTGGTACAGATAGCAAACACAACTCAGACACAATGTGTGTTCCTAAACACAGACGCAGAGAAGGCCTTTGACAGGGTGAATTGGAGTTTCATGCAGGCAGTCTTACAACATGGAGGCTTTGGAAATAAAATGGATATTCTCCATGTATTCAGGGCTAACGGCCCAGGTAAGGGCCAACGGCATATTATCAGAGCGTCTACAGATATCGAACAGAACCAGACAGGGCTGCCCCCTGTCTCCACTCCTCTTCACCCTGTCACTAGAGCCATTCCTGTGTACTCTGCGCCGGAACCGAGACATCTCTGGAATACAAATAGGGAAGAACCATTGCAAAATTACAGCATATGCAGATGATATGTTGTTTACCCTCTCTAATCACTTGATCTCAATTCCGAATCTGATGAAGGAATTTGAGAAATATGGATCTCTTTCGGACTTAAGCATTTTTTTTAATAAGTCAGAAGCAATGGGAGTTATTGTCCCACAAACATCTATAATACAACTAAAACAAACATTTAAGTTCAAATGGACAGATAGAGCATTGACATATCTCGGCATACAACTGCCAGGGAAGGTAGATAAGATTTTTGATCTAAACTTTCCACCATTACTGCAAAAGGTGAAGCTATTACTTGACAAATGGAACCAAGGGTTCCATACTTGGCTGGGCCGATGCAATATTATCAAGATGAATATATTCCCGAAAATCCTCTACTTACTACAAACATTACCAATACACATCCCAGTGCAGTATTTTAAACAATGTCAGAGAGCTATCTTTGAGTTTGTATGGGCACATAAAAATCCCAGGATACAAAGGAAACAATTAATGTATACCAAGCAACAGGGAGGACTGGGGGTCCCAGATATAAGGAAATACTACTATGCCGTACACCTGAATAGGTTAATAGACTGGAACAGGCATTCAGGTACAAAAGGAGAAAGATCAAGACTCATCTCTTTTGATATCAAAGGAGACAGGAACAACAAGCGCCCAGAGGCGATTAAGTTCGCATGTGCTGCGCTATACAAGTTTTCATTCATTCATTCATTCATTCAAATTATGGGTACAAATAGAACTGTCCCAATCCAAAATACCATTAGAAAGGGCACCATGGTGGTATGCTGGTATGCTTCACTACCTAAAGAAACAAATAAGAACCCGATATGGGGAAATACGGTGAAGATATGTGCAGTAGCACTTTCTATGATTGGTATTGACCCCAGGACCTCCCCACTATACCCGGTAATAGGTAACCCTTTGTTTCCGATGGGATATCAAGAAGGTGCCTTCCGACATCTATGGGACAGAGAATGCACGCAGGTGGCTGATTTTATCCGACTGGGAAAATGGGTTACTATAGCTGATTTGATGGAACAAGGGAATGTATTCTGTTTAAAGTTTTGGAACGCATTTCAGATGGTTCACTTCCTGAACACATTACCAAACCCGGGGGCCTTTGAGACCACTTACGAGATTTGAGAAAATGTGTAGTGAGAGGGGAACACTGTTACACACCCTATCGAGGAGCTACGAAATACTAGCACGATCAGGGAGTTGCCCTCCGAAGTGTGTCCAAGACTGGGAACGGGAACTAAAAAAAAGACATTCAATACGGAACAAAGGCAACGTATGTATAAACGAACGCATGAAACTTCAATTTGCGCGAGGACCCAAGAGACAAATTATAAGATCTTTGCAAGATGGTACAGGACACCACAAAGACTAAATAAAATCTTCTCAAGATGGTACAGGACACCACAAAGACTAAATAAAATCTTCTCAGAAGTGTCAGATAAGTGTTGGGAGGTGTCAAGGAAGTAAAGGAACGATGCTGCATATATTCTGGGATTGTCCTTTGTTAAAGTGTTTTTGGCTAGAGATCAAAAGGGCCCTTCAGTTCTGCTCAGAATATGAGATACCTGAAGATCCAGAATTTTATCTCTTACATATGAACCAAATCCCAGAGAAAGCATATAGAGAGATAAGCATACGCCACCTATTAGATGCGGCAAAAGCATGCATAACAAAGAAGTGGAAATTACCAGCCCCACCAACTACAGAGTTGTGGATAAATAAGGTGAAAGAAATTAGTATAAAGAAAAAAAAAACAAAAAACAAAGTTGCACTATGGGGAAACTAAGATGAAGTATCCCCAGTGGGCAACCAAGGGGCTACCAAGGCAGAGATGGGCAGTGATATAGATAAAATAATTTATTAATCGTATAAATATACAAAGATTCGGGATAAGAGATTTTAACAAAATTTACAGATACTAAATGTATGTTATAAAAATTAACCAATATGCCTACTTACAGCAGCCGGCCGGTGCTGCACACATGAACCTAGTTCATGCAACAAGCAACAATGCGACACACATAGGACACAAACATATAACAGACATAAAAAAACATATAACTCGGGCGATCCGGACGCCAAATAGATCACTGCTGCTGGAGATTCCGTGCGGTAATTACCACTGAAGTAACATTCATAAATAAAAGTGAAATTATATAATGTATAGGAATTTCCAGCCGGAGTGCCCCTGCGGGAGAAGGATGTGGTTGCAACTAAATATAATATATAATAGTATGAGTATAACTGCATCCAGTTTAGTGATTGTTGTAGACCATTATTGCACTAGTCAGATGATTGGTGCTGGTTGATTGGAACACAGTATAAGCAACTTTATGTAGGTTGCGGCCACTATTAAGGAGACTACACGTATTGAAATATTTTCCTATGATTCCAGTGTAAGTTTCATTGACTATGGTGTTGACATAGTACACTGACAATCCCATTGGTATACAACCCGACTGACACTGTCATAGAGGTGGACCAGACAGTTGCGAAATGTCTCCAAGTCTCTCGGGTATAAGCAGTCCCAACCACCGTCAATACAATGAAAGGAACAGTCTTACCGGGCTCTTGAGAGAAGGGTCCAATAACAGACGGCAGTGTTTGACTCCCAGCTCATGAATAGTGAAAATGCTGCTGGCCGTAGCAAGTATCATCAGGTCTGTCAGAGCTAGACAGCATGTGTGGCAGATAGCCTGGCCGGGTGTACCATCGTAGGACACACTTTGGCTTGAGAATGAAATGAGTAAGTTAGAAGAACTTGTCCTGACAGCACGACATCAACAAGAAAGATATTTTAAAACATGGTCTTCCTGGGAATCCTTCCTGGTATCCAGGGCAGTGACGTAAGGGGGTAAGGGCAACTACCACAGAGAGGGATAGGTACAAAGGGAGGATAATAGGGAGGGGAGGGGATCTCTCTTTTTCACTCCCCTTTTTTATTTTTCTGTTTGCCTTTCTTATTTCCCCTTATGTGGTTTGTGTTTTTTTTTTTTTGTTGTTCTGTGCTTCAGGTAGTGTCGCTGTTTCTCCCAGATAACCAGGTGGGTATAAATTCGGGCTGGGAAGTACGGTTGAAGATGACCAAGGGTTTAAAGGGGCAGTATGTACTGTATTATCGTGTATTGTACGTTTAGTTTTATCACTTGTACCTGTATTATTATTTTATTTTCAATAAAAAAGACTTAAATCTAAAAAAAAAAATTAATGGTGGCCACACAAAATATTGACACTTGGGGCCCTACTTGTACATTTTGACTTTGGGGTGTATTCACTTTGTTGCCAACGCTTTAGACATTAATGGCTGTGTGTTGTTTTGAGGGGACAGCAAATTTACACTGCTATACAAGCTGTACACTCACTACTTTTGTAGCAAAAAGTGTAATTTCTTTAGTGTTGAAAATATTAGGGTTGTCCCGATACCGATACTAGTATCGGGCCCGATACCGAGCATTTCCCCGAGTACTTGTACTCGGGGAAAATGCTCCGATACTTCACCCGATACCTGACTTTCCCTGTATCCTCCTTCAGTTCCCCCATTCGTTCTGCTCTCCCCCTCTGCGCCGCTGTCGTTGTCCTCCTCCGTGCCGCCCTCCTCCGTTCTGCTCTCCCCCTCTGTGACGCTGCCACCCTCCTCTGTTCTGCTCTCCCCCCTCCGCGCCGCCCTCCCCCTCCGTTCTCCGAGTCACCCCCTCTGCCAGGATGGAGTACGGCGGTAGGAGCTGCTAAACCTGGCTCCTACCTTTTCCAAATAAACAGAGTCAGTGATCACTGACTCTGTTCATTTATATAACTGAAACATCGTAACCTGTGTTTATGATGCTTCAGTTTATGAATGATTAGGAGCCTTTGTCTCCTGTCCATTAATTTTCAGTGCAGCTGAGAAAGGGACTGGAAAATCTGTGTCCTTAGTCTCTTTCTCTGTCTCAAAGGGGAGAGGTCAGAGGTCTGTTAAGACCCCTGATATCTCACCAAAGCCCCCCCAACAGGGCTAAGAAAAAAAATAGCAATAAGTAATTGTAAGAAATAATACATATAAAAAAAAAAACACACTGACACAATCCATTCCCCCATAAGGTTTGGGGGTTCTAAGTAATTATCTATTAAACAAAACAAAAAACAGTTTACACATATATGAGAGAAATGTCAGAATTGGCCCAGTTGGCAAGTGGTTAAAACATTCATTACTTGTATTGTAACAAATTACAAAGCTAGAATGATAAAAACTCACCCAGTGTCAAGCAGTGATTGGTGTAATTTCCAAGTCATTTATACAGGGCTTCCTGTCTTGGTAGCTAAAAGTAGTAGCATGGAAGTGAAATAAGGAATACATTTTAAGTGGAAGTCCAGGCAGCCACAGCAAAATTCATAACGGACAATGAGCATTTGAAAATCGATCTGTATGTTCAAAAACCCTCCTTTTACCATTTTTAGTTGCTAAAAAGCGCCAGTCACATGATCGTCCTTCAGTGGACTCAACTGTTTTTAGTAACAGCAAGTCTGAACAGCATAATGGCCTCAACAGACCTCGATCTCTGCATGGACGGTCACTCCAAGTGGCGATGGCCGTATCAATCCAATAAGACAAATACCACCAGTAGCAGGAACCAAATGTATGCGACTTATGATGCAGGTCATGTAGAAAGCCCCGATAAGTATGCAGAATATGGATGGACACAAATGATAAAAGAGTGCTCCAAATGGTGCAGGTCAAATTAAACCTAGACAAAGGCACGTTGATAGCTTTTTTTAGCCGAAATGCGTCGGGTTTGCTTTCTTTGCACTAGGGTTGTCCCGATACCACTTTTTTAGGACCGAGTACAAGTACCGATACTTTTTTTCAAGTAGTCGCCGATACCGAATACCGATACTTTTTTTTTTTTAAATGTGTCCACAAATGCAGCCATGTCCCCCCACAAATGCAGCCATGTCTCCCCACACATATGCAGCCATGTCAGCCCCATATATGCAGCCATGTCAGCCCCATATATGCAGCCATGTCAGCCCCATATATGCAGCCATGTCAGCCCCATATATCCAGCCATGTCAGCCCCATATATCCAGCCATGTCAGCCCCATATATCCAGCCATGTCAGCCCCATATATCCAGCCATGTCAGCCCCATATATCCAGCCATGTCAGCCCCATATATCCAGCCATGTCAGCCCCATATATCCAGCCATGTCAGCCCCATATATCCAGCCATGTCAGCCCCATATATCCAGCCATGTCAGCCCCATATATCCAGCCATGTCAGCCCCATATATCCAGCCAGTTCCCACATACCTGCATCGCCGCTGCCGCCGCTTAGTTAGTACAGGCGGGGAAGCTTTCATTTGAATAGCTGTATCGTTTCCTGCCGCGCCGCGTATAGACACTCCCTCTTGCTCGCGATCTGTCCAATCACAAGCAAGGGGGAGTGTATGTGCGGCGCCGCGGGAAACTATACAGCTATTCAAATGAAAGCTGTTATCTTCCCCGCCTGTATTAACTAAGCGGCGGTGATGCGGCGATGTTGCGCGGCGGTTAGCAGGAGCGGCGGCGGCGGTGGCGGGGGGGCGAGTATTCTATTCTGGTATCGGGGGTATTTGCGGGAGTACAAGTACTCCCGCAAATACTCGGTATCGGGACAACCCTACTTTGCACCCTATACTGCTTTTAGTGTATATTCACGTGATTTTTATGAGTTTTTATTTCAATAAAACCTGTCTAGGTTTAATATTACCTACACCATTTGGAGCATTCTTTTTTTATCATTTGTGTCCATCCACGTTCTGCCTATTCATCAGGGATTTCTACATGACCTGCATCATAAGTCGCATCCATTTGGTTCCTGCTACTGGTGGTATTCGTCTTATCTGATTGATACGGCCATCGCCACCTGGAGTAACCGTCCATGCAGAGATCGAGGTCTGTTGAGGCCATTATGCTGTTCAGACTTGCTGTTACTAACAACAGTTGAGTCCACACCTTTCGCTAAGATTACCCATTTTAAGATTACCCATTTTGTTTATTGTTTCAAGCTGATGCCTTTGGTTGACTCCTTCAGACAACTTTACACCTTATATGGCTACATCTATTCATCACTTTTTTGAACTGTGAATACATATACTCACTGGATCTACTCAATGTTATTATCTTTGAGAGTTTGCATCTCATATGGACTTCACTTATATACATTTTTGTATATCTATTTGTTGTGTCAACACAATATTGACTGCAACTTATTAGCGCTGCACTTTTTGTTTTCCTACATACAAAATGCATCAGGATTCTCTTTACAACAGTAATAAAACACTTCTCAACAAAACACATACATACTCCAAGCACATGCCCATATACCTGTTAAATATAAAATGTCATTTAAAAATAAAAGAAATCCTAAAACACTGTACCTGGTGGGGTTATTGACAATACAACCCTAAGGCCAATATAACGTCTTATGGATATACAGCCCTGACTACAGTGTGCCCAACTTCTGACGTCTACTTCAAGCAGGATGATGCACCATGTCACAAAGCTCAAATCATGAACATGACGACGAGTTCTCTGTACTCCAATGGCCTCCACAGTCAACAGATCTTAATCCAATAGCGCACCTTTGGGATGTGGTGAACAGGTGAATCTCATCATGGATGTGCATCTGACAAATCTGCAGCAACTGTGTGAAATTATCATATCAATATGGGCAAAAATCTCTGAGCAATGCGAATCTACACCACAAAGAATGAAGGCAGTTCTGAAGGCAAAAAGTGGTCCAACCTGGTAATAGCAAGGTGTACTTAATAAAGTGGCCGGTGAGTGTATGTGTATAGCTAGAGGCTAACATGTAAATGCCAAAGTAAACACATGTATGTGTAACTCATGTGGTTTTGTAAATTGACACTGCAACTGCCACTTACTCCATAACATACAAACACTGCTAAAATGGTTAGGCTGACCTTAGATGGATAGAATTCCAAAACCAAAAGTCTTAGGAAAAAAAAGATTTCAACATTTGATTTGGGAACAAATGCACTTTACTGAACAAACCCCACATACACTGTAAAGCCGTCCATTGATGAACCTATTTTGGTTGCAGGAAAGAAAATGTATTGGATTTTCTCATCAACAGTGTTAATGGAAGATCCCTCCAGCTGAGCCATTGTGGTCTTCTGGCAGGGCACAGTGATTACTGCTAAACCAATTGATGCTGCGCTGAAATTATATCTAATCTCTAAGGCCCCTTTCATATTGGGGCTGGAGCCGCGCTGGCGGTATAGCGCTGCTAAAAATAGCGGCGCTATACCGTCGGATTTGCCGTGAGTTGCGGCCGCTAGCGGTGCGGTATTAACCCCCGCTAGCGGCCATGAAAGGGTTAATACCGCCCGCAATGCACCTCTAGAGAAGCGCATTGAGGGCTGTATTGCCACGGTTTCCCATTGTTTTTAATGGGAAAAAGCGGTATACACGCCGCTCCTCTCACCGCTCCAAAGATGCTGCTGACAGGAGGTTTAGGACATATTTCCAGCACCTACAGGTAAGCCTTAATCCAGGCTTACCTGTAGGTAAAAGTGGTTGTACAGGGTGTACAATCACTTTAATGCTGTATAAATAATTATCAAATAAGTGTCCAAAAATAAGATGAAACTTCCTGAATCTTCACAGATCCACAGAAACCGTACCTTATATAAATTCACCACAGTAGCCAACACCCCCCCAATAGAAATGCGCTCACCTTAAAGTGGTTGTAAACCAACCAGACAACTTGTACCTACAGGTAAGCCTAGATTAAGGCTTACCTGTAGGTGCAAGAAATATCTCCTTAACCTACACAGTTAAGGAGATATTTGCAGAAAACACTGCACCGATGTCTATGGCGCATCTGCGCCGTTGATAACTGCGCAGGCGCACTGAGCATGACAGTTTTCTGAATGGGATAATGCCGGAAACCTGCACACGTGATGATCATCCTGGCGAATGCGCAGGAGTGACGTGATCGCCGCTCCGGCGATACAAGGAAGACGCTCGGAGGAGTGCTTCAATCTCAGGTAAGTGCTACATAATGAGCTAGTATGCCTCTTTCTTGCAGGGGTTTTTTTTTTTTTTTTTTAACACAGGAAAAACATTTTGGGTTTACTTTCTCTTTAAGATGTGTGACCTCACAAATAAGTTCAGTCAAATTGTGAGGTCACACATCTTAAGCCACATACACACGATCGTATTTTCATCAGACAATGCGTAGGATTTTTGTCTGAAGGGCGTTGGCCGTGAACTTGTATTGCATACAAAAGGCAAAGGATTGTCAGCCAAACATACACGAAACAACGTGCTTTTTCAGCTCTTTAGTGCCACCCTTTGGGCAACTTCTGCTAACGTTGTGTTATGGTTAGCATTGCTTCTGAGCATGCGTGTTTGTACTTTCGATTTTTGTCCGAAGGACTTGTGTACACAGATCAGAAAATCCGGCAACACATATCTGTTGTCAGAAAATTTTAAAGCATGCTGTCCCACATTTGTTGGTGGAAAATCCGACAATTGTCCGATGGAGCATACATTCGGATTTTGCAACAACAGCCTGCCATCACACAATTCCCATCAGAAAATACAATAATGTGTACGGGCCTTTAACCACTTGCCAACCGCGCTATAGCAAAAATACTGCTACAGCGCGGTCGAGTTACTGTGACATGACGTCCCTGGGACGTCGTCGTGTACTTCCGCGTTTGCGCATCCCCTGGGACGCGCTCGCGGAAGTGTCCATGCTCACCGGGTCCAGAAGACCCGGCGCATCACGGTAAATTGCCGCTGGTAGCAGCCGTTTACCACGTGACGGCGTGATCACTTGTAGACAAACCGGCATCATTTAATGACGCCGGTTCCTCCCTCTCCTCTCTGTACCGTTACGGTACAGTGTGAGAGGAGAGGGGGGGGGGAGAGCGGGGTGTCAGCAGCAGCGCTGTGGCTGATCTGTGACAAATGCAGTCACAGATCCAGCTCACCATTCCCATGCACCCCGCCCGATACTCTGCAATACCCCAGCCCGATTATGCAGCTGTCAATAACCCGCAGCCCGATACTCTGCAATACCCCAATACCCTGTCACGATACTCTGAGCAATACCCCAATCTCTGCAATACGTCCCCCCCTTCCTGCGCTTTTACAGACTCACCGCTACGATCAAAGCCAGGATATAATTTTTTCCAGCCTAGAGGTGAGATGTCTTATTGACCCCATATCTCACTGTAAAGAGGATCCTTCATGCTATAAGTCCGATTACAAGGTGTTTTACTGTAACGGAACTTATGTATTCTGCCTTCATCTATAATATTCATGCACGCTGCTATCCCCAAAGGTTAATTGATCAGTGTGTGAAAGACCTGTGTTATCCTTAAGTGATTGAGTATTGTTTCTGGGGGTTGATTGAAACTATGTGAGAAAGAAATGTGTTTCTTGTGACTGGTGACAGGGTGTCTTGCCTTGGGGCCCCCCTGTGGAGGGAGGGGCGGAGAGTTTTCCATCCTTGAGTACACGCAAAAGCTTGAACTAGATAATATATACCCTAGGAATTCATAAAGTTGTTGATGTTGACCCTTCAACGTAGTCATGTCACGTAGACAAAGGGTATGCTAGGGAATATTTATTCTGTATGTTTTACAACTGGACCTGACACTCCGTCTGGAGATCTCGTGATGAGCTTAATAACTGGATCTTACTTATATCCAACTTGCCAGGGAAAGGTCGTCGTCAGCGATGATACCCTCTCCTACCAATGGGTAGTACCGTTACATGTGCACGAGCGGTGGATGGCCTTTACCAAGGAGCAAGTTCTGAACAACAGGAGTCCCGTACGCCAGGCTGAAAAATACATTTAAAAGATTGTATTGAGAGTCGTGGTAGGATCCAGTAACAGACCACGGAGGGAGCTCATAGCGATTTACTGGAGCATGGACCAAATGGATGGATCCATGGGAGGAGCGGAGCCACTAGCACCTGTCAGCAAGGAATGTAATTACTGATATTGTACAGCGAGATTATCTTGTATCCAGAAACGTCACGGAACAAATAACCAGCTTTTTTTTCCGAAGCAAGAGAGGAGATCCAAACCACAGTGGGACAAAACAGGAACTGTTAACAAGCTAGAACAGCCCATTACACACGCAGCTCCTACTTCCCCCACCCGTCTGCTACAAAAAAGAAATACCGTTCACTGCATTTAAAGCGTTTGTAGAAAGTGAGGAGGAAATAGATGGATATTATGGCTGATTTTGAGAGACAGTGGCTCACACACGGTACCACCAGACCAATGTCACTATTTTGTCTGGGAAATTGTCGGGCACCAATGAAGCTTTTCGGCTCTGCTCCAGAAGATATTTTTACAAATCAGCAAGTGAAAAAGGTCGCTGTTAACGATATGCCGTAACCCAGAAACTACCGCGTGCTTCGGGAATCCCAAGAAGAAGGCTGTGGACTCCCACATGGAATGCCCAACCATGCAAAGGGTGGCATCCCATTGGGTCCAAGGGTGCAAAGGCCAACACTGGGAGAAAGTATTGCAGCTATTCCTAATGGAACATTTCCTTCCAAACCTGGCCGCAACATACAGGACTGGGTACGAGATCGCGACCACCGCTAACTTAAACGAGGCGGCGCGGCTAGCAATGAGTACAGCGGAAAAAGGAAAGTAAGCCAGGGTACTACACGACTGGCTCAATAAGGAAGAACCGTGACTCCCAACCACACCTCACGCCCAGAGTTCAGCTCCAGTCCCACCAGGACCACCACGTCCGTCAGGAACCCAAAACTATCCCCGGATTTGTCTAGGGTGACGTGCCATCACTGCAGCCAACACGCGGACCATATTGCTCGTTTTGTCTTTGAGAGCTACAAATAACAACTGGAGACGTCCGACCCAACACAGAGGTCACTCCTCCATCGCGGCCGCTCTGCGCCCACTGCTAGAGCCTAGGTGGGTACCCTGAGGAATGTCCTGGAATTTTGTATGAGGCAGACCCAATACAAGCGCCTCTCCAGATAACTGTCAGCATCACCGTCAAAGGAGGTACGGGATGAATGGACAAGTAGCCAAAGGCCTAAAGAGATACCGAGCTACATCGCTCTGATTCAAAAGCAACCAGGCAACAAAGTCAGACTGTTTCATTAAATGTACCCAGGCAGTCACAGTCATGGAGACAGCCAGAAAGTGGGAACCCCCCACACATCCTGCCTGCGCTGCCCACGGCGTTGGGGAGGTAAGAAATTGGGTGTTCTGCATGAGGCAGATCCGATACAACAGCTAATCAGGACAACAGGCAGCAACACAGGCAGACTGTCTGGTCAATGGAAAGGCAGCCAATGGATTACGTGATACTGGGACCAACTATGACCCTGCATACAGAAGAAACTCATTCCCAGAGATCCAGCACACCCGAGACACCGTACCGTAAGGAGTAGCAGGAGGCACCGTCTTCCGGCAACCCCATATGCTTCACCTGGATTGGGGGGTGTTTCGGGACATGTGAATGTGGGGGTTGATGAAGGATTTGCCAGCAGATGTACTACGGGAATGATTTGGCCCTTGTTTCTTCTCGGATGCGTACGCCACCTATGTGCCCCGCTGAAGTCCCACAAGCGCGTGACTACCTGTGCCCCAACCCGCGTTGCTGGAACCAACTCGCTTGCTGCTGAGACCCGGTAAAGACTACCTGCCCCGACATGGTACTGTAAGATCCGGCCCAATATACACAGTCTAAATGGGAATGTGACAATTGGCCACATGAGAAATCGGAGATGCAACGACACTAGGCGTCATGTATTATGAGATGTCCCCGTGCTTGTACATTGAAATGCACAAACAGGCTGAAATTGTCAAAAGGTTAATGGATCTGCGCTCAGGTGTGCCTTATATCTCTCCCAAGAGTGTTATCACAACCGGTCCTGGGAGCCATTGAGAGAGCAAAGCAAGTGACTGTTCCAGAACTGAAAATCCATTATTCACCTTCACCAATCACTACCGACCTGGCAGATTTAATGGCAATGCCGATGGACTGTCCAGGCAAACTGAACTTTCACCCTAACAGCAGACCGACATCCCCAAGTTTGACCCAGAAAAGGATCAATCCGGGTCTGCCGAGTGTTCCCCAAAAGGGGAGCAGTGTAACGGACTATGTATTCTGCCTGTCCATCTATAATACTTCAGCACCTGCCTATCCCCAAAGTTAATTGATCTATTTGTGTGTAGAAAGACCTGTGTTTAATCCGGTTAAGCCGCTTGAGCATTGTTCTGGGGGTTGATTGAATCTTGTGAGAAAGAATTGTCTTTCTTTGACCTGGTGACAGGGTCCTGCCTGGGAGTTGGGCCCCCCTGTGGAGGGAGGGGCGGAGAGTTCCATTGTTCCTTGAGTACTCACACAGATCTTGTAACTAATATAAACCAGAGATGTTCATAAAGTTGTTGATGTTTGCACCCCGCCCAAACGTAGTCATGTCTCGTTACTTGAAAAGGGTAGCTATGGAATAATTATTCTGTTTGTTTTAACAACTGGACCCTGACTCTCCTCTGGATCTCGTGATGAGCTTATACTGGACTTACTTAATAGCAACTTGCCAGGGAAAAGGACGTCGTCAGCGGCTGATACCCTCTCCCTACATGGGTAGCCGTTACATTTACATTCCTTATAATAGGAATAAAAGTGATAAAAAAAAAAAATATTTTTGGGGAAAAAAAGTGTCAAAATCAAGTAAATAAAGTGAAATGAACAATAATTTATTTTTATTTTTTTAAAGTACCCCTGTCCCCGTGTGCTCGCACGCAGAAGTCCCGTCCATATATGAAAACGGTGTTCAAGCTACACATGTGAGGTATCTCTGCGAACGTTAAGAGCGAGAGCAATCATTTTGGCCCTAGACCTCCTCCGTAACTAAAAACATGTAACCAGTAAAAGTAATTAAAGCGTCGCCTGTGGGGATTTTTAAGTAGCGAAGTTTGGCACCATTCTACGAGTGTGCACAATTTTGAAGTGTGACATGTTGGGTATCTATTTACTCGGCGTAACTTCATCTTTCACATTATGAAAAAAAAATGGGCTAACTTTACTGTTTTGTTTTAAGCACAAAACATATTTTTTTTAAAAACACGCGTTCAAAAAATGTCTGCGAAAATACCGGGCGAGATAAAAAGTTGTAACGGCCGCCATTGTATTCTCTAGGGTCTTTGCTAAAAAAGCATATATAATGTTTTGGGGTTCTATGTAATTTTCTAGCAAATAAATGATGATTTTTCCATGTAGGAGAGAAATGTCAGAATTGGCCTATGTGCTCCAGAACGCCTGATGGCGCCCCCTGCATGTTGGGCCTCTGTATGTGGCCACGCTGTGTAAAAGTCTCACACATGTGGTATCGCCATACTCGGGAGGAATAGCAGAATGTGTTTTGGGGTGTAATTTGTGGTATGCATATGCTGTGTGTGAGAAGTAACCTGCTAATATGACAGAAACAAGTTTTTTTTTTTTACAGAATTTTCAGTCGCTTTTCTTTTATAGCGCAAAAAATAAAAAACCCAGAAGTGATCAAATACCACCAAAAGAAAGCTCCATTTGTGTGAAAAAAAAAGGACAAAAATTTTAAATGGGTACAATGTTGTATGACTGAGTAATTGTCATTCAAATTGTGAGAGCACCGAAAGCTGAAAATTGGTCTGGTTAGGAAGGGGGTTTAAGTGCCCAGTGGTCAAAAAAAAAAAAAAACACACACAAAATCATCAAGTCCAACCTATGTGTGTGATTATATGTCAGTAAATGGGGGAGCATTGTGGTGAATTCATAGTAGGCACGGTTTTTGAGGATCTGTGAAGATTCAGGAAGTTTCATCTTGTTTTTGGAAACTTATTTGATAATTATTGATTAATTGCACTGGAACATATTGTTTGGACTATTATAAGAAGATACACTGTTATTAAAGCGGAGTTCCACCCAAAAATGGAACTTCCACTTTTCGGAACCCTCCCCCCCTCCAGTGTCACATTTGGCACCTTTCAGGGGGGAGGGTGCAGATACCTTGTATCTGCACCCACTTCCAGGCACAGACTCCCATGGGAGTCACACCACTCACCCCCCTCCCCCCGCTGTGTCCTGGGAAACACACTGTTCCCAGGAGATAGCGGGGACCAGTGAGGATAGGCCGCGACGCTTGTGCATGCACAGTAGGAAACTGGGCAGTGAAGCTGCAATGCTTCACTCCCCAATTCCCTCACCGAGGATGGCGCCGGGGGCAGTCGAGAGATGAGCAATTGCTTGGCCTCGGCTGCTGACATCGCGGGTGTGCTGACAGGTAAGTGTCCATTTTTTAAAGGTCAGCTTTAAAAAAAAAAAAGGGATTTGGGTGGACCTCCGCTTTAATAACGTATTAATCTATTCAGCGTTGGCACATGGTAACAGTTTGGCACAATTAGAAATTAAATATGGTTTCAGCGCAGCATCAATTGGTTTAGTATTTCCGCACATTTATATTGGGATTGTGTTATTTGCTGCTTGTTTAGGATATGTACATTTACATTCTAATTGCTTGCAAGACTTCAAATTTAGATTTTTATAAACAAACAGTGATTACTGCTACCAGCTATAATAGCCACTAGCAATAAATATGCAAGATCCAACAGGCTGGTTATATCCAAGTTGATTGGGTACATTCAGCCTGCCCATACATAGTCCGAATCTTTGCCAGTCCCTGCTGAAACATCTGAGATTCGAACCGTCTATGGCCAGCTTTAGTAAAATGTTTATTCCATCCTGCTCTTTCGATTTTTCTCATTACTGCGGTCGAAAACAAACGTTTATTGCGCCCTAATGATTATAAATATTAACTTTCTTAGGATATTCTTTCATAAGATTTTTTCATTTGAAAGTCTTACCTATCTATGGGCAGCTTTACCCAATACAGGGGGAGAATCAGCAGGAACATCATGCAGCAGAGATGTGATATCTCTAAATTCTGTCTGCATCTGCCATAAACCCAACCACTGCACATACATATAGACACCCTCCTAACTGTCCCGTCGGAATGTAACTCCCTGTAAGGCTACCAAGAAGACCATTAACACCAAGCTTTTACCTATAGCGATATAAAATAACACAACATACACCGCAATCATACTCGCCTTTTAACTTACTCCCAGTCCTGTTCTGTCCTGTCCGACGCTTCTTGATGACATCGCTGTGCTGTAGTATAGCGCATGCTATCGGAGATACAGGTTGTAGTGTCTTCAGAGGAGCTCATTGGACGCCATTTTTGTGGAGACAAAACTACATTGTCAGCTCAGCATTTCACAGCCACCCGGAAACTCAGGAAGGAGACGATTACAGGAAACAGCTTGCTTCTAGTGTTTAGCACAAGAAAGGAGTTTAGCCTACAAGAGAAAGCCTACAAGATTATACCAATGAAATTTTCCCCTGGTTCTTTGGAATTTAGGAAGGCTGGCTTGTGTTAATGGATAACATCTGAGGCAAAAGAATCAGTTTTAATTCATTTTGGAATCTGTTCCTAACTACTTCAGCTCCGAAAGGATTCATTCACTTCCTGACCAGGCCATTTTTAAAATCGCTTTAATGGAATGAATGAATAAATGAAAACTTATATAGCGCGGCACATGCGAACTGAATCGCCTCTGGGCGCTTGTTGTTCCTGTCTCCTTTGGTATCAAAAGAGATGAGTCTGGATCTTTCTCCTGAATGCTAAGTGATTTTCCTCCAACCGAATGCTGGTTGGTAAAGCGTTCCATAGTCTGGGACCTTGGACCGCGAATCTTCTTTCTCCCTTGGACTTGTAACTGGCTTTCGGTATCTGCAGTATTGCGCGGGCTTGCGACGCAGTACCTAAACGAAATTGAGGTCCTATTTTTTCCACAAATAGAGCTTTCTTTTGGTGGTATTTGATTACCTCTTCGGTTTTTATTTTTTGTGCTATAAACAGAAAAAGCAACAATTTTGAAAAACAAACAAACATATTTTTTACTCTATAATAAATATCCAAAAAATAAAATAAAAAAAAAAACAAATTCTTCCTCAGTTTAAGCCAATATGTATTCTTCTACATATTTTTGGTATAAAAAAATCCCAATTAGCGTATATTGATTGGTTTCCACAAAAGTTATCATGTCTACAAAATAGGGGATAGATTTATGGCATTTTTATAATTTTTTTTTTACTAGTAATGACGGTAATCTGCGTTTTTTTAACTGGACTGCGACATTGCGGCAGACAGATCGGACACTTTTGACACTTTTTTGGACCATTGACATTTATACAGCGATTACTGTTTAAATGACACTAGCAGGGAAGAGGTTAAAACCAGGGGCGATCAAAGGGTTAAATGTTCCCTAGGGAAGTGCCTTCTAACTGTGGGGGGAGTAAACTTACAGGGAGTAGGGAGAGATCGCTGTTTCTAATCACTAGGAACAGACAATCTCACTCTACTCCCCTGACAGAACAGGAGTCTGTTTGTTTACACTGGCAGATAACCATTCTGCCTCTCTTTGAAGCGATCGTGGGTGGCCGGCGGATATCGAGTGGGCCTCCAGCAGCACGCGTGCGCCCACAGATCGCTGCATACGCGCCCAACGTACAATATAGGCTATTTGCGCAGGAAAACCAACCTGCTGCAGTACAACTGCGGCGGCTGGTCGGGAAGTGGTTGGAACCTTTACATAATGTCCTTCCTTTAAGGCGGGAACACACTTTTGCATTGTTTGTGTGTTAAGTAACGTATTACAATGCCATTCATTTTAAATGACACCCCAACAGCCAACACACTACCAGGGAGAGGGGGAGGGTGATGGTTGACCAAGCCCTGACCACCCACCTTCACTTTATGTGGCCGATAGATGGTGGTATGGAAAAATGTGTAGCGCTAAGTGAATAAAATATAAATGAATATATCTAAGTGCTGAAAAATATATGTGATTGGAAGGTATGATCATAGAAAAAATATTTTGTAAAAAATATCCAACTATACACAATAAAAAATAAATAAATGTCAATAACCAGTGAACGAAATTGAGTAGTCACAAATGTGAGAAATAAAATGTCCTGAACAGAAAAAAATTTTGCAATCAATGTCCAAATCCAAAAGCTAAAAGTGCTCAATGTAAACAAGTGATGTCCTCTAAGCGAACTCTTGTATGGTGATAAAGAAAAAGGAAGGAGACCTTCACCCAATAAAGCATGGAGGCTTACCGAATCAAGTGGACTCTACCAGCTATACAGACTAGAGAGTCACATAAGCTTTGGAACATCCAGCATGGATCGAGGCCTCGTAGAACTGCCGGTGACAGGGATGTACATCAGTATTGTAATCCGGGAGGGAGACTTCTGTTATCCAGGGCTTGATGCTCAGTAGGTATACGTTGAGAATGGTGTGCAGGAGAAAAGAAGGAGCAATAGTGTGATACCGTCACGGTATTTAAAAGATTTAATAAGTAATAAACTTACATGAATCAGGATAAAAAAAGCGCGCTTGTAGTCATAATGTGGCGACAGTAGAGTCTTCCCTGACGCGTTTCGTGTACAAACACGTTGTCAAAAGGTAACAGACCACCATAGCCACTTGAATATAAATACACAATAAGTGGTCCCTTAATGAGAGTCACACTCACCTCACATGCAACATCATTGATTGGTTCACTTCCGGGATAGGCCAAAACATGGCGTCTGGGCTTGAGTTCCAAGCCTCATTATGAGTGTTTAGTAATGGCATACAGAACTAAAAGTATCTTGGATCATAAGCCACTCGCCCGTCGAATTGAGGTTTAAAAAATAGTAATAATAGGGAAACACAAAGGCTACATAGTGAACCTGAGTGTTAATGGTATATGACCACAGTGTATGCCCAGATAACAGCCGCATATAGGCAGCTCTACTGAGTGAATCCCTCAATAAAGATGGCGTTGGAAGACATCATACATCACAAGTAGGGGACCCGTAGATAAATCAGTGTGGGGCCTCGTTATGATGTAACGTTGTGCGACGTGTATAGCGCGGTGACGCGCATGGCCATAGGCGGGCCATCCACGCACCAACGCGGGTCACGAGATGCACTTAATCTGGGGTACCGGACGCGGACGGCGTAGCGAAGAACCACATACACCCAATCTGACGGCGCGCACGCGAGTCACAGCCACTGTGCGCTCACCGATTGGACAACGCGCCTCTCACATACTTACACCGTGCGCGTCACGATGAACTCTGCAAAGGACACGTGGTACGCTGCATCACATGCGCTCCACCCATCATGTGATGCGCTCCATCGTATGCGTTCCACCTGTCACGTGATGCGCTCCATCACATGCGCTCGTCAGGGCCCACACAAACTGAATGAAAAAATAAGTTAAATTAAAAGAATAGTGCAATTTGGGAAGAAAAAAATTGCGATATAAAAAATTAATGAGTCAATGGAGTAAATAAATGACTCTAAAAGTAAGAATATAAAGGTTGTGTAAGTACAAAAGGACAACCTTAATAATAAAGGGATAAGGAGGGCATTCACAATGACACTACATTTATGACTAAGGGAACAAAGGGAAAGCCGGCCTTGATATTAAATGAGTCCTGAAAGTTATGGAAGTATATCGGAGGACAATGAATAATTAGGGATAATTAAATGTGCGAACTGGAAATGTGAGTGGGACTCTCAACCAGGGCACCACGCACAAATGATTTCCAAATTAAAATTATACATTCGATATAATGAAAATATGTAATAAACAAATTTACATAGAATAGTATATGCACCAAAAGACCACGTTTCACAAAATGAAGCATAGTAAATAGATTAATAAAATAAAAATTGAAATATATAAATGAATAATAAATACTGTAACATGATGTGTGTTAATGAAAACATATGACCATAGCATGTCTCATATTAAGACTTATCAATGAATGAATTAATGTCCCAGTCTACATTCAAGCCTAATGGGCGGTGGGACTGGAGTTCGAAAATCCAGAACGTTTCAAGACGTGAAACGCCCCTAGTTTTAGCACCACCCCTCCATGGAGCTTCATATTTGTCAATTATTAAGAACTGGGAGCCACTAGGATCTCTATTATGATATTGTTTGTAATGTCTTGGGATAGATGGTGGTATGTGTAAGCGGGGAAAGGGTGTTGCGTTTCACAGAGGAAGCCAAGTAAGTTCTTTGAACAAGGTAACGTTTATTACCGAAGGCGGTAGTAACAACAGTCTTTATAATCAAACAGCAAACGGTTCTTCTCCAGGCACAGAGGCACACATATGCAACACAGCAGCTATTGTTCTAAGCGATGTGGCTTTCTGGGAAACACAGGCACTCCTCACTCAATGGTACGCTATATACCCCGGCACCCAATGCAGATTGGAAGAGGCTGGAAACACATTACCCGTAGCAGCTGGGAGTCTTTCATCTGACCCAGGTTATCACTGCGCGACTCCATAGGAGCCCTGAACTATCCCTACAGGCCGGAACACTCTCCCTGACTTCTTCTACCTCTCCCTCACAAGCAGGGTCTCTGTCCCTCTCTGCATCCACACGTGTTCTCCCCAAAAACGAGCCTGAGCTTTCTTATATAAGGAAACCACCCAAAAATGGCCTCCCAAATCTCTCGAGATCTTGTGCGGCCTATCAGGATGCAGGGCTCCTGCAAAATGATGTTGGAGACACTATAGAGGTAAATAGTGGTAACATAATAAACATAACAACTAGCTACAGAGTGAAATACATACAATGCTTTACCACTTACTCTTGCAGCACTGAAATACCCTATCACTGACAGCTGCTTACATTTTCCCCCCGTTTGAAAAGTGCAATCCCTTGCATTACCTAGGGGAAGACAATTAACACAGTGCAAGAAGATAACATGTGAGTCAATAAGCAACACAACAGTTCAAGTTATAGTCAGCAAAGCGGACAGGTCTCCGTCCCTGTGTCGTACGCCTTGGGAAGCGAGGCTCCAGATCCCCCAAATGTCCATCTCTATTAGCTACAGCAGGGTACTGTTCCTCACCCACGACAGAGTCAATAGGTACTACTTCATCCATAAGAGGTTCATCCTCCACAGGGATGGGGGCCACTTGTACATCTGGTTCCCTTGCTAGCAAGTTCCATTCAGTTACAGCAGCCGGATTCTCTGTTTCTCCTTCTGCCGGGGATAGGCTCTCTATTGCAGGCAGAGGAGGCAAACACCATGTTGCAGAGTCATTGTTGAGGATTTCCTGGTTACAGTCCCGTCTAGCCGACGGTGGGAAGACAGGAACAGGATTATCCGTTCGTGACTCCGCACTGAACACACAGGGACGGAGGAGATTACGATGCAGTCTTTTGCGCGGCCCATCTGGCTTCTCTGCGACCAGATCGTACACAGGCCGCCCCGTGAAAGGTTGCTGTTCGACTCGATACGCACATGGCTCCCACTTAGGCTCCAGCTTACTGCCCCTCAGATGTTTGGGATTCCTCACCAAGACTCTGTCGCCCGGTGCAAGTGGCAACAATTGGACAGCACTTTCCTCTGCTAACTCCTGGTGTTTTCCCAACACTATTTGTTTGGCTTGATCCAGCCGATGCCAGTGATCTTGGACCCACTCATCCGGGGTCCTTGACGTAATAGGCTCTGGGGTTTCTAGGAGTAAATCCACCGGTAACCGGCCGTAACGCCCAAACATCAGAAAATGAGGAGTATAACCAGTGGCTCTATGCACAGTCTGATTGTAAGCCCAAACGACATCTCCTACATACTGTGGCCAACGTACTCGGTGCTCCTGCTCTAAGGTGCGAATTAATCCCAACAAGGTGCGATTAAAACGTTCACATGCTCCATTTCCTTGGGGGTGGTAAGGAGTAGTATGCGACTTCTGGATACCACTAAGACGACACAGTTCAGAAAACACCTTAGACTCAAAGTTCGGCCCTTGGTCCGACAGAATCCTTTTGGGGCACCCATATGGCTGGACTACATGGGTCCAGAACAGTTTAGCTGTGGTGGTGGCAGTCTGGTCTTTAGTTGGCACTACGATGGCAAACTTGGAGAAGTGGTCCACAAACACCAAGGTATAGCGATACCCTGACGATGTGTCCGCCACTGTCAAGAAGTCCATGGTCAGCAATTCAAAGGGTTCTCCCGTTCTCACCACCAGAGGGGTAGTGTGCTCTGTTCCTCCCTTGTGGATGGCACAACTCTGACACTCCTGACATGCCCTTTTCACCCAGTTAGACAGTCCCGGACAAAATATGTACTTACGAATAAGGGCCTCTGTCCGTTCCGCACCGAAGTGTCCTCCAATCCGGTGAAAAATTCGACAAACCTCCAAGGCCTCCGATTGAGGGATGACCAGCTGATGAACAATTCGCAGCTCTCCAGGAACCGGTGCTTGTCGATATAAGAGCCCATTATATCTTTCCAGCCGATCCCACTGTTTTAGCAGCTGGCACAACGTCGGTGAGAGCTTCCTTCGCTCCCTGGAATCTGGCTTCTGATTCCTGTCCCAGTATCTAACGAGCTGATCCAGATCAGGATCGTTCCGTTGAAGGTCTAACCATTCCCGAGGAGTGTGAATTTCGGACCCTCCTGGTAGGCCCTGATTACTTTGCAGAGTCGTTGAAGCCAGTTGCTCCTGCGTGTTGACCCCAGAGGGGACGACCTCCTCCCCCTCTAGTTGTTGATCTAGATCATCCTGAGGCCGATCCGAGGGAAATCGAGAGAGGGCGTCAGCATTACCATTGGAGCGCCCTGGTTTGTAGTGAATGGTATAGCTGAACCGGGCCAATCGTGCCACCCAGCGTTGTTCCAAAGCGCCCAGTTTCGCCGTCTCTAGGTAGGCGAGAGGATTGTTGTCAGTATATATGTCCACCCGGCCACTCACCAAGTACTCAGCAAACTTTTCGGTGATGGCCCAGACTACTGCTAACAACTCCAGTTTGAAAGAGCTGTAGTTAACTGGATTACGTTCGGTAGGGCGCAAGCTCCGACTTGCATAGGCAATGACCCGCTCAGTTCCATCTTGCTCCTGCGCAAGCACAGCCCCCAACCCTTGAAGGCTGGCATCGGTGTACACCCGGAAGGGTTTATGGTAGTCCGCGTAGGCCAATATGGGTGCAGAAGTCAGCTGCGCCTTGAGGGCCTCCAAGGCCTCACTCTGTGCTGCCCCCCAACTGTCAATGATACTGGGAGAAGATTTACCTTTGCGATGAGCAGGCTGACCGCACAGCAACTGGGTTAAGGGGGCTGCAATAGTAGCAAAGTTCGGAATGAATCTGCGGTAGTAACCCACAAGTCCCAAGAAGGAGCGTAGCTCTGTTACCGTTTTAGGGCTTGTCCATGCCCGTACAGCCTGAATTTTATCTGGATCGGGGGACACCCCCTTTGCCTCGACCACATGCCCCAAATACTGGATTTTGGTTCTCATGAGATGACATTTTTCCGGTTTGAGCCGAAGGCCATACTGGGTCAGCCGTTGGAGGACTTGATCAAGATGTAGCAAATGGTCCTCGAACGTTCTGGAGAAAATGATAATGTCATCCAAATAAATCAAGACAGATTCAAAGTTCAAGTCTCCCAAGCAGCGCTCCATCAACCGTTGAAACGTACTGGGGGCATTGGTCAGGCCAAAGGGCATCCGATTGAACTCGAATAGTCCCAGAGGGGTGATAAAGGCCGTTTTTTCACGATCTTCCTCTTTTACGGGGACCTGCCAATATCCGCTGGCCAAGTCGAGCGTGGAGAAGTACTGTGCCTGCCCCAAGGCCATCAAGGATTCCTCAACCCGGGGCAGTGGGTAAGCATCCCGATGGGTGCAGGCATTCAATCTGCGATAGTCCACACAAAAGCGTAAGCTCCCATCTTTTTTCCGCACCAGAACTATGGGCGCAGCCCAAGGGCTACGACTCTCTCGAATCACCCCCCCTTTCAGCATACCGCGTAACAAGTCTTTGACCTCTTGACAAAGAGCGGGGGGTATATTACGATATCTTTCCCGAACCGGAGCAGCGGCTCCGGTGTGGATGGAATGATCCAAAGCGTTAGTACAACCGTAGTCCTCAGGGCCTTGAGAGAACGCCATCAGATGTCTATGAACTAATTGCTGGAGCTTGTTACGTTGGTCAGGAATCATTCCCGGCACCGGAAGCGCTAGTTGTTCCAACAATTTCGGAAGATGGTCTTCTGCTAAATCAGGTAGAGCCGTTTGCAAGGCAGCGCAGGCGGCCTCCATCCCAGGGCAAGGGTCAGTAATGCAGCTTTTGGGTACTGTATATAACTCAGCAATGGTCATGTTTGTGGGCACTTGAATAGGGGTGGACCCCAAGTTAACCAGTTGCACCAACACCTGTCCCTTACGGACAACAGACAAAGTTCTGGCTACCAGCCATTCACCTTTGGTTTCCAGATTGCGATGCGGTTCTACCATCACAGTGGCCCCTCTGATGGGTCTTCTAGCTGCCACCGGAAGGGGGCACACCAACTCCTGGCGTGGGGGTATAGTAACCCGATGTCGGGCAGGGAGGCGGATGAGCCCCACTTTCTCAGTATGTTTACGGCTCTGCGTCTGAACTGCCCGACACGCTTTGATCAGATTCTGCAGCCGTTGTTCCGATTGTCCAGATGTTTGTGATGAAGCCTCCCGAAGAAGGCGTGTTAAGTCCAGTTCCTTTAGGGCGTTCATGCCCAACACTACTGGGATCTCCGGGAAAGAGGCATTCCGGGTCACCACGATTCCAACCCTAGGAAGGGTCTGCTCATACACATTCATGGACATCCAAGTGACCCCTACTACTGGAATAGGAAGGTTATTGGCAGCTTTCAGTCTCAACCAGGAGGGGTCTAACGTTGTGGTCGGCCCAAAATGTTGTTGGTAGAACGAATAGGCCATGGTAGTGACTTCTGATCCAGTGTCCACCAGACAACTGGCCGGCTGTCCGTTGAAGATCACTGTCGCCACGGGGCAACCAGAAATCATTGTAGGATCACATTGAGGCGGTGACTGAACATTTCCCGCGGGTCGCCCCTCTACCACGGGAATCATTAGTTTAAAGGATGCCTTTGTACGTTCTGGGCTCCCCGTTTCATACAGTCCCTTGCGAGGTGGCCTAACCGTCCGCACTGCCAGCATTTTCGGTCAGTATCTGGGTTCCTCCGGAGTGGGTTGGTCTCCACTCGGGGTTGTTCTGACCCTCTCCGCAAGGCCGCCACCTCTTGGCTGAGGGAGGCGACCTTCTCAGCTAAGTCTCGTACGACCTTCTCCATCGAGGGCGTCTCCACCGTCGAGACTGTGGCAGGGCATGGAGCAGTCGCTTCCACCCGCCCCACCGGCCACCCAGCTCCTTGAGTGCGGGTAACCTGGCTTCTGGCCCCAGGCCGTCCATGGTCCGCCTCTTCCTGTTCCCTCTCGATGGCCTCTTGTAGGATCACTGCAAACTTCACTGTATCATCAGCCCTCACTCGATCCTTCAAGGCTCTTTTTAAGGAAGGGGACCACACACCAGCGAGAAACTGGTCCCGTATTAGCTGATCGGGGTTAGCAACCCCAGTTCCTGCGGGGGCCATTTTCTCCTCCAACCGGCACCAGATCTCCTGCAATGCCACTGCAAATTGAGGAATAGTCTCTCGATCATACTGCTCCCGACTGTAAAAATTCTTCCGAAGTTCGGCTATGGAGGTACTCTCACCATACAGACTTTCTAGGCGGGCCACAATGGCGGCTCTGTTATCTCTCTCCTTCTCGGGCAGAACCATCACAGCCCGGCGGGCTTCTCCTTCTAGCGCATTAACCGCCAAATCTGCAAAGTGTGCTGCGGGTATTTCGAATAATCGGACCGAGCTGTCCAGTCTCTCCACCCAATCTGTCAGGGGAATATTGGCACCATTAAATTTTGGAATCAGTGCTAAGGCCGCTCCATACGGTGCCATGAAGGACCCTCTAGCCACTCCCCCGCTTGAGGACGGTGGTTCTGACATCCTGCCGACTACGCCAAAATGTAAGCGGGGAAAGGGTGTTGCGTTTCACAGAGGAAGCCAAGTAAGTTCTTTGAACAAGGTAACGTTTATTACCGAAGGCGGTAGTAACAACAGTCTTTATAATCAAACAGCAAACGGTTCTTCTCCAGGCACAGAGGCACACATATGCAACACAGCAGCTATTGTTCTAAGCGATGTGGCTTTCTGGGAAACACAGGCACTCCTCACTCAATGGTACGCTATATACCCCGGCACCCAATGCAGATTGGAAGAGGCTGGAAACACATTACCCGTAGCAGCTGGGAGTCTTTCATCCGACCCAGGTTATCACTGCACGACTCCATAGGAGCCCTGAACTATCCCTACAGGCCGGAACACTCTCCCTGACTTCTTCTACCTCTCCCTCACAAGCAGGGTCTCTGTCCCTCTCTGCATCCACACGTGTTCTCCCCAAAAACGAGCCTGAGCTTTCTTATATAAGGAAACCACCCAAAAATGGCCTCCCAAATCTCTCGAGATCTTGTGCGGCCTATCAGGATGCAGGGCTCCTGCAAAATGGTGTTGGAGACACTATAGAGGTAAATAGTGGTAACATAATAAACATAACAACTAGCTACAGAGTGAAATACATACAATGCTTTACCACTTACTCTTGCAGCACTGAAATACCCTATCACTGACAGCTGCTTACATATGCATGCCAAGGCATGTCAGGTTTGGGCTGCCAATCACAACCCATTCAAAGGAAAAGGGCCATGCCTAATGCACGTAAATGTGGGGCAGTGAGCTTTCAAGGGTTAAAAGAGGCCTCCAGGAGGTGACACCGCCTGTCAGCTGCCGCTCACCGGAAAAGAGATCCATCGCATATCACTTTTCAGAGGGCAACAGCCACAGGTATAAACAAGCCCTAAGTCAACTCATCTTTGACCACAAAATACAGCAGTGGCTGCCCATCAATATGGGGTGAAGGGGCGCCACCCCCCTAATCCATGTGCCCTGCCCCTAATCTATATGCAGGACACCAGACATCTATTCATAAAAGTGGGACTGATCCAAATGGGAAGAAATCAAAACTGAAAATATCTATTTATGCATTGCCTGGCTCTTCTACACACATGTGCCACTTAATTAAATCTGATAAGCTTTGTGTATTGTGAGTGCTTTATATATTTATTCCCTATGTCAAGTGTGCACAAGCTTCCTGTATTACCAATCACTGCTGTTCTGTATCCTTGTGCAGGGTGACAGGTCTTGTATGCGCCCCCTCCTGTAGTTTTCTGCTGGCAGCCTGTAGTGGATAAAGCTGCTGTGTGCAGCACAACGATGATGTCACTTCTACTTTTACCACACAATAACTGTATTTGCTAAGGTATAAGAGCACACAAATTAGATTTATATCCTTCATAGCTACTGATGAAGATACAAAAGGTAACATTTTTGTTTACAGAGTTTAGCTTTAAAGTGATATTAAAGGCCATCTTATTTTAAGAAATAAACATGTTATACTTACCTGCTCTGTGCAATTGTTTTGCACAGAGCAGCCCCGACCCTCCTCTGCTTGGGTCCCCAATCAACACTCCTGGCTCTCCCCCCCTGCTGAGTGCCCCCACAGCAAGTTGTTAACTATGGTGACACTTGTGCGTGCTCACTCCTGAGCCCTGCTCTGGGTGTCCATAAGACACACAGACGGGGTTATTTACTAAAGGAAAATCCACTTTGCACTACAAGGGGGACATGCAATGAAAATAAAAAATAGCATTTTAGCTTGCACATGATTAAATGATAAAATCAGCAGAGCTTCCCCTCATTTCAGATATACCCCTGAGATTTACAGAAACTGCACTTCCAAGTGCACTTTCAGTGCACTTGTAGTGCAAAGTGGATTTGCCTTTCGTAAATAACCCCCGGAGTGTGGCTCAGCCCCGCCCCCCGATTCCTCCTCACTGGCTGTGACTAACCAATGGCTCCTGCTGTTGTCTCTGAGCCCATGAGAAAGGAGAAAGCCAGGGGAGTAGCTGCTCTTGTGTGTATCACTGGATCAACATTGGGCTCAGGCAGGTTATAGGGAGGGTGGCTGCATACTGCAGGGTTTTTACCTTTAGGCATAGAACTGAGTAGAGAAGCTAAAGTTGGAGAGATGCTCCTACACATGTACCCTGTTCTTGGGTATATGACACTGGGACTGCTGACGCCTCTTTTGAGGGTTCTGCATAAGGGCAGGAGGGGTTCCTGATCATGTAACTGCTGTCACTGCCCACCAGCTCCTTAATCACTTTATTCCCGGCGTATAGTCAAATGACATCCGCAGATGGGATATTCCATCATGGGCAGGTGTCATATGAGGTCCTCCGCTTCCCGCCAGTATAGGGGGGCGAGTTTCTGAGGAGCCGATGTGCGTGCCTGGTGGCCACGATGTCTGCAGATGTCTACAGAGCAGGAACGTGAATCTGTGTGTGGAAACACACAAATACACGTTCTGTCAGGGGAGAGGAGATAGATGGCGTGTTCCTAGTATATAGGAACACTGATCGGTCTCCTCCCCCAGTCAGTCCCATCCCCCCACAGTTAGAACACACAGTAAGGGGACACATTTAACCCCTAGTGTTAACCCCTTCCCTGCCAGGGACATTTATACAGTAATAAGTGGCTATTTATAGCACTGATCACTGTATAAATGTCAATGGTTTAAAAAAAGTGTCCGATCTGTTCGCCGCAATGTCGCAGTTCCCATAGAAATCGCAGATCACCACCATTAATAGTAAAAAAAATTAAATGCCATAAATCAATAATTTATTTTGTAGGCGTTATAACTTTTGCACATTAAAATCAATATAATATATGCTTATTGCGATTTGTTTACCAAAAATATGTAGAAGAATACATATTGGCCAGCCATTACTGGATTCAGATGTTGGTTCTGAAGTTGAAGATGACAGGAAAACGAGCCTAGAGAGAGGAAGTAACAACTTGGGTGCCAGATAATGCAGAGGAGGAAACTGAAGGTGAGAAACCACAACCCGAAAGAGGTCCAACATCAAGAAAGAGTAGAGAGGAGCAGTGTTGCTCAACTTACTTTAAAAAAGTAATTAGTTACAGTTACAAATTATTTCTCCGAAAAAGTAATTGCGTTAGTGACTCAGTTACTACATTGAAAAAGTAATTAGTTACTCAGCAAAGTAACTGATTTTTTTTTTAATATTCTACAATGCCTTGTTGAAAAGCAGATGACGGGTGCTTGCCAGGGAGCAGTGAGTTAATACTCCAAGACAAAAGAATGCCAGATCCTTGAGAGAAGAAAACCGGAAACAAATGGTGATCTCGTGTATATCCCAGCCTAGGTGCATCCGTCCCACCATGTATGTGCAGCTAATAGGACTTAAAACCCTTATCCATCTGCTACATATTACATCCAAATTATAAGCTGGATTAAAATGTATGTTTATAATATACATTCCCTTGACGTTTACAGAGTCTGTAATTTAAAATCTTATATTAGGCTTTATTAGAATTTTCTATAGTTTATTATTTTATTTATCTTCTATAAGCTTTATTAGATGCAAGGAATCTGTAATGGGGATGTCAGATTTTTCTTTGTTGTCTGGTGAAGAGATGAAATCACTGACCAAAAATAACCTGCTGATCATTGGTCTGTATAGGTGTCCTGCACTTACCATGTTGACCACTAGATGTCGCTGTGTACACTGTGTTGTATAGGGAACGTTTGTTCTGTGGAACATTTAGTTCCAGCCATGTGTTCCCCGACACATTGATCAGATTGCGCACACAGTGTGTGTGATTGATGTAAGTTGTTCCCCGGTGATAGGTCAGTGTGAGGCGGGTGGGGATCATTGTATCCAGGGCTCCTTGCGAGTGGGAGTTTTCAGACCGCTGTGACAGGCCATCACAGCGGTCACATGATTCTAAAGCGGAGTTCCACCCATATTTATGTTCACAGCGCCGGCAGAAGCAATTACTCTGCTGCCATCTAGTGGCGGTAGATGTAATTGCAGTAATGCCGCACAAAGTAATGGGAACTGCGTTACCATGAGGGGAAGAGTAATCAGTTAGATTACTCGTTACCCTCAAAAGAAGCTGCGTTAGGTAACTGCGTTTATTCTAACTCCGTTACTTACAACACTGGAGAGGAGCCACCCTATTCCATCACATTCCATCGACTTACCGGATTGACTCCATGCAAAAAGCGTGGACGGTTAGGAACTGATTTAGATCTAGAATGGGTCTAAAATCTCTATTCGGTTTTGGCACTGTGAAGAGATTAAAATAAAACCCCTTCTCCTGCTCTTCTGAGGGAAACGATATGATTACACCCTGAGTCCATCAATCGATGCAGCCTTCCCTACACTCAAGCGAGTGGGGGCGCCCCTTCATAAAGAGGCCTTGGGACTCTGCTTTGCAGGCTTCTGCCCCCAGGGCATCTTCTGGCCTTGTGCTTGGCCTTGAGGCTTACCTCTTGAACCTGATGACGGAGGCCGTTGCGACTGCCTGGAGGCTGTCGCAGCTGGTACCGGGGAAGAAGAACATTTAAATGAAGGACATCTACTCCTTCTTTTAACTGGTAAAAGGGCACTCTTACCACCCAAAATATTTAGCATATATTTATTCAAATCATCCCCGAACAACTGTTCCCCATGAAAGGGAAAACCTGCCAATAGCTTTTTGCATGGCAATTCAGCTGACCAATGCTTCAACCAGAGAATTCTACGCATATGGACTGATAAGAGAGAAAAGCGTGACACCTGATGAGAGGAATCTTTAAGAGTGTCACCCACAAAACATAAGGCCCTGGGTAGTTCAGCTAACTCACAGGCCGCTTCCCCTTGAGCAGGGACACTTTTAACAACGTGCTTAATCTGGGTTTTTAGGGATTGACAAATGTCTATCGCTGCTACTGCAGGCTGTGCTGCTGCACCCGGTACAGCAAACAAGGCTTTGGGCAGGGATTCCCATTTCTTATCGGCTGGATCCTTAAAAACCTGGACATTGTCCACAGGACAAGTTAGACTCCTATTCACAGAAGAGATAGCAGTGCCTACTGATGGCAAACTCCACTTCTTAAAGAACTTTTCCACCATAGGATAAAGAAGCGAAGTGAACCGGGGCACTCTGCTCGGTTGCCAGCTCTTCCACTGGGTTGCTGTGAGGGGAGACTACAGTCCCATCCCCTATCACAGGAACTCCCTCTCCTGCTATTTGAGAGCAGAGGCTTGTGCTACGGTGAAGACCCCATACGCGGGGAGTGTCTACTCTATATAGTTGCCATCACACATTAGTAGTCCTCCTGTATGGGACGCACCTTTTTTCTTTTTTCGTTGTGGCACTCTGCTCTGTTGCCAGCTCTTCCTCTGGGTTGCTGTGAGTGGAGGCCACAGTCCCATCCACTAACACAGGGACCCCCTCTTCTGTTAGTTGGGAGCAGAGGCCCGTGACACTCTGCTCTGTTGCCAGGTCTTCTGCTGGGTTGCTTTGAGTGGAGACCACAGTCCCATCCACTACCACCGGGACTCCCTCTTCTGTTAGTTGGGAGCAGAGGCCTGGGGGAATCTGCTCAGTTGCCAGCTCTTCTGCTGGGTTGCTGTGAGGGGAGACCACAGTCCCATCTCCCGATGTCAGCTCAAGCTGCAGTGGTGTGCAGCGGTCAGCAGCATCCTGCCCCACTGCCAGTGATTCAGCTGGGAGTAAAAGCTTTACAACCTTAGCTTGATGCTGAAGAGAGGGGCCAATTGCCCCAGCTCCCTGGAACTCCACATCATCCGCTTCAGCTTTGGGAATGGCAATCTTCAGATTTTCCACTGCCAATTCATCAGCCAGGATTTCATAGTTGTCATCTGAAATTTCCTCATAGTCCCAGGCAATGGGAGCCCCACCCTGCTGCTGAGCCGAGTCTAGCAGCTGTCTGTAGGCGATTTCCAGCTCCCATTCCTGAATGGCCAGAAACTCCAAATCTTCCTGTAACCAGTGCCCTTCCGAGATATTCAATTTTCCCTCTCTGTGCTCCATTATGTCCTCCAAGTGTCAGTCCCGATCATCCCCGCAGTCTGGACCACTGGACATCCTCCAATACAACAATCCCAGGCCATCATAGTCATAGCCTTTTGTGGGGCTGTCATCCGCTGACCACGGGCACTCTTGGGCTACATACCACCGGAGGGCTCTGTAGCTCTCGTCCAGCTGCATCTCTGCCCGGATCAGCCTGCTTAACTCCGCTATCCACTCCTGCTTCAGTTGTTCCCCCAACAATGGCATTCGTACGTCATACTGCGGCCAGTACCTTACATAGATGGAGGGCAGGACCTTTCCTTGGTGTTGCTGCTCCAGAGCTAGCGCTTCCTTCCAGAGTTGGCACTGAATCACATCCGACCAACCCAGTAGGGCCTCCTCTGATACCGGTCCTCTGTGCTGTATCCGCATCTCTTGTAACCTCCTCCTGAATTCCTCTTCCATGGAGAGATAGCTGCACCTCTCCTCTCTCTTCAGTTGGTGCTGCTGTGACTTCAGCTGCTGCAGCAAATCTTTGCTGTAGCAAGGTGGCATCCACAGCCGCTATAACCCGGTCTATGATCTCTGGTGGAGGATTAGGACCATATTGTGCCAGTCCATGTTTAACAGCCCGATCAAAAAATTCTTCCTCGGGTGTCCTGTCTGTTACGCCGGGCCTTTCACCTCTATCCATTTCTGCGATAATGTCCCTTTTCTTACGGTTGCTGGCCGGTCTGCCCCGGCTCTCCAGTAAGTCCATGAGGGAAGAGAGCTTCATCCGTTCATACACCGTCTCCATTGTCCTGTGTCCTTGTAGCCGTCCTTCTGTTGATAGAATCATCCCACTGCTGCCAACACTTGTAACGGTCACCACCATTTACGACCTTCCATCCACCCACGACAGCTTATCCGACACACTCCAACAATCCTGCATACACAATCCATTTCCCAGAATCATGAGACTGACAGCTAAGCATTGAAGAGTCATTCTTTTTGACTGGTAGGGTCCACATGAAATCACCTGTAATATGAACTAGTATATCCTGCAATATGTAATGTCCCATCTTCTGCAATACATGAAGTATGATTTAATAGCCACCCTATGGCCAAAGGGGCACAGGGTGGATTTAGACCCAAGAGTTATTAGTGATGCTGACACAGGATATCCCCCATTCTTCCAAAGTCTCTGGTTGTCACGGGTCATGCCGTTACAGTATCGTTTACTCAGAAGAAGTCCATAAGTGAACCGTATGTATTCTTTAGGATCTTCCTTGACTTACCATTCCCACCACAAGATACTGCTGGAAAACACAGCCATATCCAATCTTCACCCATCACAGCGGCCATGTCATGATGGACCTAAAAGGACCGGGTCTCCCTTGTATACTGGGGTCCACTCCCTTGGACCCGTACAGCACCCTGCCAGAACAACCTTTAGTTTTACGTATGTGACCAAGGAGAAGCTGGATCCCAGGCTCCAGCCCTTAACAGAGGAGCATTACAGGCAAGTAGACATGTGCACACTGAAATATTTTGTTTCGGAATTTCATTTTCGTCTGAAAAATACATTTATTTAGTTACTCCCGAAACTCGTTTTTATTTAGTTTGTTTTTCGTTAGAAATTGCATTCGTCTGAAAATCCGAATGAATTAAGGTTGAATCTGCCATTGAATACTTATGGTGTCTGTCGAATGTTCAAAGAAGATTCGACAGAGCAGCGAAACTGTACGTCAAATCGTACATTTCCGGTCGAATGTTCCGCCTACAAGCTATAGAAGAATGCTAATGTTGTATGACTAGTGATAATTATATTTATTAATTATTATTACTAGTCAACCAACATTAGAATTTTTCTATAGCCTGTGGGCCCAGCATTTGATCGGAAATGTACGATTGCAGCGTCGTACAGTTTAGCTGTTCCATCGAATCTTCTTTGAACATTCGACAGACACCTTAAGCCTTCAATGACAGATTCGTTTGTATGTTTTTCGATGCTTTGTCGAATCTTCGTCGTTCATGTTGAATTGTCAAGTTAGTTCTAGCTATTTTACTGCTCCTCCTCTTTGGTTACAATCAGCCAATAACATTCATCATCATCATTATTTTACTTCCCCCACGCCCAATTCCAGCAGCGATCTTTTCTCTCTGTAATGTCAAATCTTTTCTCTTTATAATGTCGAATCTTTTCTCTCTATGTCAAATCTTTTCTCTCTATATAGAATAATCTTGGACTAATAGAGTTAACCACTTTACCACCGGGCTAATTTTGGCTCTTCTCTCCTTCATGTAAAAATCTCAATTTTTTTGCTAGAAAATTAATCAGAACCCCCAAACATTATATATTTTTTTAGCAGACACCATAGTGAATAAAATGGAGGTCATTGCAACTTTTTTTCTCGCACGGTATTTGCGCAATAATTTTTCGAACGCCTTTTTTAGGGAAAAAAACGGTTTCATGAATTAAAAAATAACAGCCCAATTTTTTTGTATAATGTGAAAGATTATGTTACGCCGAGTAAATAGATACCTAACATGTCATGCTTTAAAATTGCGCACATTCATGGAATGGCGCCAAACTTCGGTACTTAAAAATCTCCATAGGTGACGCTTTAACATTTTTTACAGGTTACGATTTTCGAGTTTCAGAGAAGGTTTAGTGCTAGAATTGTTGCACACGCTCTAACGCTCTAACGCACGCAACAATACCTCACATGTGGGGTTTGAACGGCGTTTACATATGTGGGTGGGACCTGCATGCGTGTTCGCTTCTGCGTGGAGATAACGGGGACAGGGGCGTTTTGAAAATAATTTTTTTTAATTTTATTTTTATTTTACTTAATTTTTTTTTTTTTTACACTTTTTTTTGATCACTTTTATTCCTATTACAAGGAATGTAAACATCCCTTGTAATAAGAATCAGTGTGACAGGTCCTCTTTATGGAGAGATGTGGGGGTCAATAAGACCCCACATCTCTCCTCCAGGCTTACAAGCATGACATCGGTGGAAAAAAATCACGATCACATGCCAACAGCCGCGAATGCTGCTTTGTTTACTTCCGGGTACCGGGCGTGACGTCAAAACGTTGCGCCCGGTCATCCGATGGTCATAGAGATGACTGTGACCGTCTGGTCATCAGTCATCTCTATGGTTCTTCAGCACGCACCGGCCGATTCGCTCTCCGGGCCCCCGATGGCACGGGAGAGCCCGGAGAAGCACCGGATGGTGGCAGGAGGGGGGACGTCCCCTCCCGCTGCCTATAAGAACGATCGAGCAGCAGAACCGCCACTTTGATCGTTCTTATGGTGCAGAGAATCGGCAGCTAAAGAGATGGATATCTGAATGATGCCTGTGGCTGCAGGCATCATTCAGATATCACCGCACAAAGCCGAGGACGTCCCAGGGAGGTCAAGAGGTTAAGGTTAGGCACATTCGACCGACGAAAACGAAAATAAAGCATTTGTTTATGTCGGATCTTTCGGTTTTCATATTCTGCACTTTCGTTTTCGTTTGTTAAAACAATAACAAAAATAGCTGAATTGTCTACAGGCAAGTGACCTCGCATTTTTCTCTTCCACGAGGCTCGGGTACCATCCATTTTGGCCATTGCTTTAGCATCTTGAATGGATGCGACTGCATAGCCCCTTGATCCTGCTTAAGGATTTCCACAACAGGGCTTCTTCTTTTTTTTTTTTTTTTTTTTTCTTTTTTTTTTTCCCCCCCTCCTTCCCCCCCCTCCCCCTCCCCTTAATCTCGCCAAATTTTCTCCCTCGTGTATTCTTTCTCCTATCATTCCCACATTTCCTTATGTTTCGACCCTGAGATTCTCCGCATAGCTCCAGGATCTCTTAAAACTCCTCCATTTGTCCCATTTCTGGTTTTGGTTCCTTTCACTATCCTCCATACTACTTTTAACATCTTCCATAATGTACGTCCCTTCCACCATATCCATCCATTCCCATGTCTGGGGAGCTTCATTCTCTTGCCATTTACAGGGGATGAGCCTTTTAGCCGCATTTAGTAGGTGCGGAATTAAGGAGTTTTTATACCTTTTTATACCTTCTTCCCCTCCATGGAAAAGGACTGTCCATGGGTCCATCTTAATTTTTATCTCTGTAATTTCCTCAATAAAGCCTATTATCGTCTCCCAGTATTTTCTTATTTTGGGGCATTCCCACCATAAGTGGGCCATTGATCCTATGGACCCGCATCCCCTCCAGCACTCTGCTGATTGTCCTTCTTTGTATTTGCTTAATTTGTCCGGGGTGATGTACCACCCTGAGAGGCACTTAAAATTCATTTCTGCCGTCCTAATGTCAGTAGCCGAGGCATGTGTCAGTTTCAATATTTTCTTTATTGTGCCCATGTCCCTATGTGACCCTAATTCCCTCTCCCATTTTTTTATATAAGGGGGTACCTCCAGCTCTTCCACCTTTAGGAGAATTTTATACAATTTTGAGATCGTTCCTTTGGTATTTTCTGGAGAGCATAACTTTTCCAGATCTGTTAGCTGATCTCCTGTCCTTAAAGGTTGTGGCAGTTTTACTATAAAGTGTCTGAGCTGTTGGTACCTCCAATCATTTATCTTCAAAAAAGAAATATTTTTTTCTATTTCGTGCAGTGAGAGTAAGTGCCCATCCTTTATAACTTCTCTTAATTGTGCTGTGTCCTTTTTAATCCAGTTTCCTCCTACTGAAACTTTGCCTGGTTCAAAATAATCATTATCTTTTAAGGCTATAAAAGGTGAGTTGTATTCTTTATCAATTCTTTTATAAACAGTGTCCCAAATCTTAAGTGCATTCCTAGTGATCTCGTGTGTGCTTTCACCCAAACGCCTTGTTTGCGAGGGGTTCCATATTATTTTTCCTAATTCTACCTCTGATAGTGCATTTTCTATACTGATCCATCGTTTTTCTTTATTTCCTCTGGCCCATTCCACCACTCTTGATAATACTACCGCGTCATAGTACTTTTTGATGTCCGGGACCGCCAGCCCCCCCTTCTCTTTTGGTTGTTTTAAGACCTGGAGCGATATTCTGTGCTTTTTATTCCTCCAGATGTATTTCATGATCATATTTTTCATGGTTTGTAGTTATGCGCTTGGTAGTATGATAGGGAGCATCTGGAATTTATATAGGACTTTTGGCATAAGGACCATTTTACAGAAATTAATTCTGCCGATCCATGATAATGGCCTGTTTTTTACCCTTGTTATTTCTGCTTTTATTTCGTCCAGGAGGGGGATATAATTTTTCTCATAAATTTTTTTAATTGAGTTTGTTAACTTAACCCCTAAGTACTTAAGTTTTTCTACCCATGGGAATTGATATTTAATTCTAAGTTCTTGTTCTTCGGCTCTAGGCGTATTTACATTCAGGGCTTCTGTTTTTGTCATATTTAATTTAAAATTTGATATTTCTCCATATTGGCTACATATTTCCAGTAATTTGGGGATTGATTTTTTTGGATTTACTACATAAAAGAGGACATCGTCCGCAAAGGCCGAAAGTTTATGTTCCTCCTCTTTTATTCTCACTCCTTCAATTTCTGTGCACCTACGTATCCTGGCCAGCAGGGGTTCAATTGATAGCATGAACAGCATGGGGGACAGGGGACATCCCTGTCTTGTTCCATTTTTCATTTCAAACCTTTGTGAGAGACTTCCATTTATTTTAATCCTTGCTGTCGGGGCTTGGTATAGGGTTCTAATCCTCCCCATTGTTGTCTGACCGAAGCCCATTTCTTCTAGTGTACTTAACATGAGTCCCCAGTCTACCCTGTCGAATGCTTTTTCGGCATCTATCGACAGGAGTAGACTGGGGCTGCCACTTTCCTTCATTTTTTTAAGCACAAGGAGCGCTCTTACTCCATTGTCTCTTCCCTCTCTCCCCTGGACAAAACCTGTCTGGTCAGGATGGACCAGTTTTGTCATCTCCTGTTTCACTCTCCCAGCTAACACTTTTGCGAAGAGTTTCGTATCTATATTCAGCAAGGATATTGGTCTATATCCTGCACAGGTTTTACCGTCATTCCCTTCCTTGGGAATGAGTGTTATAGTCGCCTCTGCTGCTTCTCCACTTAACGGAAAGTCTTTCCCTAACCCGTTGAAATACTGGCATAGTCTGGGGATAAGTATCTCCTTGTATTTTTTGTAATATAAAACAGTGAAACCGTCCGGTCCTGGGCTCTTTCCTAGCGCTGTATCTGCTAGGGCCTTCCTGATTTCATTTTCTGTGATAGGCCTGTCCATCTTTGATCTATCCTCTTGGCTACATTTTGGGATCCCTGCTCCTTTTAAGAAATCTATTATTTTTTCCTCTTTCTCTCCCTGCTTCCAATTTCTCTGTTCCACTGCATACAGTTTCTCATAGAACGCTCTAAATGTTTCTGCTATTTCTGTTGTTGTGTGTACCATCTCCCCTTTCTCGTTTTTAATTTTTTCTATGAAATTTCTTGTTTTTTTTTTCCGGACCATCCTAGCCAAGTGTTTATTTGTTTTATTCCCCCACATATATCTTTCTTTTGCTATTAAATTAAATTCCCTTTTTGTTTCTTGGTCTATCAGCTCTTTTAGTTCATTTCTTTTATTCACAAGGGCCTGATATACTTCTCGTTGTTTTACCGCTTTTTTATGTTTTTGCTCCAACTTTAATATCTCTTCTATTATTTTTTCTCTTTTACGGCTTTTTTCTTTTTTTTTCCTTGTCCCTTCTGATATCAGGATCCCTCTTATTACCGTTTTGTGAGCGTCCCAGAGTATTGCTCCCGAAGTTTCATTTGTATCATTGATCTTAAAATATTCCTCTAGCTCTTTTTTAATTCTCTCTAAGCTGTTCTCGTCCATCATTAATTCCTCGTTGAGCCTCCACCTTTGGAATGTTTTCTGGTTTCCTTGTATTTTTAGGGATACACTAATTGGGGCGTGGTCTGAGAGTGTCATCGCCCCTATCTCTGCTCCCTCGACCATTTCCAAGCAGCTATGGTCCACAAAAATGTGGTCGATCCGGGAATAGCTTCCATGCACCGGGGAATAAAACGTAAAATCCCGCTGTTCCGGGTTTAGGACTCTCCAGACATCTACCAGTTGACTTCTAAACAGACTATTTTTTATTTTTTTTAGAAGCGTCTTATTAACTCCTTGTGGCGTGGTCTTATCTATCTTCGGGTCAAGGCAGAAGTTTATGTCTCCTGCCATGATGACCTTCCCTCGTTTGAAGTCGTTCAATTTCACTAGAACGTCCCCAAGGTAGTTTATCTGCTGCGTGTTAGGGGCATAGATATTCACTAATGTGCAGTCAATCCCTTCTAGTTCCCCTTTAAGAAAGAGAAATCTCCCCTCTGGGTCTGTCAGCCTATCTGCTAATGTGAACCGCACTCCTTTAGCCAGGCCTATTGCCACCCCCCTTGCCCGTTTGGATATGGTGTCTCCATAAAACCAAACAGGGAATTCTGTTGAGTATAACTTAATATTGGATTCTATTGAGAGGTGTGTTTCTTGCAGGAAGGCCACATTTGCTCTAAGGCTTTTCAATTCCTTTAGAACCTTGTGTCTTTTTGTTGGACTATTCAAGCCTTTCACATTGTATGATATGAATTTGGTTATCGGCATCTCTCCCGGTTACCCCTTTCCCTTTCTCTTTTCTCAGGGGACACTTCTATCCTTCTTGGGATGTTCTTACACCTTGGCATATTTGGCGAGATATTCCCTCTACCCTCCCTCCCTCCCTCTCCTCTCTCCCTCATATCCCCTCCCCTTCCCTCCCTCCACCCTACCTTCCCCCATCCCCTCCCTTCCCCTCCTCCCTCCCTCCCTCCCTCCCCCCCCTCCCCTCCCCTCCTTGGCCTTCTAGCGGCCTCTGGGCCAACTCCAACTTGAGTATGGCTCAGTTTCCTCTAGGTGGTGCCTTGGGATTTGTCTCCTCCCTCCCCGTGTTCTCAGGGTCGGGGGGGGGGGAAGCCAATCGTCGCCTCCAGTTGGTGCTTCCCCTTGCCCCTCCCCCTCTCATCCTCCCCCTCCCTACTCCCATCCCGGGAGGTCTGGGATTTGGATGTCCAATCTGGTGCAGAACATTTTAAGGTCCTCCGGGAATCTCAGAATCGCGGATTTTCCTTCTTTGATTCCTACTAGGCAGGCTGGGAAACCCCAATTATATTTTATTTTCTGAGTTGTTAATTGGTTCAGCAGGGGTTTTAGAAGTCTACGTCTTGCCAATGTCTCTGGCGCCAGGTCTGGGAAGACCTGTAATTCTGCTCCTTTGAACACCAGTGGTGGTTTTCCTTTTAAATTTCTCCAGATCTTATCCTTTTCTTCAAACCCCCTGAATCGGACTATGATGTCTCTTGGCCTCTCGGTGTCTATTCTTCTGGGATTTCCAATGCGATGTACTCTTTCTATCCTAATTGGATCCTCTGGGGATTTTTCCAGTAATGGATTGAATATATCCTGCATCTTCTTCCTTAACTCCTCCCCTTGCTCCTCCGGTAAAAGTTTAATTCTTAAGTTTTTCCTGCGATTCCTATTTTCCTGGTCTTCCAATTTGTACAGGATCTGCCTCTGCTGTAATTTTATCTGCTCTATTTGATCGTATAAGTGTGTTGAGTCTTGTTCTTGTTTTTCCGTTTTTTCTTCCACGGCCTCTATTCTAGACAGCAGATGCCCTAGATCGGCCCGTAATGATTGTATTTCTCCCTTAATGATGTTTTCCAGGTTCTGCAACATTTCTGCCATTTCTCTCTTAGATGGTCCTAGTTCTTCCAGCCTCTGCTCCTCTGTCCATCTTTGCTCTGCCTCTTTACCTGATAGGCCTTCTCCTTTTGAATCAGTAGGTTTGTCCTTCGGCACCTTATTTTGGGGCATCTTGTTGTCTGTCTTTTTATCTTTATTTGTTTGATGTTGTTGTTGTTTTTGTGTTTCTTGGGTTCGTGGACTGTCCTCTTTTGTCATGTACTGTCTGATAGAACTTGTTGTCAATGAGTTGTTTGCCACACTTGGGGGTGTTTTTGGGGGGCCTCCCCTTGTAGATCTACTCGTCATCCTTTGCATAGTAAATGCACTTCTTCGAATTCTCTTCCCCAGTTTGCTCTCTTGGTTTTCTCCTTCCTATGTCCTACAACTCGATCCTAAGGCGCTTCAGGTGGTCTTTGGCTCTTTTTTTTTTGCGCTTTGTTCACTATGGGTCCTCTATAGTTCTTCAGGTAGCGAATCCCTCTACTCGTCCCAAGTGCAAATTCTGGGTAGGGATGGGTCAGGGGGCGCACTTCTTGTTACCCCCTAGTAGTGTTAGATCCTCACCCCTCTCTCTCCCCCCTAATTCGTTTGTTATTTCGGCAGTCCCTATGCCTTCCCAGGCAGTTCCACAGCCCGTCTCGCCTGCCCTCCCCTCTCCGCAGTCCAGTTGCTCTCCCTGCCCAGCCGATAGACAAGGTAGATGTTGTTCATGCGATGGTCATTACAGATTTTCTCCTCTATCCCCTCTTTTCTGACCTTTTATATCAGGACTAGGCTGAGAGAGGCATTGAGAAAGGCACTAATAACAGGAAGGAGAAGCAAGGAACGAGTAGACGGCATATAGGTGAGAAAGGAAGAGGGGCCCACAGAGGGGGAAGCATAAATCCGCGCGTGCAGACTAATTTTACTGCCCCTTTAAGGCCACCCCTCGCGTAATTCTTGCAGAAGATAATTTTTTCATCAGTATGGTATCAGGAAAAACAGTGATCGCAGATGTTTCTGAGACAGCGTTTTTTCATTTCTAAGGTCCCCACTTTTTATTTTTACACCTTTTGAAGACACATTTTGTGAACACATGGTGAAGACATATTAACGAAAACTCAGAAAAGGGAAACGTACCTTCTGTATCTTTTTTTTTTTAGCAGTCCATGTCGATTGTTCTCTGGGGATAGTCCCGGGGACGCTTACCTTTTCACCTTATCTATGTTGTCTTCAGCCTTTCTTCCTTGTTGAGGAACTTACGATGAGGAGGAGGAAGGGGTTAAGGAGTGATCCTATTCAATTCTCCCTGTGTCCGGCAACATTGGTTCTCACTTATTTGCTCCGCGAGGAGCCAATATCTTCTGTGTAGTTCCCTGGGCCACATCCACGTTCTCCGGAGGTAGGGGGATGAGAGGGGGGGGGGGGGGGGACGCCAGCGTCCGTTACCGCGGCATGTAATTAGCATAGCACTTCATTAACGCTGACCAACATCTTGAGACACTGGAGAAAAAACTGAGGTACTTCCTGTATGGGAGGGGTTATATAGAGGGGGACTTCCTGTCTTTGGGTGTGCCAGTGTCCATTTACCTATAGGTGGCGTATAACCCACATAGTAATTACTATGGTTGCTCTGTGTCCCGTGATGTACGATAAAGAAATCCACCTTAATGCTGACATGTAGTCCAGCAAGCATTCGCAGGGATGATATATTTAGTTCACAGCACACTGGGTAACGCTGCTTGCAACTCGAAAGGATGCATGACAGGGCTCGGTGCAGCTTGTTGTGCCCCCACGTCGCCATACAGCTGGTGGTGATGATGCCAGACCTGTTATCTCTACCCCCGCCTCCTCTTCCACCACCTCCATGCCCTCCTTTGCAGAATTGTCCTATGAACATTGGGTAAGCCCTAAGCATTCAAAGGGCTATTCCATGAGTCAGGCTAAAAAGTGCCATGCAGTGCTTCAGCTGGTGTGTTTAGGGGACAGGAACCACCCTGGAGCAAAAATTCTTGCAGCTCTGCAGGGACAGGCCCAGTGGTGTTTCACACCATGCCAGCTGTAGCCAGGAATGGTGGTGTGCGATAATGACTCAAACTTCCTGTCTGCCCTTAGACAGGGAAAGTTGACACATGTGCCATGCCTGCCACATGTCCTCAATTTGGTGGTGTAGCGCTTCCTAAATACGTACCCAGGGTTGCAAGATATGTTAAAGCTGGCCAGAAGAGTATGTAGCCATCTCCGGTGGTCATACAAAGCCACTGCTTGGTTGGCTGAAATATAGTGGGAAATCCACCTGCCCATAAACCGTCTGATTTGTGACATGCCCACCAGGTGGAACTCGGCCTTGTCAGTGCTGCAGCAGCTATTCATGCAGCAAAGGGCCATCAATGAGTACCTGTGCAAATACAGCACAACGATAGGCTCAGGCTGCCACTGCTTTTTTTTCCTAATGCCAATGGCTGATCGTTAAGGATACATGCACTGTGTTGCCACCATTTGAGGAGGCCACAAAGATGGTGAGTCGTGACAGTGCATGCATCAGTGACACAATCCCTGTTGTGTTCCTGCTGGAGCAGACTCTGCGTGGCATTATGGACAGAACACTGGGGCAGAGCAGCAGGAGGAAGAGGAGGACTTCCTTTCTTCTCAAGGCCCATTTTATTCAGACACCATCATTCCTATGTCACAGAACACACAGGAGGAGAGAGGGGAGGAGGATGAGGAGGAGGATTCTGGCACTTTCATAGACTTTGAAGAAGAGGAAGACGTGTCAATCTGTAAGTGCTGGCTTTCCAACCCCAGGACCCTTGGGAGTAGTACGTGGGTGAGAGGAGATAGTTCCAGATGCTGCCATCCTGAGTGACCTGAGGCATCTGCTTGTCAAGCCTCTGCAAATTGGAGGCGCATGGGCAACCTCATGCTTCAAAGCCTGCGAAAGGACCCAGGAATATGTGGCATAAAAGAGAAGGATGATTACTGGTTTGCAACCCTCCTTGACCACTGTTATAAGGAGAAGGTCTCAGAACTCACCCTGTCCTCACAGAGAGTGTAGAAGATAAAATCTCTTGAGGACACATTAAAGAGGATTTTTTATTGAATGTTTTTCCTGACTCCAGTAGGTTACAGTGTCGTGGAAAACTTAATTTTGAGTCTTCTGTTGGCCAAGAGAGGAGAGTTGGAGAATGCTCCTACCTAAGTGAGGCATTTTGAATTTTTTTAGTTCTTGCCACCCAGGGCTGTCAGCTTCCACATCCCATCGGCAGCGTCTGCATCACATAGTGGACGATTACCTCGGGGCCAAAACAGAGATGGAGAGCTTTCCAGTTGATGATCCACTGACTTGCTGGGTCATGAGACTAGACCACTGGCCAGAACTTGCCCAGTATGCTATTGAGTTGTTGGGCTGCCCTGCATCCAGCGTGCTTTCAGAATGGCCATTTAGTGCTGCAAGTTTTGTTACTGATCATAGAACGTGTCTGTCTACAGACTTCGTGGACCGTTTGACTTTTATAAAAATGAATCAGTCCTTGATTACCAGCTATGAAGCCCCTGATGCCGATGTCACTGCTTAAGTATTTTTGTGTTTTATGTGGAACCTCTGCAGGACTTCCGGGCTGCCTAGCTTTGAGGATTTTCAATCATTTCATCTGGAAGAATGTTTTTGGTATAGGTTTCATGGGCACAATTAACACCCAAAGACCAATTTTTCAGCGTCTGTTTGACAGGTGCATATCATTGCAATTTTTTTTTGCCTTTTTTTGCCCCGTTACTTCTATACAAAGTCAAAGTGACACCAGAATGTATCCAATAAAAACTCTAATCTTGCACTACATTGTGGCCTCATCAGCTGTTGCTGAGCAAAATAAAATAAAAAATTTGTTTTTATAAATGCGATTATTGCCACAGCAGATTCTAGACATAGTATAGATCTGCCACTTTACAGGTAGACTGATTTTTAATTTTTAGGCTTTCACCTTAAAAATTCACTGCTCATTTAAAAATTAAGTTTTTCACAAACTTTTTTTTATTGATACATGTCTCCCAGGGCAGGACCCCGGACCCCTATAACCATTGTATGCCCAAATACATATAAGCCTTCAAAATAGGCCCTTTTGATTTTTGACGTTCCGGTCCTATTGACTAATGGGGTTCGTTATTCGGGTCCCAACTTTGCTGTGTTTGAAAGTTCTGGTGCGAACCGAACAGGGGTCTGTTCAGCTCATCCCTACTGCATCAGTGCCACCTCATCAGTACTTGCTACTTGCAAATATTTACAGTTGTGCTCATAAGTTTACATACCCTGGCAGATTTATGATTTCCTGCCAATTTTTCAGAGTATATGAATGATAACACAAAAACTTTTCTTTCACTCATGGTTAGTGTTTGGCTGGAGCCATTTATTATCAATCAACTGTGTTTACTTTTTTTTAAATCATAATGACAACAGAGGCGACCCAAATGACCCTGATCAAAATACCCCAGTTCTTAATGCCATGTATTGCCACCTTTAACATCAATTACAGCTTGTAGTCTTTTGTGGTATTTATGGATGAGGCTCTTTATCTTCTCAGATGGCAAAGCTCTCCATTCCTCTTGGCGAAAAGCCTCCATTTCCTGTAATTTCATGGGCTGTCTTACATGAACTGCACGTTTGAGATCTCCCCAGAGTGGCTCAATGATATTTAGGGCAGGAGACTGAGATTTCCACTCCAGAACCTTTACTTTATTCTGCTGTAGCCAATGACAGGTTGACTTGGCCTTGTATTTTGGATCATTGTCATGTTGGAATGTCCAAGTATGTTCCATGTGCAGCTTGCTGGCTGATGAATGCAAATGTTCTTCCAGTATTTTTTGATAACATACTGCATTCATCTTGCCATCAATTTTGACCAAATTTACTGTGCCTTTGTAGCTCACACATCCCCAAAACATCAGCGATCCACTACCGTGTTTCACAGTAGGAATGGTGTAATCATATACCTTGTTGACTTCTCTCCAAATGTAGTGTTTATGGTTGTGGCCAAAAAGCTAAATTTTGGTCTCATCACTCCAAATAACTTTGTGCCAGAAGGTTTGAGGCCTGTCTCTATGCTGTTTGGCGTATTGTAAGCGGGATCATTTTTGTTGGCATTTGTGTAGCAATGGCTTTCTACTGCCAACCATGCAGCCCATTGTTCTTCAAGTGCCTCCTTATTGTGCATCTTGAAACTGCCACACCACATGTTTTCAGAGAGTCCTGTATTTCACCTAAAGTTATTTGTGGGGTTTTCTTTGCATCCTGAACAATTTTCCTGGCAGTTGTGGCTGAAATTTTAGTTGGTCTACCTGACCGTGGTTTGGTTTCAACAGAATCCCTCAATTTCCACTTCTTGATTAGAGTTTGAACACTGCTGATTGGCATTCTCAATTCCCTGGATATCTGTTTATATCCCTTCACAGTTCCACTACCTTTTCCCGCAGATCCTTTGACAATTCTTTTGATTTCTCAGAATCCAGAAACGTCAGTGCAGCACTAGATGGAAGATGCAAGGATCTGTCAACTCATTGACCTTTTATACGCACACACTAATTACAAGCAAACAGATCACAGGTGAGAATGCTTAACTTTAATAGCCATTCAAACCCCTTTGTGTCAACTTGTGTGCATGTTATCAGGCCAAAACCACCAGGGTATGTAAACTTTTGACCAGGGTAATTTGTGTAGTTTCTGTTGTGATTATGATTTTAAAGAGTAAACACAGTTGACTGATAATACAGTATAACTTTGGATTGTGAGCATAATTAGTTCCAGGAACATGCTTGTAATCCAAAGCACTTGTATATCAAAGCAAATTTTCCCATAAGAAATGATGAAAACTCAAATGATGCATTTCACAACCATTTATTCATAAGTCCTTCAGTTTATAGTCCATATAAAAAGATCATAGCCATGTGATAGGTTGTGTAACATTAAAATGTCCATCCACAAATTGAAGCCTCCACAAGGGGATTGGATGCAAAAACCAGGAGGAGCTACAGAGTATAAAAGAGAAGAGAGACACCTTTAAGTGTAGAAATATGGTTGCATTTAATATAGGTAAAACATTTAGAAACTCACATGGTTGATGATTAAAAGAAGTAAGTAAGTATGCAGGCATCCAGGGTAAAGCTGTCCACATAGACTGTCCTTCAAACCGCCGGCTCTCACCACTGTCAGTCTGCAATCATGACCAGGAAGACTACTTTGCAGTAGAGCGATCTGAAAGAAAAACTTGAACCACTCGTGGAAGGGACATCAATGGTGGTGCAGAGGATGGTCTATGTGGACAGCTTTACCCTGGATGCCTGCATACTTAGATGTGACCCTTTTAATCATCAACCATGTGAGTTTCTAAATGTTGTACCTTCATTAACCACTTAAGACCCGGACCATTCTGCAGATAAAGGACCTGGCCAGTTTTTGCGATTCGGCACTGCGTCGCTTTAACTGACAATTGTGCAGTCGTGCAACGTGGCTCCCAAACAAAATTGGCGTCCAGAGGGCTTTCACACTGAGGCGATGCGCTGGCGGGAGATAAAAAAAATCTCCTGTCAGCAGCATCTTTGGAGCGGTGAGAGGACCGGTATGTATACCGCTCCTTCCCATTGAAAACAATGGGAAACCGTAGCATTACCGCCCGCAATGCGCCTCTATAGAGGCGCATTGCGGGCGGTATTAACCGTTTCAGGGTCGCTAGCGGGGGTTAATACCGCACCGCTAGCGGCCGCAACTCGTTGCAAATCAGACGGTATAGAGCCGCTATTTTTAGCAGCGCTATACCGCCAGCAAGGCTCCTGCTTGCAATGTGAAAGGGGCCTTAGAGGTGCCTCTCTTCTATTTTATTCTCAGTTGGGACATGATATTACTCTTATATCAAGACACTGTTTGTATCAAGTCAAAAAAAAAAAATGTTGCTTGTCTTGCCAAACGCTCTCAAACCAAGGCTTTACTGTAAATGGCTTCAGCCAAACACTAAGGCCGCGTACACACGATCAAATCTGTCTGCTGGAAACGGTCTGCCAGACCATCCCAGCAGACAGATTGGATCGTGTGTACGGGCGAGCCGACGGATTTGGCCAGCCGACAGATTTGAAAGCATGCTTTCAAATCTGTCGGCTGGGAACCCGTCCGCCCGACATGTCTGCTGGTTAGTACGCTAACCAGCAGACATGTCTTCTCGCACACGCGTCGAATGGTTTCAACGCATGCGCGGAAGCGTTTTACTTCCTGGTGCGGTGACGTGGCGGCGTCAACGTCTCCGCCACGTCACCGCGCCGTCTGCCGGCGGGAATTTTGGTTTGATCGTGTGTCCACGATCAAACCAATACGTCCCCAGCAGACAGATTTGTTCAAATCGGTCTGTCCGACCGATTTGAACAAATCTGTCTGCTCGTGTGTATGGGGCCTTACAATGAGTACAATTACTTTTTTGTGTTATCGTTCATATTCTCTGAAAAATGGCCAAGAAATCATAAATTCTGCCAGGGTATTTAAACTTATGAGCACAAATGTATAACAAACTAAAAATATTTATTTTTTCTAAACATTCGGTCTTTTTTTTTAGCAACAAATACAAAGCCCAATGGCGATAAAATACCACCTAAAGACAGCTCTATTTGTGTGATTTTTTTGTATATGTTGTACAAGTATGAAGCTTGGCGGGCGGTGTTGGCACGCTAGGCTTTGCGGTGTGTCGCTTAGTCTCGCAGCCTTCTCGTTGTCTCCGGTGTCAAGGTCTGTGGATATCAGTGTACATCTATGAGGGGAGACAATGAAGGTCTGTGGGTATCGGTGTACATCTATGAGGAGACAATGAAGGTGTGTGGGTATCGGTGTACATCTATGAGGAGACAATGAAGGTGTGTGGGTATCGGTGTACATCTATGAGGAGACAATGAAGGTCTGTGGGTATCAGTGTTTTGTTTGAAGGGAGATAATGAAGGTCTGTGGGTATCAGTGTATATCTATGAGGAGACAATGAAGGTCTGTGGGTATTAGTCTATATCTGAGGGGAGACAATGAAGGTCTGTGGGTATCGGCGTATATTTATGAGGAGACAATGAAGGTCTGTGGGTATCAGTGTATATCTGAGAGGAGACAATGAAGGTCTGTGGGTACCAGTGTATATCTATAAGGAGACAATGAAGGTCTGTGGGGATCAGTGTATATCAATAAGGGGAGACAATGAAGGTCTGTGGGTATCAGTGTATATCTGAGGGGAGACAATGAAGGCCTGTGGGTATTGGTGTATGTCTAAGGGGATGGTGTGGTGGAAGGTTTTAAAGAAGATTGTTCAAGAGGACTAAGTGGACACCTGAAAGTTTAATCACTTGAAATTGAATCACTTATAGACTTGGCTTGTTACTATTTATTTTTGACCACTGGATGAACATTTTGAACATTTAATCACAATTACTCAGTTCACCTTATGTATATGTTTATATATATATGCACAATTTTTTAGTATATGTATGATACACTCTTTCACAGGGGTATATTTATTTATTTGTGTTCAGTCACTGAACTTAGCGCTGCTATTTTGTTCACTCAATAATTTTACATCACTATGCCTGAGGGGAGACAATAAAGGTCTGTGGGTATCAGTGTACATCTATGAAGAGACAATGAAGGTGTGTGGGTATCAGTGTGTAATGCTCACCCCCGCAGGAGCCGCTGGATAGATTTGGGTCGGCCTGTTACCTCTATAGCTTCGATGTCTAGGGTAGTTAAAGAGAGCAGCAATAGTAACGGAATCTCCAAACAGAGGATGTCTTTTCTTGTGCTTTATTTTACCCAACACGGTAAACAATAAACTTTAGGTGAATAGAAGAAGATGGCTGAGGAGAAGAATAGCAGATTCAGGCCTACGAGTAACAGAAGCAGTCCTGCTCCAAAAGACACTTTGCTTTCGTCGCCACTCCAGCTGGGGTGGGTATAGTGTACCTGGACAGGCCTCTCACACCGACCTGGCATCCAGGGTATCACTCGGAACCTTGTGGGAAAACAGGCCTCTGCCACAGACCCGTCCCTAGAACGTAGATCATTAAATAAATCTTCCTTAGTGAATTTAGTGCCTGAATCTGACCTTAGGTAATTCTCAGTTGGTCACCGACTGACAGGTTGCTGACATCCAACCTCCCAGTGTCCGGTCACCTCCAACCTCTCAGGGTCCCGTCACAATTTTAGTTGCTCTGAGCCATCATGGTCCCGGAACCAGGATCTCCGTGTAGCACCCACGCCCCGGCCAGGTAGGCCATAACACCTGGGGAGCGGTGATGTACGGTCACCCTAAAGGTGGGTACAGCACCAGGAACCAGAAGGCCTCCGCCAATGGCGTCTGTTCCAGAAGTACTCTCCCCCAGCAAGCCCTGCGAGGGAAAACCCCTTCTGATTGGCTGCTGGTAAGAGACACCCCAGCCTGGACTCCACTGCTGCCACCTATCGCCCCGGGGTGTAACAACACCCAGGGACAACAGGATGAGCCCACAGCACAGCCCAACTGAAACAGAGACCCAATCTACACAAATCACCGGATGAGAGCCAAATAACTCTCTCATCCCCCTTAAATTTAAGAATAGCACCTGTACTAAAAGTACACAGGCGCTACAAGTGTATATCTATTAGGGGAGACAATAAAGGTGTGTGGGCACTGGGTATCAGTGTACATCTATGAGAAGACAATGAAAGTCTGTGGGTATCAGTGTAGCTGGCCAGCTATAACCTGTCCTAGGTAGCTAATATAACCTACATGTATATACAGCTAAGCTTGCTGGGAACCTAGTGTGGTGTTATATGTGAGAGACAAAAGCAAAGTTATTCATAGTTGAATTCATGCCAGAAAGCATAGAGTTAAGCCTTTGTGACTCATCAGAAGCCCGGCCCAATCACAGCTAATCTCACATTGAGCAGAGTCTTGACCTATCACAACCTCCTTTGCATCCATTTCTGTCTGGGAGGTTCCTAATACTCCATGTGCTGCTAGATTATTCCAAGAGACAGAAAGCCACATGGAGACAGAGACAGAGAGCAGACACACAAGCCAGAGTCTTGTTTTATGGAAGCCAGGGGCTAAAAATAGGTATGTGGAACAGTTATATATATGTTCTTATTGTAAATAGTGTGGTTAGAACTGTATACTGATCTAGTTGTGTGTTCACTTGTAGTTCCACCATACCTTCAAACAAACTTATACCTTCAAACCAAACCAAACCATACCATATCATACCTTTAAACCAAACCAAACTAAGCTAACCCTGCAAAAGCAACCCTGCAAACCAAGTTGCAAACCACAGTTATACCTTTCAGAGAAATCAGAGAATGCTTTGATAACTTGCAGAGAGAGAGAGAGTAAATACTGAAGAAAGAAATATATCCACCATATTATGTTAAATGACAAGATTGAATATTTGAACCACCATTTTGTTATACTTTATTCATCACGTGTTTTTGTACATGGACTGTCTGCTGCAAAGCAGCAGCATTATATATGAAGAAATATGAAGTTAATAAAGAAGTTATTTTAAGCATTTGGTGTGCTCTTTAAACCTACTGCTTCCATAGAACGGCGCTAGAGGAATTTCAGAGTAATAGACAGTCTTGTTGGACTGAAAAGTCAGAGATATCACAATTCTTCTAATGCAACAGCGCATGAGGCACTTCATAGTGCTGCGCCTGCCACAATCAGTGTATGTCTGAGCGGAGATAATGAAGGTCTGTGGGTATCAGTGTATGTCTGAGGGGAGATAATGAAGGTCTGTGGGTATCAGTGTAAATCTATGAAGGGAGACCATGAAGGTGTGTGGGTATCAGTGTATATCTAGGATAGATATAACACTGATACCCACACACCTGTATTGTCTCCCCTCATAGATATACACTTGTAGTGCCTCCTTACTTTTAGTATGGACACTACACTAAATTTAGTGGGGAGTGAGAGAATTATGTTGCTTTCACTGTTAATTCTGTTAGATTGGGTTGCTGTTAATTTTGGAACTGTCCTGTGGGCCAGTCTGCGCTCCGGGGGTGTTGGTCTGACCCCTGGACGACAGGTGTCGCCAGAGGGGTTCTAACAAAGCCGCTTTTCCCCAGCAGCCAATTGGACGAGTTTTTCCCTCGCGGGGAATGCTGGGGAGGGGTATATCTGTGGCAGGGGTTCTTCGCTGGTTCCAGGTCGAGGTGCGGCACCCACCTATAGGGTGTGCACATGCAACGGGCCCCGGCTTTATGGCCTTCCAGGCCGGGGGGCCCACATGTTACGCAGAGTACTGGGCCGATGCTAAAAAGGGGTCTCAGTGACTTACTGGGTCTCCAGTTATACTGCAGATATATCTAAACTGCTGATCAGTGACTCTAACTAAAATTTACTGGGAGGATTTGCTCATCTAATCAAGAATCTCAAAGTACTAAGCCTGTGGCAGAGGCATCCTTAGAACCAGGTTCGTGGCACGGACCTGTTTCCTCCCAGCGACTTAAAGTGACATTTCGGCTGCCAGGCTTGTGGCAGAAGTCTGTCTGAGGGGAACTTTACCCACTCTGGCGAGAGTGGCGACGAATGGTAATTACTTCTATTAAAAGCAGGCTTGCAAAGTTCCTTCGCTTCATCAACCCGTCCTGTCTATCTCCTGTTGATGTTGGTCATGTTCGACCGAGGAATAAAGCATTAGAAAACGTCAATCTTTAGGTTGGACATTTTGCTCTCACAGTGGCTACAATCAATTTCCCTAGACTCGTCAAAGGTAACTTTAAATATGCCGATCCCACATCTATCCATCGGCTCTTGAGGGAGTATCGCTACACACTGATACCTACAGACCTTCATTGTCTCCTCATAGATGTACACTGATACCCAAAGACCTTCATTGTCTCCCCTCATAGATGAGGGGAGACAATGAAGGTGTGTGGGTATCAGTGTGTACATCTATGAGGAGACAATGAAGGTCTGTATGTATCAGTGTATATTTATGAGGGGAGACAATGAAGGTCTGAATGTTCTCCTCAGGAAAGCCAGGCCGTTCTATCACCACACAGAGCAAGGAAAGCCAAACCACGTGACCACGGGCTCCTAGTTCGGGCAGCAACCTGTCGCTGTTTAGCCGCCGGGGAACTACAAGTTTCATACTGCCAAGCCCGCCACTGCATTGAGTATGAAGGTGGTGGTCATGAGCCCGGGCCGGGAGAAAGGCAGCCATACGTGTGCCCATGAGAACATTTCACCCATGACCCTAGCCTTGAACGTGCGTGTATCCGCCTCTTGTCCCCGGCGTGATCCCTCCCTCTCTCCCTTCGTGTGAAGCTTGGCGGGCGGTGTTGGCGCGCTAGGCTTTGCGGTGTGTCGCTCAGTCTCGTAGCCTTGTCCTCGTTGTCTCCGGAGTCATGGCGCAGAGCACTGCCGGTCCCCTCCCCACCATTCAGGCAGGCCTGAGGGAGGCCCTGCTGGAAACGCTGAGCGGTATTCTGTCCCCGGGACATGAGGTGCGGGCAGCGGCGGAGGAGCAGCTGAAAGTGCTAGAAGTGACAGAGGGTGAGTAATGAATGGGATGGGGAGGGCAGTCACCAAAGGAGTATGGGGTTCCTGGAGGCTGCACTACAAGAACCAGGGATGATGGCTGACTGACACTCCAATCCAACTTACCATACATGCTATACAGCAGTCCCACAGGGAAAGACAGCTGTGGTCATCATAGGGTTGGGCTGCACAGATGCTCGGTCCTTCTCTCTCTTTTTTTATTTATTTTTTATGATTTCCAAATAAATTACTTTACATATATACATACTAACATAGGCTCAGATTTTGTAGGTAATGGTATAAACGACTCTCCCCCTGGTAAAGCTGAACATACATATTACAATCTCTGACTATGATTTTCTTTAAAGTGAAAAAAAAGGGGAGTAAGCCCTGGTTCATACCGCCGCAGTTTTCAAATCCCACTACTTCAGCGCAATCTCAAAGCCACACATCGGTGGGATTTGGATCTGATTTCGTTGCACTTCATTTAACTGACGTCTATGCAAGTCCTAATAAAATTGGTAAAAAGTAGTAAAGAAACCTTTTTCATAATAAGATGCGAACTGATTCCTGTTCAAATTCACAGTTCACACTACAATTTGCAAACCAATCTGGGGGTGTCATTAACTTTGTATTGACACCTGCAGTGCTTCAGAGGGCAGTGTGAGGGAGCTATGATGCGGGAACCCCCACTAGATTTGTGCAGGTTCCTGCATCGCAATAGTGTGAACTGGAAGCTCAAATGGCACGTATAGATGCACCAGTGTGAATGGTTGCAAAAGATAAGTTCACCTTTAATTTTGTTTTATTTTTTTTAAAACACACCTTTTTTGCAGGTAAATTGGAATTTTCTATATTTTTTGAGCCTGGAAAGCATTGCACCAGTGATCAGCAGATTGCAGGTGACATGCAGGACTCCTGCAGACTGTCGGTGTAGGCTGTCTACCTTCTACATCAGGGGTGGCCAGCCAGCGGCCCGGGGGCCACATGTGGCCCGCGGAGCCCTCTGATGTGGCCTGCAACCTCCTGATCTGGAATGGCGGGTTGGCGAGCCCAGATTGCAGGTTGCAGACCCACCATTCCAGAGCATCAGTGTTGTGAATGAAGCTGGTGGTAGAGGAAGAAAGTGACTGCAGAGCAGAGCCACATAAGCCAATGCTTCCTCTACAGCGCTGGCTTTGGCCACAGGTGGAGTCTATGGCAGATTTAAGTTAACCAGCAGGATACACACAGGTGCACTACGCTGCGCCCGCGGTGTGGGTAAACCACAGCACATCAGTGTGAAATCGGTCTTAGGCCCTTTTTCAAACAATTACTCCCGACCAAATGGGACCCTCAATTCATCTCTATAGAGCGACAGGTGTTTACGCCCGCCTACCACCAATCTGAAAAACAGAAGGGAATTCGTCCCCTTCCATCTGGGCAGATCGGAGGGCCTATAGAGTAGCCGTGACCTGTCATCCGCCCGCTCTGCTCATTGTGGCCCACGACTGGTTGCCAAGTTGCTTAAGTGGCCGTCGCTCTTCAAAAGGTTGGTCGCCCCTGCCCTACATCATACAGGCAGCCAGTTACATGCTGACAGGAAGAATCAATGAACTACCACAGTGCTCAACAGCGCCCTGGTAGTTAATTGAGAACTACAAGCCAACAGTCACAAAGGCTGTCGGGACTCGTAGTTTTCCCATTCACAAAACACTGGAAATTAGGGTTGTCCCGATACCACTTTTTTAAAACTGAGTACCGATACTTTTTTTCAAGTACTCGCCGATACTGATACGTTTTTTAATGTCATGTATTTTATAAAAACAATTTTGACAGTGATTTTTTTTTACATTTTTTTTGGGGGGGGGGGGGGGGGGGGTGGATTGTCAGGGTTTTTTTTAATTTACATTTTATTTTTATTTATTTTTTGAAAAATATTTATTGCTATTTATTTAATTTTTTTAATCAGCCCTGTTGGGGGTCTTTGGAGAGATATCAGAGGTCTTAACAGACCTCTGACATCTCCCCTTTAAGACCGAGAAAGGGACTAAGGACACAGATTTCCCAGTTCCTTTCTCGGCAGCTTCAGCTAAGAATGGAGAGAAGCTCCTCTCCATTCATAAACTGAAAGCGGAAGTAAACCCATCGCTTTGATAGTTTCAAAAAACAGTTAACATTCCCGGCATGCCGGAAATGCTAGCTGTCACATTTGCTTGTGCTCTCAACCAAACTGTCAAACCATCCAATGGCTGGTTTCATAACTGATCACATGTGCAGCATCATGGCAGTTGTAGATTAAACAGAGGCCAAGATGGCAGCTTCCTTGGCTGAAGACGATAGGAGGGTTTACTTCCACTTTAAGCATCGTAATCGCAGATTACGATGCTCAGTAATGTGAATGGACAGTGTTCGTGATCACTGACACTGTTCATTCAGAAAAGGTAGGAGCCGGGTTTAGCGACTCCTACCGCAGCTCTCCATCCTGACAAATTGAGGGGGGAGAGAGGACAGCACGGAACAGGGGGGGAGGGGGAGAGGACAGCACGGAACACAGGGGGGGAGAGGACAGCACGGAACACGAGGGGGAGAGGACAGCACGGAACACGAGGGGGAGAGGACAGCACGGAACACGAGGGGGAGAGGACAGCACGGAACACGAGGGGGAGAGGACAGCACGGAACACGAGGGGGAGAGGACAGCACGGAACACGAGGGGGAGAGGACAGCACGGAACACGAGGGGGAGAGGACAGCACGGAACACGAGGGGGAGAGGACAGCACGGAACACGAGGGGGAGAGGACAGCACGGAACACGAGGGGGAGAGGACAGCACGGAACACGAGGGGGAGAGGACAGCACGGAACACGAGGGGGAGAGGACAGCACGGAACACGAGGGGGAGAGGACAGCACGGAACACGAGGGGGAGAGGACAGCACGGAACACGAGGGGGAGAGGACAGCACGGAACACGAGGGGGAGAGGACAGCACGGAACACGAGGGGGGAGGGGGAGAGGACAGCACGGAACACGGGGGGGAGAGGACAGCATGGAACACAGGGGGGAGAGGGAGAGGACAGCACTGGGGAGAGGGGGAGAGGACAGCACGGAACACGGGGGAGAGGACAGCACGGAACACGGGGGAGAGGGGGAGAGAACAGCACGGAACACGGGGGAGAGGACAGCACGGAACACAGGGGAGAGGGGGAGAGGACAGCACGGAGCACGGGGGAGAGGACAGCACGGGGGAGAGGGGGAGAGGACAGCACGGAACACAGGGGAGAGGGGGAGAGGACAGCACGGAACACGGGGGAGAGGACAGCACGGAACACGGGGGAGAGGGCAGCACGGAACACGGGGGAGAGGGCAGCACGGAACACGGGGGAGAGGGCAGCACGGAACACGGGGGAGAGGGCAGCACGGAACACGGGGGAGAGGGCAGCACGGAACACGGGGGAGAGGGCAGCACGGAACACGGGGGAGAGGGCAGCACGGAACACGGGGGGAGGGGGAGAGGACAGCGCGGAACACGGGGGGAGGGGGAGAGGACAGCGCGGAACACGGGGGGGGGGGGAGGACAGCACGGAACACGGGGGAGAGGACAGCACGGAACACGGGGGAGAGGACAGCACGGAACGAGGAGGAGAGGACAGCACGGAACACGGGGGAGAGGACAGCACGGAACACGGGGGAGAGGACAGCACGGAACACGGGGGAGAGGACAGCGGGGAACACGGGGGAGAGGGGGAGAGGACAGCAGGGAACACGGGGGAGAGGGGGAGAGGACAGCAGGGAACACGGGGGAGAGGACAGCAGGGAACACGGGGGAGAGGACAGCAGGGAACACGGGGGAGAGGACAGCAGGGAACACGGGGGAGAGGGGGAGAGGACAGCAGGGAACACGGGGGAGAGGACAGCAGGGAACACGGGGGAGAGGACAGCAGGGAACACGGGGGAGAGGACAGCAGGGAACACGGGGGTGAGGGGGAGAGGACAGCAGGGAACACGGGGGAGAGGGGGAGAGGACAGCAGGGAACACGGGGGGAGGGGGGGGGAGAGGACAGCAGGGAACACGGGGGAGAGGACAGCAGGGAACACGGGGGAGAGGGGGAGAGGACAGCAGGGAACACGGGGGAGAGGACAGCAGGGAACACGGGGGAGAGGGGGAGAGGACAGCTGGGAACACGGGGGAGAGGACAGCAGGGAACACGGGGGAGAGGACAGCAGGGAACACGGGGGAGAGGACAGCAGGGAACACGGGGGTGAGGGGGAGAGGACAGCAGGGAACACGGGGGAGAGGGGGAGAGGACAGCAGGGAACACGGGGGAGGGGGGGGGGAGAGGACAGCAGGGAACACGGGGGAGAGGACAGCAGGGAACACGGGGGAGAGGACAGCATGGAACACAGGGGGGAGAGGACAGCACTGGGGAGAGGGGGAGAGGACAGCACGGAACACGGGGGAGAGGGGGAGAGGACAGCACGGAACACGGGGGAGAGGGGGAGAGGACAGCACGGAACACGGGGGAGAGGGGGAGAGGACAGCACGGAACACGGGGGAGAGGGGGAGAGGACAGCACGGAACACGGGGGAGAGGACAGCACGGAACACAGGGGAGAGGGGGAGAGGACAGCACGGAGCACGGGGGAGAGGACAGCACGGAGCACGGGGGAGAGGACAGCACGGAACACGGGGGAGAGGACAGCACGGAACACAGGGGAGAGGGGGAGAGGACAGCACGGAGCACGGGGGAGAGGACAGCACGGAACACAGGGGAGAGGGGGAGAGGACAGCACGGAACACAGGGGAGAGGGGGAGAGGACAGCACGGAACACAGGGGAGAGGGGGAGAGGACAGCACGGAACACAGGGGAGAGGGGGAGAGGACAGCACGGAACACGGGGGAGAGGACAGCACGGAACACGGGGGAGAGTGCAGCACGGAACACGGGGGAGAGTGCAGCACGGAACACGGGGGAGAGTGCAGCACGGAACACGGGGGAGAGTGCAGCACGGAACACGGGGGAGAGTGCAGCACGGAACACGGGGGAGAGTGCAGCACGGAACACGGGGGAGAGGGCAGCACGGAACACGGGGGAGAGGGCAGCACGGAACACGGGGGAGAGGGCAGCACGGAACACGGGGGAGAGGGCAGCACGGAACACGGGGGGGGAGGGGGAGAGGGCAGCACGGAACACGGGGGGAGGGGGAGAGGACAGCACGGAACACGGGGGGAGGGGGAGAGGACAACACGGAACACGGGGGGGGGGGGGGGAGGACAGCACGGAACACGGGGGAGAGGACAGCACGGAACACGGGGGAGAGGACAGCACGGAACACGGGGGAGAGGACAGCACGGAACACGGGGGAGAGGACAGCATGGAACGAGGAGGAGAGGACAGCACGGAACACGGGGGAGAGGGGGAGAGGACAGCACGGAACACGGGGGGAGAGGGGGAGAGGACAGCAGGGAACACGGGGGAGAGGACAGCAGGGAACACGGGGGAGAGGGGGAGAGGACAGCAGGGAACACGGGGGAGAGGACAGCAGGGAACACGGGGGAGAGGGGGAGAGGACAGCAGGGAACACGGGGGAGAGGACAGCAGGGAACACGGGGGAGAGGACAGCAGGGAACACGGGGGAGAGGACAGCAGGGAACACGGGGGAGAGGACAGCAGGGAACACGGGGGAGGGGGGGGGGAGAGGACAGCAGGGAACACGGGGGAGAGGACAGCAGGGAACACGGGGGAGAGGACAGCAGGGAACACGGGGGAGAGGACAGCAGGGAACACGGGGGAGAGGACAGCAGGGAACACGGGGGCTGGTTTCATAACTGATCACATGTGCAGCATCATGGCAGTTGTAGATTAAACAGAGGCCAAAATGGCAGCTTCCTTGGCTGAAGACAATAGGAGGGTTTACTTCCACTTTAAGCATCGTAATCGCAGATTACGATGCTCAGTAATGTGAATGGACAGTGTCCGTGATCACTGACACTGTTCTTCAGGAAAGGTAGGAGCCGGGTTTAGCGACTCCTACCGCAGCTCTCCATCCTGACAAATTGAGGGGGGAGAGAGGACAGCACAGAACACGGGGGGGAGGGGGAGAGGACAGCACGGAAAACAAGAGGGGGGAGAGGACAGCACGGGGGGAGGGGGAGAGGACAGCACGGAACACGGGGGGGGAGGGGGAGAGGACAGCACGGAACACGAGGGGGAGAGGACAGCACGGAACACGGGGGGGAGGGGGAGAGGGCAGCACGGAACACGGGGGAGAGGGCAGCACGGAACACGGGGGGAGGGCAGCACGGAATACGGGGGGGAGGGGGAGAGGGCAGCACGGAACACGAGGGGGAGAGGGCAGCACGGAACACGAGGGGGAGAGGGCAGCACGGAACAGGGGGGGGGGGGGAGAGGACAGCACGGAACACGGGGGGGGAGAGGACAGCACGGAACAGGGGGGGGGGGGGGAGGAGGACAGCACGGAACACGGGGGGGGGGGGGGAGAAAGGACAGCACGGAACACAGGGGGGGGGGGAGAGAGGACAGCACGGTTGCAAATTGCGACCAGAAATTGTGACCTGGCGCCCGCGGCGGCTGGTAATTGAGGCCGCGGCTTTGCGGCCTACAAGTTCGCGAAGCCGCGCCCTCAATTACCGGCCGATGCGGGCCTGTCGCGATCGGGAGGTGGGGGGAGCACGGAGGCACAGGATCCTGTGTCTCCGTGCGCCCCCACCTCCCCCGCCGCGCAATCGCGGCAATTGTCAGTAAAAGTGACGCAGTGCTGAATCGCAAAAAGTGGCCCGGTCATTAACCAGTAAATTGGTCCGAGACTGAAGTGGTTAACAACATTGTCTGTGCTAGTAGATACCATATTTATTGGCGTATAACACGCACCCTAACTTTAAGAGGGAAGTTTCAAGCCCCTGCCTATAACACGCAGGCACAGTTTACCCTCTATTTTCAGGCTAAAAAAGTGAGTGTTACACGCCAATAAATACAGTAAGTAAAAACATTGTAACTCTTCCTTCTTGGATCAAAGGGATGAAACTTCTGTGTGTAAAGGCAGGAAGTTTAACCTAAACCTTTTCTGACACTTGTTTCTTTCTTACAAAGTTTAAAACCCCCAAACATTACAAATATTTTTTTAAGCAGAGACCTTAGGGAATAAAATGGCGATGATTGCAATATTTTATGTCGCACTGTATTTGCACAGTGGTCTTTCAAATTTTTGGGGAAAAAATATACTTCAATGAATAAAAAAAATAAAAACGGTGAAGTTAGCCCAATTTTTTTTGTTTAATGTGAAAGATGATGTTATGCGATGAGAATCATGAGAGAATCGTGATCTATCTTCTAAGCAAAAAATCGTGATTCTCATTTTAGCCAGAATCGTGCAGCTCTAGTTTGGGGACCCCTGAGCTAGGCAATCCAAACAGAAGTTCTCCACCCCCGTGGACACAGTCTTCTGGAACATGTCAGAGGTCCCAGAAAGCTGCAAGACCAATCACAATGCGCAGTGGTCACCCAGCTGTGATGCCGCAATGTGTATGCAGTTTTCCACATGGATATAAAACCTGACATGAACATTGGTGTGAATAGGGCACATAACTGACACGCATGGCAATGGCTGCAAGCACTAATTAGTGTGTTCTGGTGGGTGAGGAGATGGCCGCAGTCCCCCTGTCAGAACACAATAGCACAATAGGGGGATTAACATTGTTTGTGTTGGTACGGAGATCTGTCAGGTTTTTATTTTGTTCAGTCCACTGAGTTAAATGAACTCTTCAGGGGGAGGCCAGGGCTTTTTCAGACTCCTGTCTCCTAAGTTTTTTTTTATTTTTTATTGCCAAACAGCATTACAGCATCGTGCCACATCTGCAAGTCAAGCATTTGGCTTGCGATTGCAGTGGGGCCCCATTGATCTCAATGAGTGAGTTTGACAGGCAGTGTCACCTACCAAATTCTGCAGCCCAAGTTAAAGTTGTCTGGCAGGCTGTAATATTAAAATTCCTTGGAGAGGTAAAACCACAACTCAGCTGCCAGTGTAAAGGTGCCCTAAAGGGTGAGCACGGGCATATTCAGATCCTAGTGCAAACTAGGGTTGTCCCGATACCACTTTTTTAGGACCGAGTACAAGTACCGATACTTTTTTTCAAGTAGTCGCCGATACCGAATACCGATACTTTTTTTAAATGTGTCCCCAAATGCTGCCATGTCTGTCCCCCACAGATGCAGCCATGTCTGTCCCCCACAGATGCAGCCATGTCTGTCCCCCACAGAGCCACCAACTACTCAAATTTTGTCCAGTTCATCAGAAAATGCCCAAAATTCAATGTCAGTGTATGGCTACCTTTAAAAATTTACAAGCAACTATTTAGAAGGTAGGACTTTGCACTCAGGGCCTGAACAAGAGGGGGGGGGGGGGGGAGTCGTGCTCACTGCACACATGCTCATTTTAAATTGGCTTTACTGCTCTAACAGCTGCTTCTCTCATGCTGGTGTTGATTTACTAAAACTGCAGAGCGCAAAATCTGATGCAGCTCTGCATAGAAACCAAATGGGCTGAAGTTAGATGCTAACGGGCTACTATGCACAGCTTTTGCACACTCCATTTTTAGTAAGTAACCCCATTATGTTCCAACACTCCTCACTCACTGCCCAGAGTTGACACAAGAAACATATCGCACATGTCCAGCTGTTATAAAGCAAGTGATTGACCATGCAATACCCTACTCATGGGTAGCCAGAGCATGGGGTGGAAAATGGGGGGTACTCCTACGGATTGGGCCTAATTCTGCTGCCTTGCGCTGGATGACCGTATAATTAATTTGATTAGACAATCTTACCGTGTGTACACTCCATCGGACAAACTTTTTGTTTTTTTGATCAGACAAATGTTCGCTGTGCAAATAGACAAACTTTTAGGCAACAAATGTCCTACGTCGGCTAATCCGATCGTATGTACACAACTCCATCGGTCTTAAGTCCAAAGTACAAACACGCATGCTCAGAACCAATGCTAAAGATCAGACAACAATAGCAGAATTTGCCCAGAGGGTGGTGGTAAAGAGCTGTAAAACCAAGTGATTTTGTGAAAATTGGCTGAAAAAGTCCTGCCATGTGTATGCAGAACAAGTTTACGGCCAACGCCCATTCGGACCAAAATCCACAGAACAATCAGATTGTGTATATGAGGCTCTTTGCTAACCGCACACGTTGGATTTCACAGTAGATTCTTCTATTCATGGTAAAGAGTATGTATGGCAGACTCTTCCATGCTGGCTATTCTATTCTGGCAACTGCTTGAATACCTGAATCTAATAGGATGCAGTCACTGTCCAGATCACGGTTTTCCACCCAACTCTTGATTTTTCAAGTAAGTTTTGTCCACCTTGGTGGTGCCAAACGGGCCACCCACAGCTTGAGTTTTGGCCACTTCAAGAGGTGTAAGGCCAGCTTAAAGGTGACACCTAAGTAGTGTAAGGCCCTTTTCACACTGGGGCGTTTATTCAATCGTTTTTTGAGCGTTATTCGAGCAAAGCCTCATCTGCAATCCCAATGTGCTGTTAAAGCATCGCTAAGACCCTAACGTTTTAGGGCGTTTTTGTAGTGCCTCAATGTGAAAGGGTAAGGCGTTTTTACAGCGCTTTCAGTTCATTTCAATAGAGAGGGGCGTTTTTGTAGCGCTTTTTTTTTCAGCGCCCAAAAGCTGCTCCAAAGATGCTGCTTGCAGGACTTTTCTCAACACCCTGCCAGTGCAACGCCTCAGTGTGAAAGGGTAAGGCGTTTTTACAGCGCATTCATTTCAATGGAGAGGGGCATTTTGGAGCATATTTTTCAGCGCCCAAAAGCTGCTCCAAAGATGCTGCTTGCAGGACTCCGTGTGAAAGGGTTCATTGAGATGCATGGAGAGCTTTTTATGAGCGGTTTTATAGCGCTATTTTTATTTTGCTAAAACGCTGTAAAAATGCTTCAGTGTGAAAGGGGTCTAAGGGCTTACCCAAGTAGATATACAGTGAACTAAATGTTATTGTAGCCTCTTTGTATGACAAAGTTAATGAATTGGAATGAGGCTTTGTTCACATCTGAGCAACCATCTAGGGCAGGGGTCTCCAAACTTTCTAAACAAAGGGCCAGTTTATTGTCTTTCAGACTTTAGGGGACCAGACTGTGGCCAGCAGGAGTGGAAATTTACCTTGCATCAGCGGGAGTAAAAAATTGCCACATTTGTTATAGAGTAGAGGAGTAGTGTCCCATCATTGAGAGGCCCATTGTTGGTGTCAATGAGAGAAATGGTGCCCCATTGTTGTCAGAATAGCGTCTTGTATCAATGTGAGAATAGTGCCTCAAGGGCTGGATAATGGCAAGCCAAGGGCCGCAGTTTGGAGATCATTGATCTAGGGGGTTATTTACAAAATGAAAATCCACTTTGCACTACAAGTGCAAACTTCACTTGAAATTGCACTGAAAGTGCACTTGGAAGTGCAGTCGCTGTAGATCCGAGGGGGACATGCAAGGAAAATAAAAAACAGCATTTTAGCTAGACATGATTGGATAATAAAATCAGCAGAGCTTTTCCCTTATTTCAGATCTAACTCTCCAAGTGCAAGTGGATTTGCCTTTCGTAAATAACCCCCCCTAGTGTTTTTGGCGCGGTACCATACATTTTTTAATGGGGCCTCCCTCTGCTCCAAAAATAGTTTCAAAGTTCATTTTGGCTCTGAGGCAGGTGCATTTGGCGTTTTTCTTTTGCCGCACCATGTGTTGTCGCAGAATTCTGCCTGTGATTAAATTCTGCCTGTGATTCAAGTATGAGGCTACAAAACATTTTGTGTACAGAGCTTACAGTTCCACTGAACCTATTAATGATTTATTAAGTATATGGACATGTGAGATTTTAGATACAATAGAGCGTGGTGTTTTTGGCTGTCTTTATCATCTTTGAAAGTAAATGTAGTCCACACAGGGCTTAAAAGAGCTCCATACCCCCTGACTGAATGAAGAAGTTGGCTTACAGCAAATAAAGCTCAGCTTAGTCAGGGGGAGCTGTGAACATTAAAGGGGTTGTAAATGTTTTTTTTTTTTTCTCTTTCATAATAAGCATCTTTTACCTGCAGACATTCCTCTTTTCTCTTCCTCATTGTTAGTTTTTGCTCAGAAGTTGCTCTATTTTCTCTCTGTTCACTTACTGCTTGTCCAAATGTTACCACCATGAAGGGAGGCTTTACTGCGGTGGTCAGTGATGTGCTCGCCCCCTCCTAGGAACTACATTTGTGTGGCAGGACGCTCTCTACATGTTAGAGACTTCAAGGAGATGTGAATTACTGGGCATGCTGTAATTCATACTGGGAAATGTAGTTCTTACATGAACGAGCGCCGCAAACCAGGAAGTGAATGAGAGAACAGAAACTAGAACGCCGGAGGTTATATAGATGAAGGAATTTAATAGGTATTTACTCGTTTTTTAACAGAATCATTACAATATTCTGTCTGTCTACCTTGCAGACATTCATTTTAGGCAAAACATTTTTTTCCTTTACAACTCCTTTAAAGAGGGGGTTCACCTTTAAAACCACTTTCTCCCATCCCATCCAGCATACTGGCGTCAGCGCCAGTATGCTGTCTTTTTTTTTATTTTATTTTTATCGCTGTACTTACCTCTTAATAATTAAATTTTCGTCCTACCGCGGGGTATGGCGCCGCTATATCGCGTCACGCCTTCCGAAAACAGCCGACTAGCACTCGGCTGTTCTCGGCGCCTGCGCACAGACCCAGGAGCTGACTCCGCAGGCGCCGTATACAACCGAGTCCTATTTCGGCTTTTTTTGGAGGGCGTGACGCGGCTATATATGGCGCCTGCGCAGTCAGCTCCTAGGTCTGTGCTCAGGCGCCGTATAGCTCCGAGTGCTAGTCGTTTGTTTTCGGAAGGCGTGACGCTATATAGCGGCGCCATACCCCGCGGTAGGACGAAAATTAAATTATCTATTAAGAGGTAAGTACAGCGATAAAAAAAAAAAAAGACAGCATACTGGCGCTGACGCCAGTATGCTGGATGGGATGGGAGAAAGTGGTTTTAAGGGTGAACCCCCTCTTTAAGGTGTTATTAAAGTTGAAAATAAAAAACCCTGACAGACAGTTGTTTTTTTTTTTTTTTTTTTGCAGAAGAGACCCTATCGGTCTTTTCTGACATAAATGCTTCCGCAGTGATGAACACTGAGCCATGTATGTGCCGCTTGGGTATAATATGGCACCTGGCTCTGCGATGTGACTCCTGTTTACCCGTTCAGCGGAGAAAACCTGGAATGAAGTACCCCCCACACTGAGAGAATAGCCCCGGAGGACATCCTTTGTAGTATGCTGTGCATACTGGCACATTATGACACAAAGCTGCATGGGTCCGGATAGAAGATAAAAAATAAAAAATTGCTAGTTTATTACCGCTTTAATTGTTCAGTCATATTTAGGAGAAATGCTCATACACTTATTAGAATCATAGTAGTCAAGTATAAGTACATAATGCTAATGTGTTTGCTTTTTGCTTTCTCTCTTTTATCAGAATTCGGGGTACATTTGGCTGAGCTGACAGTTGACCCACAAGGTGCCCTGGCCATTAGACAGGTAAACCGGTGAACTCTAAAATATCTTAGTTTACAAGCTTTCTATTATTGAGCTATTACTCTGTTACAGCCAAAATGTTTGTATTCGTTTGGAACGCACATGGGAAGGGTTATAACTTATGTGGGTTTTACTGCTATACAGGGGAGAAATTTCCTATCGCTTCCTGTTCTGCTGACAGTGTTTTATCAGGCAAATAGTGAGGGAAGCTACAACACATGGCAATGAAAACATATTTTTAGTAAGTATGGAAAGACTGGAACACCAGTCAGACTTTGTGTCCCTTTTGCAGATTTTTATTTTTCTGAGAGTTCACTGAGATAGAAAGCAAGGACAAATCTCTTTAAATTGCCCCAGACAGCAGTCAAATCCAAACATTCTTATTTTTCCCCAGCTGTATGCAAAAAAAAAGTTTCTGGTTTGATATGCACATGGATTAGGTTGCCTCTTGCAAAACACAACGTACCTCATACCTCCTCTGTGCAAGGGTTTTGCACAGGGTGGCCCTGATCCTCGTTTCAGGGGTCCCCCAGTGGCACTCCTGGATCCTCCCTGCATCGAATGCCCCCTCGGAGACACGCATTCTAAGGGGACACCCGAGCGGGCGCACTCCCAAGTCTTGCTGCTGCTGCATCCATTGACACAGGTCACCCTAACCACTTGCCGACCGCCGCCTGTAGATATACGTTGCTAGAATGGCACGGCTGCGCAAAGCAACGTACCTGTACATTGCTTTGAGTTTGCTGCCGCAAAACTCTGTGCCCGCGGGCCACGCGGACTCTGTCCACTGGTGTCCTGTGATTGTGTCATGGATCTGCAGAACAGGGAGATGCCTGTGTAAACAAGGCATTTCCCTGTTCTGCCTAGTGACAAGACAGTGATCTACTGCTCCCTGTCATTGGGGACATTGATCACTGTCGTGTCACTCATAGCCCAGCCCCCCTCAGGTAGAATCACTCCCTAGGACACACGTAACCCCTTGCTTGCCCCTAGTGGTTAACCCCTTCCCTGCTAGTGTCATTTACACAGTAATCAGTACATTTTTATAGTACTGATCTTTGTATAAATGACAGTGGTTCCAAAATAGAGTCAAAAGTGTCCGATGTGTCCGCCATAATGTCGCAGTCATGACAAAAATCGCAGATCGCTGCCATTACTAGTAAAAGAAAAATATTAATAAAAATACCGTAAATCTATTCCCTATTTTGTAGACACTATGACTTCGGCTCAAACCAATCAATATACGCTTATTGCGATTATTTTTTATTTTTTTTATATATTATTGGGGGATATTATAGCAAAAAGTTATTATATTACCTTTTTTTTTTTTTTGGTTATATTGCAAAAAAAAAAACGCATTGGGGATCAAATACCACCAAAAAAAATGGCCCTGTCATTGTACATTGGAAATACTCCGGGGCTGAAGTGGTTAAAGTAAAACCTAAAGGCAAAACTTTTTCTTTTGTTTTTGGATAGAGTGGAGAGGGATTAGAACCCTCTCCATTTATCCTGTTTACCATTATCAATGAAAGTAAAAATAAAGGAAAATCACAAATTTTGGGTTGTCCCCAGAAAAATAATTGAGGAGAAATCTTCCAATGGGGACACTAGCTCTGGTGACTTGGGGGTTCCCAAAGGAATTCCTTAATTTGCAGGGATTTCCTCTGACTTCCTGTTTGGCTATATGGCAGGAAGTGAAGGGACTATGAGACAAAGATGGCGAAAAAAAAAATATAACTCCCTTGCTCTATCCAAAAGGGAAAAAAAAAAGTTTTGCCTAAAGTTCTACTTTATGCATTAAGGTGAAAAACCACAAGGGTTTACAACCTCTTTAACAAAAAAGGGCAGGAAAAATGTACTGGACTGCATTAAAAAACGGGCAGAGAACGGCCCCTCCCACAGTAGCAATGTCTCGGAGCTGCCTTGAGTCATGTGACCGCCTGAAGACAGCTCTAAATAGCTATTTATAATGCTCGTTTTTACAAAGGACTTGCATAGTATGGTATGCTAGCCTCTAATAGAGGGTCTGGCAGTGGTAATATTTTACACAAACACTTTAACCATTCGATCAGCATGACAGTTGGGCAACTAGCATTTTCAGAAGGAGAGGTCAGCAGAGGACCAGCGGGACCGGAAGTGCGTCGTTCGTACGTATCCAGGTGCTTCGACCTACGTTTCGTGATTAACACATCGTCAGGAAGCGTCCTTTGTAAAAAGAAAAAAATAATTTGTTAATGCACGTCTTTTTGCAGGTAAATTTTTATTTTTATTTGTATTTTTTAAATTTTTTTTTTTTTACTTCCTGCATAGCATTGCACCCACAATCATCCTGCAGACTGTCAGTGTAAGCTGTCTGCTCGTACACACTGATTTGAAGAAACCGTGAGCTACCTAGAGCACTTTGCAATGCTGACATCTGACATTGGGGTCAATTCACAAAGCTTTATTTCCAGATTGCGGTTGTTATTTTAACGATTTTGCACGTTATTGAAGCTAGTTCAATTCACTAAACGATTTAACGCTTTGAAAAATCAAATAACGTTTCACTACACAGAACCGATATTTTAAGGTGTGGATCCTTATTAAAGAGTCAAATCGTTATTTTAAAGAGTCAAATCGTTAAATAAGTACAGAAGTGCATTTCACAAAGATTTTTTTGACAGTTATCGATCGTTAAGCAATCGTTAAATTAACACCTCCCTCAGGGTGGCGTTATGACCTTTCCCAGGCGATATTTTGTTGTTAGAGGAAGCTTTTGGCGATTTTTGTAGTGTAGTGAAGTTTTTAGTAGTGTTGGGCAAGATAGAACCGTGCTCTATTTGAACTTAAAATTATCCAGAGGCGAAGAAGAACATGTTAGAATGTTGTTCAGATTTATAAATGTGTATTCCGTTCACATACTATTTTGGATGACTTTTCTGAAGCCCAGGTAAAAGCTAAATTCCGATTATCATCTCCCATGATTTATTCTCTGTATGAGGAAATACACATGGCTTTAGAAAAGTGCACACTAGAAGTTTTGCACATCACATGCTCAATCTCCATGTGTGTTGCTTGTGTCCCTCTCCCTCCCCTATGTTGAATAACGATTATAGCTTTCGTGAATACCATGTTTGCTAGCGTTAAATAAGGAGTGCTAATTTAACAACTGAAGAAAACCAATAACGTTTCTCTTTGTGAATTGACCCCATTAAGTCCTACCTTTTTAGGAAGTACATACTATTGGTAAAATGATCAGCCCCCACCCTGTAGGTGACTTAGCTGGGTTTCTGGTGAATAACTGTGGGCTGGAAGCCCTACTCAAAGCAATGAGAGTCAGACAACACCCCTTGGCCATTTATAACTAATTGAGCATACGAGGATGATCATCTACAGGTAATTGCTGCATGCTCAATTACATGGCTGTGGGTGTTGTCATCTCTTCATTACTTTGAATGGGGCTTCCTGTCACAGGACATCCCATAAGTCTGCTGCAGGAAATCATAGTGGGCCCAAAATGCAGGTGTGACTGAAGCCTAGAGGCAAAGAACACACTCGCATTGTTTTCAGTTAACCTTTTATATAAAAAATAATAAATACACATAATTTTGCAGGTAAAGTGTTAATTTATTATTTTTTAAAACCGAAGCCTGCAAGGCATTACACCTGTGATCAGTATATTGTGGGTACAATGTCAGGCTCCTGCACGCACTGCCTACCGCTCTTTTGCCTGTACCTCCTGTGGGCTGTCAATTACAGAACTGTAGGCAGTGTGAATGAACAACGGGTCCCCGCTGTCTCCTGGGACCAGTGTGTTTCCCAGAAGACAGCGGGGGGGGGGGAGAGACACAGGAAGGGGCGTGACTCCCTTGGGAGTGGGTGCAAATACCTGTATTATACAGGTATCTGCACCCCCCTCCCTCTGAAAGGTGCCAAATGTGACACCAGGGGAGGGAAGGGTTCCGAAAAGCAGAGGTTCACTTTTTGTGTGGACCTCCACTTTTAAAGCTTATCAATCGCAGGAAACTGTAATTATGTGGTTGTGTGGGCAGAGCCCCCCCCCCCTACAGCCATGCCACTTTCAAAAAGTGACAGTAGGTGCAGGGAGACCATCCACCACCTGCTGTCATGGGTGGTGAGGGGGATGATCTGGGGGAGAAGCTGCAGGATCTGGAACATGTTAAACCCAGGGGAAACATGTAACATGTTCCAAAGGTGAAATTGCCATATACATATATATGAGAACAATTTTCTAAATATTACATAGGCTTTAAAGTGGATGTAAACCCCCAAATTTTTTTTTTCTGATGTCACAATGTAGAGTATAATATTTCCTATAATTTGTGCCCAGTCTTGCCACACAGTTAATCCAGCGCTGAGTAATCCTCTTTTATGTTCAGTGAAAACGAACAGCCTTCCAGATAAAACCCTGCCTAAATCCAAAAGTCCGGAATCTCTCTTCTTGCTTTGAGTGAGAGGTTATTTACAAATATAGCTAGGACATGTTTATCATATGTTATGTTTTGTTTATCATAACATGAGGTGATATAACATCATAACACATCCTAGTAATATACAATGAACTTTGGATCACCTCTTGTTATGATAAACATGTCCACGCTATATTTGTAAATAAGCTGTTACTGAAAGCAAAAACAGAGAAATGGACTTAACCTAATTTGGCAGGTTTTTATCTGAAGTCCGGTTAATTTGCACTGGACTTTAAAAGAGGATTACTCGGCGCTGGATTAACTCTGTGTGGCAAGACTGGGCACAGATGATAGGAAATCTTATACTCTACATTGTGACATCAAAAAAAAAAATTTTTTTTTTTTTTGGGTTTACATCCACTTTAACCACTTAAGACCCGGACCAAAATGCAGGCAAAGGACCTTGCCCCTTTTTGCGATTCGGCACTGCGTCGCTTTAACTGACAATTGCGCGGTCGTGCGACGTGGCTCCCAAACAAAATTGGCGTCCTTTTTTCCCCACAAATAGAGCTTTCTTTTGGTGGTATTTGATCACCTCTGCGGTTTTTATTTTTTGCGCTATAAACAAAAATAGAGCGACAATTTAAAAAAAAATGCAATATTTTTTACTTTTTGCTATAATAAAAATCCCCCAAAATATATAAAAAAACATTTTTTTTCCTCAGTTTAGGCCGATACGTATTCCTCTACCTATTTTTGGTAAAAAAAATCACAATAAGCGTTTATCGGTTGATTTTCGCAAAATTTATAGCGTTTACAAAATAAGGAATAGTTTTATTGCATTTTTATTTTTTATTTTTTTACTACTAATAGCGGCGATCAGCGATTTTTTTCGTGACTGCGACATTATGGCGGACACTTCGGACAATTTTGACACATTTTTGGGACAATTGTCATTTTCACAGAAAAAAATGCATTTAACGTTGCATTGTTTACTGTGGAAATGACAGTTGCAGTTTGGGAGTTAACCACAGGTGGCGCTGTAGGGGATGTGTGCCTGTGTGTTTTGTTTACTACTGTAGGGGGGTGTGGCTGTAGGTGTGACGTCATCGATCGCGTCCCCCTATCACAGGGATGACGCGATCGATGCTACAGCCACAGAGAAGCACGGGGAAGCCGTGTGTACACACGGCTCTCCTCGTTCTTCCGCTCCAGGGACGGATCGCCGCACTGCAGCGGCGATCGGGTCCGCGAATCCCACGGTCCCGGTCCTGGAGCTTCGGACCGGGTCGCGGGCGCGCGCCCGCGACCCACGGCTGGGTACTAAAATCAACGTATATATACGTTGATGTGCCCAGCCGTGCCATTCTGCCGACGTAAATGTGCAGTAGGCGGTCCTTAAGTGGTTAAGCAGCTTTCTGGAATCTTCCTAACCCAACTTAGAGTCAAATACAATTGTAGTGGTGTCTGATGCCAAATTATTTGGAGGGGAACAGCAGGGACAAATCAAAAAGACAGGCTGGCATGTCTTCAAAGGTTGAGGCGTGCTTGCAAAAGTTTGATTGTTGTTTGACCCATCTCTAACAAGGCTGATTGGGCAAAGTTTATCCTATGTTTTAGATGCCAAATAACTATCCTCGAGAACAAAAATGTATAAATATTACAGTTTAAGTCCTTTTTTTATGAGTGGTGGTTGACATTTTTAAATGTATCTGAGTTCTGGAATACTGTTCCTGAAGACCATGAAAAGGAATCAATTCATATTTGTTTTTTATATGATGTTACTGTTTCTGTGCTTTCAGCTGGCATCTGTGGTTTTGAAGCAGTATGTTGAAAATCATTGGTGTGCCCAGTCAGAGAAGTTCAGATTGCCCGAGACTACTGAAAGGGTTAGTAGCTTTGAATTGTATACATTACCTGTGTAGCCCTAAATGTATATAGCCACATCTGGTTTTATATAAGTTACCTTTTATTTAATTCTTTACTTAGGCAAAAGCAGCCATCCGTTTGTTGCTTCCTCGAGGTTTGCGGGAGTCAATAAGCAAAGTACGTTCCAGTGTTGCGTATGCTGTGTCGGCCATAGCACACTGGGATTGGCCTGAAGCCTGGCCTCAACTCTTTAATTTGCTCATGGAAATGCTAGTGAGCGGTGAAATCAGTGCTGTTCATGGTGCTATGAGAGTGCTGACAGGTATGAACCGTATAACTTATAAATACATTGTATGGACTGTGAAATTGTTTATAGCTGTTTTTTAAAGTGGATGCAAATGAACTACTTACCCTACTTGTTGCCTGATAAATACATCTTTGTATTCTATCCCACTGTGTTCTCACAGAAAGACCTGTTTTTTTTTATTTATTTTTTCATGGGGAATAGTAATTTCCTTCTTTGGAGACCAGCCACAGTACATTACTGGGTATCCCTTCAGGGCCTGGTCCCCTCACTGCCCGTGTGTACCTCTTCTGATGCTGAAAGCTTTGCCGCTGCCAATAGTAAGCATCCAGGTCAAGCAGGCTGTGATGTGGACACCTGAAAGGACCTGTCAGATGTACACGAGGAAAAAGACTTGGTGGCAGAAAATCGCATGTTCGTAGTTTAAGTTAATCGAAATGGCCATTTAAAGTGGATGTAATCCCGAAAATGTGTGTTTTTTATTTTATTTTATGGCACAATGTACAGTATAAGATTTCTTATCTGTGCCCAGTCTTGCCACACAGTTAATCCAGCTCTGAGCAATCCTCTTTTATTGTTCAGTGAAATAACAGACTTACAGAGAAAAACCTTAGTCCGTTCTGCCCCCTTGCTGTGAGTGACATATTATTTAAATATTTAATGCACTAGCCTGAGACGGGCATTAATTCCCACCCCCACTCCTTTTCTGAAGTCATGTTGTTACTTTTCTGGATTTTTACTGGATATTAGTGATCATAGCAGAATTTAGTGTAAGGAATACACAGGAAAAAATACATGTTGACAAGGGTCCCTTTAAAAATATCGTTCGGCGACGTTTAAAAAATTCTATAGGTTGCATTTTTTGAGTTAGAGGAGGTCCAGGGCTAGAATTATTGCTCTTGCTCTAACGATCGCGGCGATACCTCACTTGTGTGGTTTGAACACCGTTTTCATATGCGGGCGCTACTCGCGTATGCGTTCCTTTCTGCGCACAAGCTCATCGGGACGGGGCGCTTTAATTTTTTTTTTTTTTTATTATATATTTTTTTACACTGAAATAAAAATTATCACTTTTATTCCTATTACAAGAAATGTAAACATCCCTTGTAATAGAAAAAAGCATGACAGGTCTTCTTAAATATTTGATCTGGGGTCAAAAAGACCTCAGATCTCATATTTAGACTTAAATGCAAAAAAAAAGAGGAAATTTTGTCATTTAAAAAAAATGACAACAAAAAATGTCTCTTTAAGACGCATGGGCGGGACTGACGTTTTGACGTCACTTCCGCCCAAAGCTGGAAAGTACTGAGCTGGCCAGCAATGAGTCCAGATCTAAATACCAGAGCACCTGTGAAGAGATCTCCAAACAGCAGTTGGGAAAATGAACCCATCCAATCTGAGAGACCTGTAGCAGTTGGAAGAAAAGCAGTACAAAATTCTAGGAAGCGATTGATTTCAGTTATTTTTTCTGAGGGGTGAGCTACCAAATAATTGAGGGTGCCAATAACTTTGTCCAGTCCATTTTTGTAGTTCTGTAAGGAATGTGTTGGATTTGGCTTTATAATTGCAAAAAAATTCTGGGTGAAGTGGTGCATTATTTACCAGAAATGCAGGGGTGCCAGTATTTTTGGCCATGACTGTATCCCATGGTACCTTGATGCCTGCAAGCAGTGATTCCTGTACTGCCTCCTGAACATCCTATTCTCAGCACCTCTGTAGTTTAGAAGGCAGGTTCTGTGAAATATGACACAGCAGTTCCTATTCACAGGGCATTTTGAATCTGCATCAGAAAATTCAGGCAAGTAAATGTGTGGGGATGGTCGGAGTGAGTTTACAAACTTCAAAATCATTCAGATTATAAAGGGGAGTCTAGAAGTAATTGAAATACAATGTGAAAATGTAATATGGTTTTACATTTTGACCATAGATATGCTTCAACTATTAGACGTTAGTCTAAAGATTTTTTTCCTTTACTGGCTTGCATGAACACCTGAGTCCCTTTAGACCAATTTACGGTCTGAAGGGACTCTGAGGGCATCAGAGGTTAGGCATCAGTTCAGGGTTCCTTCTAATATCCTCATCACTCAGTTTTTAGTTCACCAGTATGGTCTTTCATGTAGGATAATATGCAATCTTCCCTAAAGTAAGTACAGTGAGAGAAAAAAAAGTATTTGCGCACCTGCTGATTTTGTACGTTTGCCCACAAATTATCAGTCTATAATTATAATGGTAGGTTTATTTTAACAGTGAGAGACAGAATAACAAAAAATCAAGAAAGACACAATTCAAAAAAGTTGTTCTAAATTGATTTGCATTTTAACCACTTGCTGACGGCCGTACGAGTTTGTACGGCCGCAGCGCGGCTCTACTTCTCTGACTGAACGAGTTTTCTCGTCCGCCCCTTTTGGCGTTCCCAGCGCGCGCTCTCGAGCGCGCAGCGGGGAACTCCTGTGCTGGCCGTGTCCCTCGGACACAGCCAAACACAGATCGCGGTAAATAGCCAATCACAGCGGCTATTTACAGCGCGATCTGTGTGGCCAATGAGAGATGATCTCATATGTAAACATATGAGATCATCTCTCATTGCTGACTCTCCGCTCCTCACACAGACAGCGCGTGTGAGGAAGGAAGAGTGAACGCAGCTGCAGCGCTGGGGGGGGGGGGGGGGGGAGTAAAGAATCTGTGCCCCCAAGACCATCTGTGCCCCCCAGGACCACAGTGCCCCCCCAGTACCATCTGTGCCCCCCCGGACCACAGTGCCCCCCCCGGACCACAGTGCCCCCCCCGGACCACAGTGCCCCCCCCGGACCACAGTGCCCCCCCCCGGACCACCTGTGCCCCCCCCGGACCACCTGTGCCCCCCAGGACCACGGTGTGCCCCCCAGGACCACGGTGTGCCCCCCAGGACCACGGTGTGCCCCCCAGTACCCACCAGTGGCACCGTGCCCACCAGTGGCACCGTGCCCACCTGTGCCACCGTGCGCCCACCAGTACCACCTGTGCCCAGTGCCCATCTGCAATCAGTGCCCACCTGTGCCACCTCATCAGTGCCCACCTCATCAGTGCCCACCTGTGCCGCAGTCAATCAGTGCACATCAGTACCCATCTCATCAGTACCCATCTCAGTGCCATCTGTGCCGCCTCATTAGTGCCGCCTCATTAGTGCCATCTGTGCCGCCTCATTAGTGCCCACCTGTGTCCACCAGTACACAGGCCTCATCGGAGCACATCAGTACCCATCTCAGTGCCATCTGTGCGGCCTCGGTGCCATCTGTGCCACCTCATTGCCATCTGTGCCACCTCATTGCCATCTGTGCCGCCTCAGTGCCATCTGTGGGCATTTGTACTTTCCTGGCTTGTTAGGGTCTCAAGAAATGAGAGAGGCCTTCAGTACATCAGGTGTGATCAGATGTGATCATTTTTTTATGATTTGCACCATAGCTTGTAGACTCTAAAACTTTCACACAGACCAAAAAATTTCCAAAAACTTTGGGTTATTTTTATCAAAGACGTGTAGCAGTATAAATTGTTGCCAAAATTTATGAAGAAAAATTAATAATTTGCAAAATTTTATCACAGAAACTAAGAAAAAATCATTTTTTTCCCAAATTTTCGGTCTTTTTTCATTAATAGCGCAAAAAAAAAAATCGCAGAGGTGATCAAATACCACCAAAATAAAGCTCTATTTGTGGGAAAAAAAGGACAAAAAAATCATTTGGGTACAGTGTTGCATGACTGAGTAATTGTCATTCAAATTGTGAGAGCGCTGAAAGCTGAAAATTGGTCTGGTCAGGAGGGTGTTTAAGTGCCCAGTATGGAAGTGGTTAATGAGTGAAATAAGTATTTCACACCTTCGCAAAACATGACCTCCTCCATCGCCGCCATGATACCTGGAGTGACTTCCGGGTATCGCTGCTCCCTTGCTGTGACTGGCCAGAGCAGCGATGAAGTTACACTCGCGCATGTGCACGGGAGCCGGCAGTGACAGCATGGTACTGTAGGTACTGTCTCAATGATTTACTATAGCTGGCACTTTTTTTTAAATAGGTCAACGTCTAGTTTAGGGGTTCTGTTAGGAATTGGATTAAAGTGGTTGTAAGCCCTTACATATACCCAGTGAAGGGACTATATATTCAGATGATACAGAGATGAAACGCATCCTCCCATATAACTTTTACTGGTCTGTCTGCAGTCTTCTCTTCTCTACATCCGTTCAAAGTGATGAATTTATAAGCTTGTCTGAGCTGTCAGAAAAACGAGAGTGGAAATCTGAAGTTATCTGCAGTTATACTCTTTTTGCGCTATTAATGAAAAAAGACCGAAAATTTGGAAAAAAAAAAGATTTTTTTAGTTTCTGTGATAAAATTTTGCAAATTATTATTTTTTCTTTTATAAATTTTGGCCACAATTTATACTGCTACACGTCTTTGATAAAAATAACCCAACGTTTTTGGAAATTATTTGGTCTGTGTGAAAGTTTTAGAGTCTACAAGCTATGGTGCAAATCCTAAAAAATTATCACATCTGATTACACCTGATGTACTGAAGGCCTCTCATTTCTTGAGACCCTAACAAGCCAGGAAAGTACAAATGCCCACAGATGGCACTGATGAGGTGGCACACGGTGGCACTGTGGGGGGCACATATTTTTTTTTTTTTTTTTGGCGCTGGTTACCTTACAGATTTCTCTCCCTCCTCACACGCGCTGTCTTTACATATGAGATCATCTCTCGTTGGGCGCACAGATCGCGCTGTAAATAGCCGCTGTGATTGGCTATTTACCGCGATCTGTGTTTGGCTGTGTCCGAGGGACACGGCCAGCACAGGAGTTCCCCGCTGCGTGCTCGGGAGCGAGGAAAGGGGCGGCCGTAATAACACGGCCTGTTAGGGATTCAGGACTGCGCTGCGGCCATACAAAGTCGTACGGCCGCCAGCTAGTGGTTAACAATTCAGCACACTTTGCACAGGGAGAAGCTGTATGGGAGAGTGATGGGAAAGAAGCCTTTTCTGCACACACGTCACAAACGGAGTCGCTTGAGGTATGCAAATGCACATTTGGACAAGCCAGCTTCCTTCTGGAATAAGGTGCTGTGGTCTGATAAAACAAAGATTGCGTTATTTGGTCATAACAAGGGCTTTATGCATGGTGGCCAAAGAACACAGCATTCCAAGACAAACACTTGCTACCCAGTAAAATTTGGTGGAGGTTCCATCATGCTGTGGGGCTGTATGGCCAGTGCCTGACTGGGAATCTGGTTAAAGTTGAGGGTTGCATGGATTCCACTCAATATCAGCAGATTCTTGAGAATAATGTTGAGGAATCTGTCACAAAGTTGAAGTTACGCCAGGGCTGGATATTTCAACAAGACAACGACCCAAAACACTGCTCAAAATCTACTCGGCATTTATACATAGGAACAAGTACAATGTTCTGGAATGGCAATCCCAGTCCCCAGACCTGAATATCATCGAACATCTGTGGGGTGATTTGAAGCGGGCTGTCCATGCTCGACAACCATCAAACCTAACTGAACTGGAGGAATGGTCCAAAATACATTCATCCAGAAACCAGACACTGATTACAGTCTATAGGAAGCGTATAGAGGCTGTTATTTCTGCTAAAGGAGGCTCTACCAAATATTGATGTGATTTTTCTGTAGGGGTGCCCAAATTTATGCACCAGTCTAATTTTGTTTTGATGCATATTGCACATTTTCTGTTTATCCAATAAACCAAATTTCACTACTGAAATATTACTGTGACCTTCAGTTATTTGATAGATCAAAATGAAATGGCTGATCCAAACAACCAAATATCGATACATGGAAATTGTCAGGGGTTCTTAAACTTTTGCATACAACTGTATTTTATATCTGAGGTTTACATCCACTTTAAGTTAAAGCTTACAGTCAGTGAATGTTGTTGTGTGTTTTTTTTTTTTTTTCGGTGTGATAAGTGCATAACGCATTGATAGGAAAAAAAAAAAAAAGGCTTTACCAGTTTGTCTTGTGCTGAAATTACCACTACTAAAACAACCCAGCCCATTTTCAGAAACTATACAGTTAACATGCTGTCATATTGTACTTTTCTTTAACCCATTATGAGTAGGGAACATTTCATTCTGATTTGAGAGATGTCATACTTTGACAATAGACAAATCAGCTTGCCATAAGCATAATATTTTTTTTTTTTTATACTGTTTTTTTTTTTTTTTTTTGGTTTTATGTACAGGACTCAAACTGTTTGCACAATACTGACATGGCTCCTCCCTGTAATTTTATTTTTATTATGAGAATAAAGAAATCAAGCGCATTTGTAGAAAATATTAAACATGCACTAATGTTGTTACTTGTTCCTGCAGAGTTCACTAGGGAAGTGACAGATACACAGATGCCCTTAGTTGCTCCTGTCATCCTGCCAGAGATGTACAAGATCTTCACTATGAGTGATGTATGTATTTTTATGTTGAACACCTACTGCCAACCAAAAATTCAGTACTTGTGATAGAATGTATTTTAATTAAAGCTAAGGCTCATGTGTAAGGTAAAGTCTACATGCTTGGAAATATCAGTTTGTAAATGGATAGAAAACTGGCTAAAAGACAGAATTCAGAGAGTATTGGTTAATGATTCTTACTCTGAATAGTCGAAGGTTATCAGTGGTGTACCCCAAGGTTCAGTGTTGGGACCCTTAATTTTTAATATCTTCATAAGTGATATTGGGTCTGGGATCAAAAGGAACATTTCTGTCTTTGCAGATGACACCAAGCTATGCAGTGGAATAACGTCCTTACAGGATGTCTCCAATTTACAAGCCAACCTCGATGCTCTCTCTAATTGGGCGACTATGTGGCGTATGAGGTTTAATGTTGATAAATGTAAAGTTATGCACTTAGGGGCTAAGAATATGCATGCATCATACATACTAGGGGGAGTACAACTGGGGGAATCCGTAGTGAAGGATCTGGGGGTTTTGGTAGATCATATGGTCGTTAATAATGGCATGCGATGCCAAGCTGCGGTTTCCAAAGTGAGCAAAGATATAATTTTGCCCCTGTATAAATCATTAGTAAGACCTTGTCTGGAATATGCAGTTCAGTTTTGGGCACCGGTTCTCAAAAAGGATATCGGGGACCTGGAGACAATGCAGAGAAGGGCAACCAAACTGATAAGAATTATGGAGGAGCTCAGCTATTAGGAAAGATTAGAGGAATTGAATTCTCTCTTGAGAAGAGGAGAATAAAGGGGGATTTGACTCTTTTTACGTCTAGAATAAAAGAGATTTCATTTTTTAAATGGGTTTCTTCACAGTAAGAGAAAATGTAAAATAGAATCCCTTTCAGAGGTGGTTTTGGCCAGCTCAGTAGATTGCTTTAAGAAGGGTCTGGATACTTTCCTAAATGTACATAATATAACTTGGGGTACTAACCTTTATAGATAAAGTTGATCCAGGGTAAATGCGATTTCCTCGGGGATCGGGAAGCAATTTTTTTCCCCTGCTGTCTCGAATTGGATCATGCTCTGCTGTTTTTTTTGCCGTCCTCTGGATCAACTGTGGGTATGGATTTTTCTTTACCTTAATGCATTATTTTCATCATTACGGTAAAAAACCTTCTGTGTACAGCTCCCCTCTTATACTTACCTGAGCCTGATCTTAATCCAGTGCTGCGCCCGAGAGCAGCGCCTCACTTCACTCTTTCGCTCTCTCGGCAGCAGCAGGAGCCATTGTCTCCTGCTGCTGTCAATCACAGCAAGTAAGGAGAGAACTGGGGTGGGGCCAGGCCGCACTGTGCATGTCGAGAGTGAGCCTGTGTGAGTATGTATAGGGGTGTGTGTGTGTGTGTGTGTGTGTATATATATATATATATATATATATATATATATATATATATTTAGAATCACTTTTAAATACACGCAAATAAACATGGCATTTCTTTATCGTACATCACGGGACACAGAGCGCATAGTCATTACATATGGGTTATATGGGTACCTTCAGGTGTGGACACTGGTGTAATCAACTTCACAGGAAGTTCCTCCCTATATAACCCCCTCCCACTGAGAGTGCTTTAGTTTTTTCGCCAGTGTCTTAGGTGTTGGTCACGTCTAGCTGTCCCTCGGAGGTCTCTGGACCCAGGATAGCTAGCCGGATCCGTCCGAAGTGCTTCAAAGCCAAGGTGTACGGTACCCGGGCCCTGCTGGAGTGGGGTTTTGCCTATAATGCCTCTCCTTGGAGGGCTGGATTCTGGGCTCCAGTGCCTTGGTCTCTTCCAGGACTAAACGCTACTGATGCCAGGATGCTATATAGGTCCAGGGGTGTGGGTTCCTTAAACACAGGACCCCGGTCCCTGAAGGTCCGAGACAATACCCACGGAGATGGGGGAAGATTGGGCCTCTTGCAGTTTGCAATACCCTGCGGCGTGGAGCAGGTAAGAGGGAACCTGCGGGACTTGGTTCGACAGTAGGTATCCCCCTGGGGGTTCTGGGTTGGCTAACAGTATGCTTGTGCATCAGCCACTATCTCCACTATGTCTGTGTGGGTAGGATGGGATACTAATGTTTACCCAGATAACATGTAGATATATGTATACTTGTGTAAGATATATATTTGCTACTCACCCCAGGTCTGCCTGTTAGCATTGATACTGCAACCCCACATGTTTTAAAGAGGAAATTGCTGGTGAAAACTCCTGTTTCTTAGGAAGCCCATGGGGACAGCTTCCTCTCTGTGTGTGCACTACAATAAGATTAGTGCTTACCTGGTGTCTGTTGGTGCTGCCTGGCGCTGGTCCATGTTGTTTTCCTCTGCTCTGCTTCCTCCATGTGGTTTTCAGCGTGGGGGGGTGGGCGCGCGTGTGCACGCCGCCTTTTATAGCGTCAGCGTGCGTCGGGGGGGGCGGGCCAGCAGCGTCAGGGTCTGTTTAAAGGAAAAACTTTTTCTCTGGCTGGTCTTTCCCTCCTGGAGGCAGAGGAAGAAAGGATACAGAGCGTGCAGCTGGGTCTTTTGGCCACAGTGACACCCAGTGGCGGTTTGTGGATCTTCAGGTCTAGGACTTAGTTCCACTATTGACCAGAAAAAAAAAAAAAAAAGTTTTTTTGCTTAAAGGGACTCAGCCTTAGATCCAGCAGTATCTGAGTCAACCTTGGACTCCGGCTAACGGGCATTGGTGTTGCAATACTCACAGGTTTTCCTCAGTATTGCCACCTCCCAGGCGGGTAAAAAAAAAAAAAAATTTGGCTTCAACGGCCCCACCCTCACCAGTTAGACCACCGAGTAGCATAGTACAAGAGCCATTGGGGATGCTGGGAGCAGAGGCGGCCCCCGATCCACCCATTCCCGTTTACGTAACGGAAGAAATGCTAGCGACCACCCTGGGTGGGCTAGAGAAAAGGTTAACTGCTTTGTTTGCCCGCCCTTTGCCAAGTAGCAAACGGGCTAGATCCCCCTCACCTAGTTTGGTGTTTTCAGATGCGGAGGTCTCCTCTTCGGAGGAACGGGACCCACAAGGGGATCAAGCAGACCCAAGTCCCGAAGGTCCAGACATGGAGGGTCCACTGTAGATGAATATTTTTCGGCCTCTCAAGCGGAGAGCCTGTGGATCCAGTCTTTGACCGATATAGTTCGCACTGCTTTTAAACTTCCAGTGCTAGAACTAGTAGCCCCTGTGGTATCCTCATTGGGTTCTTTAAAGGCTCCATTAACTTGTGTGTCTTTTCCGATTCACCCCCTTCTGCGGAGCGTGATTTACCAGGAGTGGGCTCGACCTGATAGGATCTTTATCCCTCCTAAGAGGTTCTCTATTCTCTATCCTATGGAAGAGGAATTTTGAAAGAAATGGGCACTCCCCACAGTGGACGCGGCCATTTCCTGCGTGAATAAATCCCTGACCTGTTCGGTTGAAAATGTCCAGTTGTTCAAGGATCCGGTCGACAAAAAATTAGAGACCCTACTGAAGGCTTCTTTCACCACAGTAGGTGCCATGGTTCAGCCAGTGGTGGCAGCCATTGGCGTTTGTCAGGCCTTAAAGGATCAGGCAAAACAGATGTTAAAGGACATGCCGGCTCAGCAAACTTGTGAATTAGCAGATTTCCCTAGGGCTCTCTGCTTTGCAGTAGATGCTATTAAGGACTCCATCCAACAGGCATCCCGGTTATCTCTGCTGGTGGTTCACATGCGTCGTCTTCGTGGCTAAAGAACTGGTCAGCAGAGGCACCCTGCAAAAAGCTTTTAGCAGGGTTTCCCTTTCATGGGGGAAGACTATTCGGTGAAGACCTAGATAAATATATCCAAACCATATCAAGTGGTAAAAGTTCTTCCTTACCGGTCAAGGAAAGACCGCGTGGGCCCGCGTTTAAACGACAGGCCTTTCCAGGCTCGGCCCCTTCGACTTCCCGTCAGTATCGACGGCCTCCCGGGCGTTCAGCAGTTAATAGCCGCCCACAGGGACAAGCCGCGGCAAACAAGAGGCCCTGGTCTCGCAAGCCGGCTAAACCAGTCATCAAGTCAGATTCATGAAGGGGCGCCCCCACTCTCTTGGGTGGGGGGAAGACTTCAGTTTTTCTCCGAAGTCTGGAAGGCCAGAATTCCCGACTCTTCGGTTCGGTCCGTGGTAGCCACAGGCTACAAACTAGTTTCGAGAAATCCCCCCTCCTCATTTTCAGGGGTCTAGTCTTCCAAGCGACCCGTTAAAGAGGGCCTCTCTCGTAAAGACGTTGGATCGCCTCTGGCTCCAAGGAGTAATTGTAGTACCAACCCAAGAAAGGGGTCTGGGATTCTACTCCAACCTTTTTATTATACAATGACGACGTCAGGCCTATCCTAGACCTCAAACGACTAAATCGCTTTCTAAAGATTCAGACCTTTCGTATGGATTCCATACGTTCAGTGACAGCCAGCCTGCATCAAGGCGACTTTCTAGCATCTATAGACATAAAGGATGCATATCTGCATGTGCCGATCTACCCAGCACATCACAGGTTTCTTCGTTTTATGATAGATCAAAGTCATTTCCAGTTCGTAGCCCTCCCTTTCGGGTTGGCAACAGCTCCGCGGGTATTCACAAAGGTGTTAGCCCCGGTGCTAGCCGTCCTAAGGACAGAAGGCGTTTTGGTCCTGGCATACCTGGACGATCTCCTGGTTATCGACAGATCAGCTTCCAACCTCAATCATGCAGTAGTCCGCACAGTTCGGCATCTACAAGAATTCGGGTGGGTTGTGAACCAGGGAAAATCGAGGTTGCAACCCACAAGACAGTTGGAATATCTAGGCCTTCGGTTAGATACAGAATGCCAGAGGATATTTTTACCTCAAGAAAAGATCAGGTCATTGACTCAAACAATTCAAATAGTCCTAGGCAAAAAGAGGCCGACTATTCGCCTATGCATGCGACTGCTGGAAAAGATGGTAGCCGCCTTCGAAGCAGTGCCCTATGCCCAGATCCATACCAGAGTTCTCCAGGCAGCTATTCTCTCTGCTTGGAACAGGTCCATACAGGCATTAGACCGTCCATTAGGTCTTTCCCCAGGAGTCAGGCGCAGCCTGTACTGGTGGCTGCTCCCTCAAAAATTGTCAAAAGGGAAAACCTTTTGCCCCATCACATGGAAAATAGTAACCACAGATACCAGCCTAACAGGTTGGGGGGCAATCTTAGGAAAACGGACCCAGCAGGGACAGTGGTCAGAGGCAGAAAGTCTGCTTCCCATCAATGTCCTAGAGATCAGAGCTGCTCGGTTGGCCCTGGTCGCCTGGACTCTCCCCCTGCAGGGTCTGCCAGTAAGGATACAGTCCGACAATGCCACGGCGGTGGCATACATAAACCACCAGGGGGGCACAAGGAGCCTAGCGGCTCAAAGGGAAGTAAACCTGATTTTCTCATGGGCCGAAGCCCATGTACCCTGCATCTCAGCAGTGTTCATCCCAGGGATAGACAATTCTCAAGCAGATTTTTTGAGTCGTCAACAGTTACTCCCGGGAGAGTGGTCTCTTCACCCCCAGGTATTCCAAGAGATTTGCCAAAGATTCGGAGTTCCCGAGGTGGACATCATGGCAACAAGATTTAACAAGAAATTGGACAAATTCGTATCCCGAGCCAGGGACCCCTCGGCCTACGGGACCGATGCGTTGGTTTGCCCCTGGCACCAGTTTTCTCTCCTGTATGCGTTCCCTCCACTACAGATGATTCCCCGCCTTCTACGAAGGATCAGGGTGGAGCGCAGGCCGGTGATCCTGGTGGCCCCAGCCTGGCCCAGAAGGGCTTGGTACGCACTCATCGTGAGGATGTCAGTAGTGGCACCGTGGCCACTCCCCCTGCGCCCAGATCTGCTGTCTCAGGGCCCGATCTACCACCCTGCTTCACAGCAGCTAAATTTGATGGCTTGGCGGCTGAATCCCTAATTCTTAAGGGCAGAGGCCTCTCAGCCCAGGTCGTATCTACGTTAATTCAGGCTAGAAAGCCAGTCTCTAGAAATATCTATTACAGAGTCTGGAGGACCTATGTGGAGTGGTGCGAGTCTCAAGGAGGGCATCCTCGCAAGTTTTTATTGACAGGATCTTGCGATTCCTCCAGGTTGGCGTTGACAAGGGGTTGGCTCTTAGTACTCTAAAGGGGCAGGTGTCGGCCTTATCGATATGGTTTCAAAGGCCTTTGGCCACGCATTCGCTTGTGAAAACCTTCTTACAGGGGGTCTTGCATGTGAATCCCCCTATTAGAGCTCCCCTCGGCCCCTGGAATTTAAATCGGGTCTTGTCAGCTTTACAAAAGCAGCCGTTTGAACCTCCTGACAGAAATCCCTCTTGTGCTGCTAACCCGAAAGTTGGTTTTCTTGGCTATAGCTTCGGCCAGAAGGGTCTCCGAGCTGGCAGCCTTGTCTTGCAGGGAACCGTACCTTATTCTGCATAAGGACAGAGTGGTTCTGCGGCCTCAACCTTCTTTCCTTCCTAAGGTCATATCCAGTTTTCACTTGAATCAGGACCTAGTCCTACCATCCTTCTTTCCTACTCCCCAGTCCAGAGAGGAAAGACTGCTTCATACTTTGGACGTGGTTCGAGCCATGAGGGTTTATCTCAAGGCTACAGAGAAGATTCGGAAAACAGATGTGCTTTTCGTTCTTCCGGATGGCCCCAAGAAGGGTCAGCCGGCTGCCAAGTCTTCCTTGGCTAGGTGGATTAAGCAGCTGATTTTTCAGGCCTATGGTCTGAAGCGCGTTCCACCTCCCTTATCAGTTAAAGCCCATTCTATGAGGGCCATGAGTGCCTCTTGGGCGGCACACCATCAGATCTCTATGGCACAGGTTTGCAAAGCGGCAACCTGGTCTTCCGTACATTTGGGCAGGCGGTCCTACGGGCAGCAGTATAGAATCCTCTGGCCCGGTTCACGCCCCCTTTTTTTCTGTTGGTGGAGCTATTTTACCTCCTGATAATGTTTTTGTTTGGCTATGTTTGGCCTTACGGTCTCCCTCCCTTCATGGAGCATTGCTTTGGGACATCCCATATGTAATGACTATGCGCTCTGTGTCCCGTGATGTACGATAAAGAAAAAAGGATTTTTAATAACAGCTTACCTGTAAAATCCTTTTCTTGAAGTACATCACGGGACACAGAGCTCCCACCCCTCTTTTGGGGAACATTGTGTAACCTCAGAGAAATTGCTTGCTACAAAACTAAAGCACTCTCAGTGGGAGGGGGTTATATAGGGAGGAACTTCCTGTGAAGTTGATTACACCAGTGTCCACACCTGAAGGTACCCATATAACCCATATGTAATGACTATGCGCTCTGTGTCCCGTGATGTACTTCAAGAAAAGGATTTTACAGGTAAGCTGTTATTAAAAATCCTTTTTTTAGGTGTAGACTTTAATGTGAGCTGTTAAGGTTAGCTTTCGTCCCCTCTTCCCTTCTTCCAGCTGACTTGGAAGTCAGTTTTTTTTATAAGCCTACCTTCATTTAGGATTCTAGGGCTCAGAGTAATGATTTTAAAATAAGTGTTTGCTGACAAACGAGGAGGCTGCCATTGCCAATAACTTACCCCCAATAGCTAAAAGCATATGCAAGGTTAGAAAAGGAAAACAAAGACACTTTTAAACTTGGATATAATGCTTGTGATAACAAATGTACTGTTCAGCTTTGTTTCTCAAACTCGAATATTACAGGTTTATAGCATTCGCACCCGGGCCCGAGCTGTTGAGATCTTCACTACGTGTGCACATATGATCTGTACTATGGAGGAACTGGAAAAGGTTAGAAATATGTTAAACTGCAAACATGTTTTATTTAACAAGGTTCGTTTTTGACGCACTATAAAAAGAAAGTTACTTTTATTTGTTTTTTTTACCTTTTTTGTTTTTATTTGCAGGGTGTAGCCCATGCTTTGATCTTTCCTGTAGTGCAGCAGTTTACCGTGGCATTTGTGCAGGCTTTGCAATTACCCGATGGTCCTACTTCTGACAGTGGCTTAAAGATGGAGGTATTAAAGGTATGATTTGCTATGATTTATTGGGATGTTATTGCAGTATCCATGCAGAGAATAAGAGTTTGGCAGCAGTATGCGAAAATGTCAAATGCCCTGAAAACATTTTTTTGTATCCTTTATCCGGACAGAGCATGATCGTTGGTTGCAAGTTCTGCATGTTGGTGGCTAGCCTCTAGCCTCCTGAGCGGGTTTCTTTCCAATGGATCTTCTGTTTATCAATGGTGTTTCTGGGAGATAGGTGCTAGTAGAACTTTCCCTCTTTTAATGCATTTATATTTTGTTTTTGAAACCATACGTTAATATCCTGGCTTCATCATGCCTTTGGCATTCTTTTATTTAAGCCAGGAGAAAAGATCTTGCTTTGAGAGCATGAACAACAGAAGAGTGCATGGGTATCTCAGACTCTTGCGTTTCACTATTATTAGTCCTTTCATGTGTTGGTTGGCCTCAAGGACCCAAAAGATGGCTTGGGAGGGGTCGGGCAGGAGTTCAACTTTATAAGAATATCTCTAATTTGCATGTAACTTTTAAGTAGTCTATATCCCTGAATGTTGTTTAGACGTGTTTTTCATTAAAGCTGGGTACACACTGACTTTTTCGGTCAGTGCATACAGCTGTCTGTCTGACATAATGTGCATACTAATGGTAAAACCACATTAAGATACATTGTCCTCTTGGCCTTTCAGGACACAGTGCCAGTGTCTTTGTAAATTGCCGAGCACTGTCAGACAGCCAGGTTGCGATGGAGACAGGAGTAGAGAGAGCACTGGCAAGGCTAGTATTAACCGCTTGCCGACCAGCCGCCGCAGTAATACGGCGGCAGGTCGGCACTGCTGCGCGAGAGCCCGTAGCTCTACGTCGTGACTTTCGCGGCCACTAGGGGGCGCGTGCGCGCTGCCGGCGGCCCGCGCACGCGCCCCCCGCTCGCCTCGAGTCCCGTGCGTGTGCCCGGCGGGCACGATCGCCGCCGGGCACACGCGATCGCTCGTTACAGAGCGGGGAACGGGAGCTGTGTGTGTAAACACACAGCGCTCGTTCCTGTCAGCGGGGGAAACGCTGATCCTCCGTTCATACAATGTATGAACAGAAGATCAGTGATTCCCCCTAGTAAGTCCACCCCCCCATACAGTTAGAACACAAATAGGAACACACGTAAACCCTTCCCCGCCCCCTAGTGTTAACCCCTTCACTGCCAATGGCATTTTTATAGTAATCCAATGCATTTTTATAGCATTGATCGCTAAAAAAATGCCAATGGTCTCAAAAATGTGTCAAGTGTCCGAAGTGTCCGCCATAATATCGCAGTACCGAAAAAAAACGCTGATCGCCGCCATTACTAGTAAAAAAAAAATAATAAAAATGCCATAAAACTACCCCCTATTTTGTAAACGCTATAACTTTTGCGCAAACCAATCAATAAACGCTAATTGCGATTTTTTTTTTTTTTTTACGAAAAATACGAAAAATATGTAGAAGAATACGTATCGGCCTAAACTGAGGAAAATTTGTTTTTTATATATATTTTTGGGGGATATTTATTACAGAAAAAAGTAAAAAATATTGCATTTTTTTCAAAATAGTCGCTCTGTTTTTGTTTATAGCGCAAAAAATAAAAACCGCAGAGATGATCAAATACCACCAAAAGAAAGCTCTATTTGTGGGAAAAAAAGGACGTAAATTTTGTTTGGGAGCCACGTCGCATGACCGCGCAATTGTCAGTTAAAGCGACGCAGTGCCGAATCGCAAAAAGTGCTCTGGTCTTTGGACAGCAATATGGTCCAGGGCTAAAGTGGTTAAGGAACAAGTGCTTTTACAAACAAACAAACTGCCATAGGTGATATCTCTCTCGCTCACTCTTTCACACACACGCATCATTGTGATGCACAGACTAAGGGTCCTTTCACACAGAGCGGACCGGTTTTTGATCCGCTCCGTGTGTGTCCTTCGGCTCAGCGGGGGATCCCGTTCAGCTGTCGGCGGACAGGGCGGTCCCCGCACACTGTGCAGGGACCGCCCTGTCTCTCCTCCGCTCTCCCCTATGGGGAACCGGATGAAAACGGACCGTTTGTCCGTCTTCATCCGATCCGTTCCACCGGGCGGAACAAAAATAGGGTTTTCTTCCGTCCGAAAAACTGGATCCAGACGGACGCGGATCTTTGCAGACGTTAGCGGATGCATCATCCGCTAACGGACGCGACCCCATAGGCGTCCATTACAAGTCTGTAAACGGACTTGTAAAAACGGACGAACGGAGGCGGACATGTGAAAGGGGCCTAAAGAATCTATTTGCCAGTTACTAGTGTTGCATTAATGTATCTGATTTCATCAGTCTGGTGTTGGTACAACATTGCTGTTTTCATTGGTTAGTGATGGACAAGTGACAGAGCACAGGTTGGTAGGTACCAGTATCTTAAGACCACTGTAGCTTTATAGGACTGCTTTGACCTCGTAATACATGTGTAGTACTGTGTTAAAATGTTACCATGATTTTGTGAATGATGACTCATTTAAAATGTATTTTTAAATTAAGGATTTATTCTTGTATGGTGAAGTCAAAGACAAATGTGTTATCTGTTGTCTTTGCATTGGATTTTATAGAAAGATTTTTATAACAGTGTTGTTAAAAAAAAACGTTTTAATTACACATTTCAGATCTTGTCATGACATTACTGCGTTCTAATTCTGCTTAATAATTTTTTGTCTTTCATGTTCCTTTTTATCTCAGGCTGTAACTGCGCTAGTAAAGAATTTTCCTAAGCACATGGTGTCATCAATGCAGCAGATCCTTCCTATTGTTTGGAATACGCTGACTGAGAGTGCTGCCTTATATCCTTTTTATTACTGACGATTTTCCCATTGTGATGTAATATGCAAGTCTACACAGGTGCTACTGTGGCATTCCTGTTATACATTTATAATAGAATCTACTTCCTTAATTGTTCTTTCACTTATGTCAGAACCGAGGTAAATGATACAGAAGATATAGAGGACCCTGTGGATTCTGATGGTACGTTTTATTTTGTTTGTGAATTTAAATCAAAATATACCTATATTTAGGTAATTTTTTTTATTTTATTTAAAAACTGGTTGAAAGAAGATAAATCGCTATAAATTGCAAAAGTGTGGGGAGCACATTTTGGCTATTGAGAAGCCTAATGCCGCGTACACACGGTCGTTTTTTGCGATGAAAAAAAACAGTTTTTTAAAACGTCATTTAACTACTTGAGATCCGCGCTACAGCCGAATGACGGCTCTAGCGCAGATCTAAATTGTCAACAAGCCGTCAATTGACACAGCCAATCACAGATCGCCGCGAACGGCCAATCAGAGTGGCCGTTTGCGATGCGATCTGTGCGGCGAATGAGAGATGATCTCATAGATCATCTCTCATTGCCGTTTTACATAGAGACAGTGTTCTGTCTCTGGAGAGCAGGAGACGGATCTGTGTCTCTTGTACATAGAGACACAGATCGGTCACCTCCCCAGTCACCCCCTCCCCCCACAGTTAGAACACTTTGCAGGGAATACATTTAACCCCTTCCTCACCCCCTAATGTTAACCCCTTCAATGCCAATCACATTTATACAGTAATTAGTGCATTTTTATAGCACCGATCGCAGTATAAATGTGAATGACGCCAAAAATGTGTCAAAAGTGTCCGATGTGTCCCCCATAACGTCGCAGTCCCAATAAAAATCTCAGATCGCCGCCATTTCTAGTAAAAAAAAAAATAATAAAAAATAATTCTGTCCCCTATTTTGTAGGCACTATAAATTTTGCGCAAACCGGACGCTTATTGCGATTTTTTTTTTTTTTTTTTTTACCAAAAATATGTAGAAGAATATGCATCGCCCTAAACTGAGAAAAAAAAAGTTTTTTTTTTTTTTAATTGGGATATTTAATTTAGCAACAAGTAAAAAATATTGTATTTTTTTCAAAATTGTGGCTCTTTTTTGTTTTTAGCGCAAAAAATAAAAACCGCAGAGGTGATCAAATACCACCAAAAGAAAGCTCTACTTGTGGGGAAAAAAGGACGTCAATTTTGTTTGGGAGCCACGTCGCACGACCGCGCAATTGTCAGTTAAAGCGACGCAGTGCCGGAAGCTGAAATATCACCTGGGCAGGAGGGGGGTATAAGTGCCCAGTAAGCAAGTGGTTAAATTGATGGTGTGTGGGCAAAACGTCGGTTTTTGTCTTAAAAAAAACGACCAAAAAAAAATTCCAACATGCTTGAATTTTTTGTGTCGTTTTTCAAAACGTCGTTTTTTGTTTCACAAAAAGTCACCGTGTGTAGCAAAAACGTTGTTTAAAACAACGTTTTTCAACCCGCGCATGCCCAGAAACTAGTTATGAAGCGAGCTTCAATGGAAAAGAGTGGTGAACGTAACCTCGCTTTTTGTGAAAAGAACGATGGTGTGTATTCAACATCGTCTTTGAAAAGTGACGTTTCAAAAACGTTGTTTTTTACTTCACAGAAAATGTTGTTTTTTTTCATCACAAAAAATTATCGTGTGTACGCGGCATAAGACTGTGTCAGAATTTAACAGGGATATTTATTAAAGCAGCTTTAAAACTATCGTGAAACCTGAAGTGGTATTAAAAACAAAAGCAAGTATTTATTATATTGTAGCACATTCTTAGATGTGGTGGCTGCATTCGTTTATTTATTTATTTTATTATCCTTCATCACCAGACACAAAATGAGGCTATTATTCCTTAATTTAGAGTTGGGAAGGGGGTTGGAAAAGAATGGGAAAGAAAAGGTAGGAAAAAGGGAAAGGAAAGGGAAGAGAATAGTAGAAGGGTGAAAAACAAGTGGGAAAAATACACAAGGAAAGCACTCACATTAGCCACATCCGTATATAGTACATAAAAAAGGGAGTATCCAGTCACAGAGTGAAAGAATGGCGGACTTTGAGGCAGTGCGGAAGTATGTTAAAAAAATATATATACTTTAATACAAAAATAGAAAATTATACAATTTTACAATATAAAAAATGTACTAAACATAAATAGAATATAATCATACGGATTACACATTTTTGATACTGGAACAAATCCCTTGAAGTCGCCTACGCGTTTCGCCGTTGGGCTTCTTCAGGACGAGATACAAAGGAAAGGGGAAGAATATAATACAGTCGTATAATCTGAAACAATATATACAGTATTAGTATATTCTAAGAAAATTTGGAAAACATAAAGAAAAAGATGCAAAATTGAAATTACATAAAAAGTCGTAAGGTAAGAAAGTTGCATGTATGTAAATGTACATATGCATAGACTGGCTACATCACCTAGTAAAGCACGGTAAGTGTATTCATCCACCAGGATTAGGCATAAAGGAAGTGCCAAAATATTCAAACATAGGTGTAGTCACCTTGGAAAAATCTAATAAAAATAAATTATATTATATTTTAACCAAACAAAGCTATAAAGAGGCTATGAAAGAAGCAGCATAGAAATGTACATAGAAAGGGGAATAATAAAGCCGGCATACCGATAATCCATATGATAGCATCAGTAATAACAGCGATCCCCGAGTATCAGGAACTCCATGGTATAGTAAGCCAATATAGGAATCAGAAACTGTGTCACAGCAATAAGTGGACAATGCTTCCTTATCTGTAGGTAAATGTAAGGTGGGTAAATAATCTATCCACTTATATAAGTCTCCTGCTGCATTGGCAAGTCAGAAAAGGAAATACCTGGGGGGTCCTAAGATGGCGCTAAAACTGGGGCCAAATCCTATGCACAGACAGGCATCCAAAGGCCACGGTATTTAGCGTGATGACGTCATCTTCGTGCGTCCCGTTTACAAAGGCGCATAAATAAACAGGGTTGATATGGAGATGTGTGCAGTAGGCGGACTAGATCAAAAGTGTCCGCCCCTTCGCGTGTGACTGGCTGGGAGGCGTGCCAACGCCCACAGAAGTAAACACCAGGCCAACACACCGATGGAACGACACCGTACACTATCGCTCCACCCACATGGGCACGGCAGCCACCAAGTGCGGGACGGACCCGTCCCTCCACATCCGACAGGTCGGGGGGCACGCCGACACCCGCACACATAGACACCGGGACGGTGAGCAGACAAAATGACGCCGCACATCAGCGCCCCACCCACATAAACACGATAGCCAATCAAGAGCTGCCTCACGCCCACAACGTAGGACAGAGGAACAAAGCATCAAGCGTAACGTAGCTTCACGCACAACAGACAATATAACAAAAAGCACTCCCAGAAGACCTGGAAACAAGTCCAGGGCACATGGCCATATGCCCTGGACTTGTTTCCGCTGACAGAAAGCGAGTGTCCAGAATATGCTTTGGAGTTTGCTCTTTGTTTGGATGCCTGTCTGGATTTGGCCCCAGTTTTAGCGCCATTTTAGGACCCCCCAGGTATTTCCTTTTCTGACTTGCCAATGCAGCAGGAGACTTATATAAGTGGATAGATTATTTACCCACCTTACATTTACCTACAGATAAGGAAGCATTGTCCACTTATTGCTGTGACACAGTTTCTGATTCCTATATTGGCTTACTATACCATGGAGTTCCTGATACTCGGGGACCGCTGTTATTACTGATGCTATCAGTATTCCGGCTTTATTATTCCCCTTTCTATGTACATTTCTATGCTGCTTCTTTCATAGCCTCTTTATAGCTTTGTTTGGTTAAAATATAATATAATTTATTTTTATTAGATTTTTCCAAGGTGACTACACCTATGTTTGAATATTTTGGCACTTCCTTTATGCCTAATCCTGGTGGATGAATACACTTACCGTGCTTTACTTGGTGATGTAGCCAGTCTATGCATATGTACATTTACATGCAACTTTCTTACCTTACGACTTTTTATGTAATTTCAATTTTGCATCTTTTTCTTTGTTTTCCAAATTTTCTTAGAATATACTAATACTGTATATATTGTTTCAGATGATACGACTGTATTATATTCTTCCCCTTTCCTTTGTATCTCGTCCTGAAGAAGCCCAACGGTGAAACGCGTAGGCGACTTCAAGGGATTTGTTCCAGTATCAAAAATTTGTAATCCGTATGATTATATTCTATTTATGTTTTTAGTACATTTTTTATATTGTAAAATTGTATAATTTTCTATTTTTGTATTAAAGTGTATATATTTTTTTAACATCCGCACTGCCTCAAAGTCCGCCATTCTTTCACTCTGTGACTGGATACTCCCTTTTTTATGTGCTATTATTCCTTACTTAACCACTTAAGACCCGGACCAAAATGCAGGTAAAGGACCTTGCGTCGCTTTAACTGACAATTGCGCGGTCGTGCGACGTGGCTCCCAAACAAAATTGGCGTCCTTTTTTTCCCACAAATAGAGCTTTTTTTTTTGGTGGTATTTGATCACCTCTGCGGTTTTTATTTTTTGCGCTATAAACAAAAATAGAGCGACAATTTAAAAAAAAATGCAATATTTTTTACTTTTTGCTATATAAATATATATAAATAATATATAAAAAATTCGTTTTTTCCTCAGTTTAGGCCGATACGTATTCTTCTACGTATTTTGGTATATTAAAAAAAAAGCAATCGTGTATCGGTTGGTTTTCGCAAAATTTATAGCGTTTACAAAATAAGGGATAGTTTTATTGTATTTTTATTAATTTTTTTTTTTTTACTACTGATAGCGGCGATCATCGATTTTTTTTTTTTTTTTTTTTTCATGACTGCGACATTATGGCGGACACTTCGGACAATTTTGACACATTTTTGGGACAATTGTCATTTTCACAGCAAAAAATGCATTTAAATTGCATTGTTTACTGTGGAAATGACAGTTGCAGTTTGGGAGTTAACCACAGGTGGCGCTGTGACTTTCAGTGTTCCCTGTGTGTGTGTTTACAACTGTAGGGGGGTGTGGCTGTAGGTGTGAAGTCATCGATCGCGTCCCCCTATTACAGGGATGACGCGATCGATGCTGCGGCCACAGAGAAGCACGGGGAAGCCGTGTTTACACACGGCTCTCCCCGTTCTTCAGCTCCAGGGACGGATCGCCGCACTGCAGCGGCGATCGGGTCCGCGAATCCCGTGGTCCTGGAGCTTCGGACCGGGTCACGGGAGCGCGCCGCGGGCGCGCGCCCGTGACCCACGGCTGGGTACTAAAATCAACGTATATACATGTTGATGTGCCCAGCCGTGCCATTCTGCTGACGTAAATGTGCAGTAGGCGGTCCTTAAGTGGTTAATTATAATTAATTTCCAGGTGAATGGACACTGGTAGACCAAAGGACTTTAGACAGAAAGTGATCCCCATATAACCCCTTCCATACAGGAAGTACTTCAGTTTTTTACCAGTGTCTGCAAGGTAGATGGGCACGTTTTTAGCTCTCTCGAGCACCAGGTCTTGAAGTCACAGCATGGTTTTAAGATGAATCAAGCACAAGCCCTGGATTACCCCATGTCCCTATCTCCCTGGTCATGCTTAAGCCTAAGCTGGTGATTGCAGGATTGAAACCTGCAAAAGTAAAGATCCTTTGTTCCCGGTGTCTTTGAGAATACTCATCAGGTGACAGTCTCTTGGGCTGGGGAGTGACCCTAGAGGGGCTCAGGGGAAAGTGGTCAAGAGCAGAGCCTGTCCATCAACATCCTGGTGTTACAGGCCCTTCGGTCCTAGACAGTGGTGCTTCGGGACTGATTTATCAGGGTTCAGTCTGACAAAGCCACTGCAGTGACTTATATCAACCACCAGGGTGGTACCAGGAGCCGGTAAACTAAGGAAGCGGTGAACCACATATTAACCTGGGCACAGGGGCATGTGGCGGTTATATCAGCCATCAAAATTTACACTCGCCTACTAGCATTCGGCGAGTGGATTTAAGCTGGGGGCGAGTGATGACAGGGCTGCATGACCAATCTCCCTCCAATCTGTGCCTACACTTGGAGTCCCAATGCGATTGGCGGCCGAAGAGGAAAGGTGTATGCTCAGGAAAAGTAGTCTGGTGAGCCGCGCACAGGCAGAGCAGTACACAGGTGCTCTCCTTACAATTATCATTTAGCCATGGGAACCAGGCCCGGACTGGCCATAGGGCAAACCGGGCAAATGCCCGGTGGGCTGCGGCGGCCCAAGGACGGTCACATTGTGCCCCACTTCGAACGGCCATCGTCGCGGCCCGGGGGCCTGATTGCAGCCCCGCGACAAGCGGCCCCCGGTGGCTTATTAAGCCTCACACAGCGCACCATCAAATGCTGTGCAGCACACTGGGGCCCTCAAATGCTGCCAATCTCCAAGCTTCCTGGGCCATCAATTGTCATCACCTGTGCATGCCAGCACAAGCACAGCCACTGTGCCATGCCATCAAACACGCAGCCACTGTGCCACCATTTGTCCACCACAGTGTGCCATGCTATCAAACACATGCCACAGTGTCGCCATCAATGTGCTTACCACTATGCCATGCCAACAAATGCACACGCATAACTGTGCCATCACCTATGTGCTCACCACTGTGCCATGCCATCAAATGCAGCCACTGTGCCATCAATTGTCACCACTGTGCCATGCCATCAAACGCAGCCACTGTGCCCATCAATTGTCAAACCACTGTGCAGCCATGTGCCCCATCAAATGCAGCCACTGTGCCATGCCATCAAACGCAGCCACTGTGCCATTTCAACTTGTCGCCACAATGTGCACCATGCCATCAAACAATAGCACCACTGTGCCATCAATTGTCGCCACTGTGCCATCGTGCCATCATGCAACGCATGCCGCCACTGTGGCGCCATGCCATCAACACATAGCCACTGTGCCCTTTAAATTGTGCCACTGCGTTATGGTGTGCTGCCCCTAAACTGTTGTGCCCAATTGTTGCCACTGTGCCCAAATTGTTTGCCCAACTTGTGCCCATTGTTGCCACTGTGCCCATTTGTTGCCACTGTGCCATTGTTGCCACTGTGCCCATTGATGCCACTGTGCCCATTGATGCCACTGTGCCCATTGATGCCACTGTGCCCATTGATGCCACTGTGCCCATTGATGCCACTGTGCCCATTGATGCCACTGTGCCCATTGATGCCACTGTGCCCATTGTCGCAGCTGAGCCAGAGGGCGCGGCTGAGCCAGAGGGCGCGGTGCTCCGGTGCCCTCTATAGATGCACTGCCACTGTCTATCTTCTTTCTTTCTATCTGTATCTATCTTCCTTCCTTTCTGTCTATCTATCTATCTATTGTTATCTATCTAGATCTATCTGTCCATCTTCCTTCCTTCTCTTCTTTTTTCTATCTTTATCTATCTTCCTTCCTTACTAACTTCTATCTATCTATCTATCTATCTATCTATCTATCTATCTATCTTCCTTCCTTTCTTTATCTACCTTTCTTTCTGTATCTATCTCCCTTTCTTCCCTTCTTTCTTTCCTTTCTTTCTTCCCTTCTTTCCTTTCTTTCTTCCCTTCTTTCTTTCCTTTCTTCCCTTCTTTCTTTCCTTTCTTCCCTTCTTTCTTTCCTTTCTTCCCTTCTTTCTTTCCTTTCTTCCCTTCTTTCTTTTCTTTCTTTCTTTCTTTCCTTTCTTTCTTTCCTTCTTTCCTTCCTTTCTTTCTTTCTTTCCTTTCTTTCTTTCTTTCTTTCCTTTCTTTCTTTCTTTCTTTCTCTTTTTTTCTTTTTTTTCTTTTCTTCTCTTTCTTTTTCTTTCTTTTTCTTTCCTTTCTCTTCTTTCTTTTTTCTTTTCCTTTCTTTCTTTTCTTTCCTTTCCTTTCTTTCCCTTCTTTCTTTCTTTCTTTCTTCCCTTCTCTTCTTCTTTCTTCCTTTCTTTCTTCTTTCTTTCTTTCTCCCTTTCTTTCTTCCTTTCTTCTTCTTTCCCTTCTTTCCTTTCTTTCTTCTTCCTTCTTCCTTCTTTCTTTCCTATCTTCTTCCTTCTCTTCTCTCTCTATCTATTCCCTTCTTTCTTTCTCTCTCTATCTATCTATCTTTCTTTCTCTCTCTATCTATCTATCTTTCTTTCTCTCTCTATCTATCTTTCTTTCTCTCTCTATCTATCTTTCTTTATCTCGCCCTACATCCCGTCATTAACCCCCGCTGTGCCCCCCCCCCCCCCCCCGGGCTGCTCAGTCTAAAATGCCCGGGCCTATTTTTTGTCCCAGTCCGGGCCTGATGGGAACCAAACAGTATGACCTCTCTGAGCCTGTCCCCCCCCCCCCCCCCCCCCCCTCGACCAATGTAGCTGAAGAGCAGAGAGCAGGGAGCAGGAAGTAATAAGTGAGGTGGAGGATTGCGAAAAATACCACTCCAGTGCAGCGCTCACTGAAAGTTGCCCTGACATTAGAGCGGCAGCCTTCCAGTTTGTGCAGTTTTCTTCTCCTTGTGCTCTATGTTAGTGTCCAAAGGTTCAGCCTGAGCACTGCGAACAGACTGGTCTCAATGTGTGCTGTGCGGTGTCAGTGTGCGCTGTGCTATGGTGTTAATGGCTGTGCAGTTGTGTGGATCTCAGCGTTGGATTGTACTCCCTCCTCTGTGCTGCAGCTCCTCTCCTCACTGCCAGCCTGAATAAAGGGGGAAAGTGGGGACATGCAAGCGTGGAGCCACACAAACAGGCTCCTGATGATGAGATGGAGAGGGAGAGAGAGAGCGAGAGAGGATGGATGGATGGGAGTTGCAGAGGAGATAGCAAGAGAATGGGGAAGAGACCCAGTTATAGTGTCCTGTCCCTCTGTTCTGCCCCCAGTGCCCTGTCCCTCTGGTCTGCCCCCAGTGCCCTGTCCTATTTTGTTAAAGTTGTTGTTGGTAATATTTAATTGTGTAACTTTTCTGCATAAACTTTTAACAGTGTCATTCCATGAGCTAATCTACGAGGGCGTGTTTACAGGCGCAATTAGGCGCAGGGCAGTGTATGAATTGGGTGGGGCAACTGGTGGCGAGTAACTCTTGAGACCTGGCTAGTAGCTCAGGGCTTGAAATTTTGAGCTCTGGGTTATATAGTCGGTCCATATCCTGGAAGTAGACAACTGGAAGTCAGATTATCTCAGGCGCCAGCAGATCTGTGCAGAGGAATGGTCCCTACAACCGAACGTGTTTCGGGAAATCTGCCAGCATTGGGGATGGCCAGAGGTTGATCTATTGGCATCCAGGTTCAACAACAAGCTTACAGCAGTTTGTGTGCCGAACAAGGGATCCTCTGGCAATCAGAGCAGATGCTCTAGTAGTTTCATGGGACCAGTTCTCCCTGGTTTATGTTTTCCCACATATCCCTCTCCTTCCACATTTGTTGTGCAAGATTTGGAGACGGGGTTACAGTCATCCTGGTGGCACCAGCTTGGCCCAGAAGGCCCTGGTGCCCAGAGATCGGGAGATTGACAGTAGACGGGCCATGGACCCTTCTGTGCTGCCCCGATCTAATGTCTCTAGGTCCTATATTCCACCCCAATTTAGTCTCTAAATTTGATGGCATGACTATTGATGCGAGGGTGTTAAAGGATCGTGGCATCTCTGGACCAGTTGTGTCCAGCCTGGTGAATGCTAGAAAGACGGTCACTAGAAAGATCTATTATAAGGTCTGGAAGGCTTATATTGCTTGGTCTGAAACCAAAAAATGGCATCCACAAAGGTACGTGATTGGGAGAATTCTCATTTCTACAGTCAGCTGTAGAAGCCAAATTGGCTTTGAGTACAATCGGAGGTCAAGTTTAGGCCCTATCGGTATTCTTCTGAATGTCTTTAGCCTCCCATTCACTGATCCAAACCTTTTATGCAGGTGGCAACTTGTTTGCTTCCCCCCCTATTAGGTCACCTATGTGTCCTTGGGACTTGAATTTGGTGCTGTCTGTGTTACAGAAACAACCATTTGAACCCATTAAATTCCATTAGACTTGCTGTCATGCAAGCTAGCCTTCCTGATGGCTATCACCTCGGCTAGGAGGGTGTCGGAGTTGGCGGCCCTGTCATGCACAGAACCATATTTAATCCTTCACCATAGTTGCATAGTTACATAGTTAGTCAGGTTGAAAAAAGACACAAGTCCATCCAGTTCAACCATAAAAAAAAATAAAAATAAAACAAAGTAAAACACAGTACATCCTCCCATACACCCAACTCCATACCCACAGTTGATCCAGAGGAAGGCAAAAAACCCCAGCAGAGCGATGATCCAATTTGCTACCGGAGGGGAAAAAATTCCTTCCTGATCCCCCGAAAGGCAATCGGATTTACCCCGGATCAACTTTACCTACAAAACTTAGTACTCAGTTATATTATGTGCATTTAGGAAAGAATCCAGGCCTCTCTTAAAGCAATCTACTGAGCTGGCCAGAACCACCTCTGGAGGGAGTCTGTTCCACATTTTCACAGCTCTTACTGTGAAGAAACCTTTCCGTATTTGGAGGTGAAATCTCTTTTCCTCCAGACGTAAAGAGTGCCCCCTTGTCCTCAGTGTTGACCTTAAAGTGAATAACTCAACACCAAGTTCACTATATGGACCTCTTATGTATTTGTACATGTTGATCATATCCCCCCTTATTCTCCTCTTCTCAAGAGTGAATAAATTCAGTTCCTCTAATCTTTCCTTATAGCTGAGCTCCTCCATGCCTCATCAGTTTGGTTGCCCTTCTCTGCACTTTCTCCAGTTCTCCGATATCCTTTTTGAGAACTGGTGCCCAAAACTGGACTGCATATTCCAGATGAGGTCTTACTAATGATTTGTACAGGGGCAAAATGATATCTCTATCTCTGGAGTCCATACCTCTCTTAATACAAGAAAGGACTTTGCTCGCTTTGGAAACCGCAGCTTGGCATTGCATGCCATTATTGAGCTTATGATCAACTAAAACACCCAGATCCTTCTCCACTACAGATCCCCCCCAGTTGTACTCCCCCTAGCATGTATGATGCATGAATATTCTTAGCCCCCAAGTGCATAACTTTACATTTATCAACATTAAACCTCATCTGCCACTTAGTCGCCCAATTAGACAGAGCATTGAGGTCGGCTTGTAAATTGGAGACATCCTGCAAGGACATTATTCTACTGCATAGCTTGGTGTCATCTGCAAAAACAGAAATGTTACTTTTGATCTCAGACCCAATATCATTTATAAATATATTGAAAAGTAAGGGACCCAACACTGAACCTTGGGGTACACCGCTGATAACCTTGGACCATTCAGAGTAAGAATCATTAACCACAACTCTCTGAATTCTGTCTTTCAGCCAGTTTTCTATCCATTTACAAACTGATATATCTAATCCTGTAGACCTTACCTTACACATGAGCCGTGTGTGGGGAACTGTATCGAACGCTTTTGCAAAATCCAAGTATACCACGTCCACTGCCACGCCTCTGTCCAGGGTTTTACTTACCTCTTCATAAAAGGAAATCAGGTTTGTCTGACAACTTCTGTCCTTCATGAATCCATGCTGTCTGCTGCTTAAATAGTTTGTTTCCAGCAAGAACTCATCCATGTGGTCTTTTATTAAACGTTCCAGTATCTTTCCAACTATAGAAGTTAAACTAACAGGTCTATAGTTACTAGGTAAAGACTTTGTTCCCTTTTTAAATATGGGCACCACATTGGCTTTATGCCAATCCAGTGGTACTATTCCTGTCATTAATGAGTCCCTAAATATTAGATACAGTGGCTTTGACATTTCAGAGCTCAATTCTTTTAGGATACGTGGGTGGATGCCATCTGGTCCAGGTGCTTTATCCACCTTTATTCTGTCTAAATATTTCTGGACCATATCACTTTTGAGCCATTGTGGATTTGGGGCTGTGTCACTCCCACCCCCTATATCGACATGAGCTCCCCCATTCTCCATTGTATACACAGAGCTGAAGAAAGCATTTAATAAATTTGCCTTCTCTATGTCCTCAGTCACCCACTCTAGATTATTTTGTAAAGGGCCTACATGCTCAGACTTGACCTTTTTACTATTAATATATTTAACCACTTGACCACTGGGCACTTAAACACCCTTAATAACCAGACCAATTTTCAGCTTTCGGTGCTCTCACATTTTGAATGACAATAACTCAGTCATACAACACTATAACCAAATGACATTTTTGTCCTTTTTTTCCCACAAATAGAGCTTTCTTTTGGTGGTGTTTCATCACCTCTGCGGTTTTTATTTTTTTTGCTATAAATGAAAAAAGAACAAAATTTTGCAAAAAATAATAATTTTTCTTCATTTCTATTATAAAATTTTGCAAAAAAGTAATTTTTCTTCATAAATTTGGCCTAAAATGTATACTGCTACATATCTTTGGTAAAAAAAATAAAAAATGTTGGATATTATTTAGTCTGGGTGAAAGTTATGGGGTCTACAAGCTATGGTACCAAATCCTGAAAATTGATCAATTTCATCACACCATGAAGTACTGACAGCCTCTCTCATTTCTTGAGACCCCCTCTGAACATGCCAGAAAAGTACAAATACCCCCCAAATGACCCCTTTTTGGAAAGAAGACATTCCAAGGTATTTAGAAAGAGGCCTGGGTGAGTTTTTTAAAGTTGTAATTTTTTCCCACAATTCTTTGCAAAATCAAGATTTTTTTTTTTTTTCATCAAATTTTCATATTATTAGGTTATTTTTTCACACACAGCATATGCATACCACAAATTACACCCCAAAACACATTCTGCTATTCTCTCCCGAGTATGGCGATACCCCATGTGTGAGACTTTTACACAGTGCGGGCCACATACAGAGGCCCAACATGCAGGGAGCACCCAGGCCAATTCTGACATTTCTCTCCTACATGTAAAAATCATCATTTATTTGCTAGAAAAATACATAAAAACCCCCAAAACATGATATAAAGATACCTCACATGTGTGTTTGAACACCGTTTTTATATGTGGGCGGGCGGGACTTGCGTATGCGTTCGCTTCTGCATGCGAGCTCGCGGGGACAGGGGCTGCTGTATGTATTGCCCAGAGTATTCAGAGTATTGCCCAGAGTATTGCCCAGAGTATTGCCCAGAGTATTGCCCAGAGTATTGCCCAGAGTATTGCCCAGAGTATTGCCCAGAGTATTGCCCAGAGTATGCCTGAGTATTGCAGAGTATGCCCAGGTGAGTATTGCAGAGTATATGCAGCAGGGATGGCTGAGCAGGGAGGGAGGGATGGATGGATCTGTGACTACATTTGTCACAGATCCATCCCGCAGCACTGGCGCTGCCATCCGCTCCCTCCCTTCTCCTCTCACACTGTACCGATCGGTACAGAGAGAGGAGGGAGGAACCGGCGTCATCAAATGACGCCGGTCTGTTTACATCTGATCGCGCCGTCATTGGACGGCGCGATCACGTGGTAAACCGCCGCTATCAGCGGCGATTTACCGTGATCCGTGACCCGCCGGGTCCTCTGGACCCGGCGGTCACGGATGTTCCCGTGTGCGCGCCTCAGGAGGCGCGCGGGAGCGCGATTCTGACAGGCCGTTAATTAACGGCCAGTTAGAATACAGCAACCGCCCTAGAGCCGTACTTTCGGCATAGGGCGGTTGCAAAGTGGTTAAAGAATTTTTTGGGGTTTGTCCTACTATCTTTTGCAATCTGTCGTTCATTTTGAATTTTTGCATCCTTGATTTCCTTTTTACATATTCTATTATATTCTTTGTAACATTTAAACGACACTAGTGTTCCTTCATTTTTATATTTTTTAAAAGCTATTTTCTTATTGTTTATAGCTTTTTTAACTTTAACCGTGAGCCACATAGGTTTTATCTGTAGCCTTTTAAACTTATTGCCCATGGGAATATACTTTGCAGTGAGGTTCCAAAGAGTCTTTTTGAAGAATTCCCATTTCTGTTCTGTGTTCATCGGTGCCAATATTCCCTCCCAGTCCAAGCCCTGGAGAGCAGTCCTCATGCTTTGAAAATTTGCTCTCTTGAAATTAAGTGTTTTTATCTTTCCTGTATGTATTTCTTGCTTATAGTTTACATTAAACGAAATCATGTTATGATCACTGCTACCCAGGTGTTCCTTTATCTGAACATTGACAGGGTTGTGTTGCGACCTGTTCCATCCTTTTTGCCAAAAGTGGTGTCAGCCTTTCATTTACATCGGGACATTATTTTGCTTTGTCTTTTCCTCTCAGCCTTGTTCGGCAGAAGAGACGACCACACTCCTTGGACGTTGTTCGGACAGTCAAGGTATATTTGTCTAGATCTGTGGATCGGATTTATTTATTTTTTGCAAAGGGACCCAAGAAAGGGCAGGCAGCTTCCATTGCTAATTGGGTCTGTCAATTGATCATTTGGGCCTACGAACTGAAACATTCTACCAGGGGTGTAACAACCTCCTGGGCTTTTTGCCATCAGGCATCTGTGGCTCAGATTTCTAAGGCTGCTACCTGGTCTTCAGGGCATACGTTCACAACATTTTATCAAGTGTATATTCAAGGATTCGCCTTTCGGCCACAGTATACTGCAGGCTGCCGTTTAAGTTCTGATGGGTATTATTATTTGGCAGGGTGTCTCCCTCCCCTCAAGGCTATTGCTCTGGAACGTCCCAGAAGGTAATGAATATTAGCCTGACTCAAAGAAAAGGATTTTGCAGGTAAGTATGATGTAAAAATCCAAATTATTTTTTTCCATCATACTTACCTGTAAAATCCCCTTTCTTTGAGACACAGAGGTTCCTCCCCTCTTTTTGAGGATTCAGTGCTTGCTACAAAACTGAAGTGCTTCCTGTATAGGAGGTGTTATATAGGAGATCACTTCCTGTCTAAAGACCTGTGGTCTACCAGTGTCCCTTCACCTGGAGATGACGTATAACCCAGTAAGTAAAAAATTATTTTATAAAATCCTATATTTTTATTATATATATATATATATATATATATATATATATATAATATATTATATTATATATATATATATATATATAATATATATATATATATAATATTTTTTGGTTTTCTTTATTTGCATCTGATCCAGCCGCCAGTAAGTCTGTTTTTCAGCAGTAGTAGAGGAGAGCTGTTTAAGTGACTTTACTGATTGGTGATCTGCATTAATTGTCCGTGCCTCCTCATCAGTGCATCCCGTCAGCGCACAACAGAAACAAAGGAAAACTTTTATTTATTTTTCACCACCAAAATATAGCTCCATTTGTCTTTAAAAAAAAAGTTAAACATATTTTGTTTGAGTACAACCATTGCATTACTGCACAATTGTCTTTCAAAGTGTGACAACGCTAAAAATTGACCTGGGCAGGAAGGGGGTGAAAGTGCCCTGTATTGAAGTGGGTAATGTGGGGGGGGGGGGATAAATTCCTTCTTGGTACCCCAAAGACAAATGGATATTCCTTGAATCAACAATCCCCACTGTCGTCCCCTATAAATAATGGTAATATGCAGTTATATTTTGATCAATTGGAAATGCATCCAGCTCATTTTTAAAGCTCTGTAAAGTTATTTACTATCTGTGTCCCCAGTGGGGATATTAACCACTTTCCAACCAGACCGTAGACGAATGATGTCCTCAGTTGGAAGTGGAATATTGGGGTTATAGCCGCAGCATATGTTTTTTTTTTTTCAATGTGCGATTCTCTAACCGATAAGGGTGGCCCCGCCGCTTCCCGGTGGCTCTTGGGCTTGCCTAGATGATCGGTGGAAGAAAGATGGTCTCCACTCATCTCTATGGTCTAGGAGATCCCGAGCAAAGTCTAAAGCATTGGATCAATGTTTTTAAATTTTATTTTAACCACTTACTGACTGCAGTACATATAATGGGTCCGGTCAGCTCTATTGCATGAAACGATGCAATAGCCAGCGAGGGAGTCTAGCAGCGTGTCCAGCGGCCGCGTTTTTCACTGGCCATCCGCGATTACTCCCCAGAGACAGAGCATGATCTGCTGATTTAAACAAGGCAGATTGCCGTAGTGACAGGGAGGTTTTTACTTGCATCTGCTTCCCACTAATTGAAACCCCCAAAAGTTATATATATTTTTACTTTATTCTAACGTCGTAGAGAATAAAATGGCGGTCGTTGCAATACTTTGTCAAACCGTATTTGCTCAGCGGTCTTGCAAGCGCATTTTTTGGGAAAAAATACACCAGTAAAGTTAGGCCATTTTTTTAAATTTTTTTTTATATTGTGAAAGATAATGTTACGCTGAGTTAATTGATACCCAACATGTCACGCTTCAAATTTGCGTCCGCTCGTGGAATGGCGACAAACTTTTACCATTTAAAATCTCCAAAGGTGACGTTTAATTTTTATTTTTTTTTACAGGTTGCATGTTTTGAGTTAGAGGAGGTGTAGGGCTATAATTATTGCTCTCGCTCTACCAATCGCAGCAATACCTCGTGTGGTTAGAGCACCGCTTTCATATGTGGGCGCTGCTCACGTATGCGTTCGGTTCTGCGCGTAAGCTCGGTGGGACAGGGGGTGTTCCTGGCTCCTAACTTTTTTTAGCTGGCTCCTAGATTCCAAGCTAATTTGTCAAGCCCTGGCCTATGGACTTTTTTCTGGTTTTTGGTTCCATAGACTTCAGTGGATCAAATGTTTTTTTTTTTTTGGAGAAACGCAAAATGTACCTGGAATATGCGAACTGCATAGGTATGAACTATGCCTTAGTCCACCCTCCCCCATACAGTTAGAAAGCATCCCCCTAGGGACACGCTTAACCCTTTGATTTCCCCTTCCCTGTCAGTGTCATTAGTACAGTAATAGTGCATATTTTTAGCCTTGATGACTGGAATGTCACTGGTTCCCAAAAAAGTGCTAGGTGTCAGATTTGTCCGCCACAATGTCACTGTCCCACTAAAAATTGCTGATCACTGCCTTTACTAGCAAAAAAAATCGTAAAAATTATCCTGTAGTTTGTAGTGGAGATAACTTTTGTGCAAACCATTATACGCTTATTGGGATTATTTATTTATTTTACCAAAAATCTGTAGCAGAATACATATTGGCCTAAATTAATGAAGACAATATTTTTTTTATTTTTTATTGGGTATGTTTCATAGCAGAAGGTAAAATTGGCTATACTTGCACTTAAAATATATTTTTTGAATTTGTTGAATACATTTTTGTTCTTGTTTTTTATCCCACCAGGTGAAGTTTTAGGATTTGAAAACCTGGTGTTTAGTATCTTTGAGTTTGTGCACACCTTGCTAGAGAACAAGTTTAAAGGGACAGTGAAAAAAGCTCTTCCAGAGCTGTTCTACTACGTTATACTCTACATGCAAATCACAGAAGAACAGGTAAGAGGTTAAGTACAATAGATATGATGTGCAGTGTTTGAAAATCTACTGCTAAGCCTCAGTGCCTTGTTTAGAAATGTAATAGTTATAGCTATGTAACAGGAATAAAACAGAACTAGTATTGAGCAGATTATAACGCAAGGGTCAAATGCTAGCGCTGTTGCTAAGATCATAACTAAATTGCCCTTATATTTTTCTAGATAAAGGTGTGGACTGCAAATCCTCAGCAGTTTGTTGAAGATGAAGACGATGACACGTTTTCATACACTGTCCGCATAGCTGCCCAGGATCTTTTGCTGGTGAGTGAAATCCATTGCAAATGTATCAAGTACATAGTACTTCAGATTTTATTTTATTTTTTCAAATTTTTATTTAAGAAAATAAGGCAGTTTCCAAGTTATACAAGTGTCCATACACATTATTATGGAAGTACAAAAAGCATTCATCAGTATCTAATTTCCAAAACAGTAACCTAGGTCAGAGAACTATAATAAACCAATATGATCCGTCAAATATGTAAATGGTCAACGATGATTCCATCCCAGCGTTAAAAGGAAACGGATTGAACATTACTGTCAGGCATCAATCAACCTGACGTGCCATAAAGAAGCCTTCAGATAGGAATCCCAGCATGTGGCCACTGTCCGGGGGAGTGTACCCTCTGAACGTCGGAAAACTGCCTAAGTTTTAATGGGAGTGGAAGACCAGAAGAGAAGAAAAGTGCGGTTAGGAAGGAAGAGAGGTAGAAAATAAAAGTGGGAGGAAGGGGAGGTTTGTAGAGCCAGCTCACCACAGAGCATAGAGTAGGTTATATCCATCAACCAGGGGGACCCACATCCAAGAGAGCCTTACAAGAAAACCATGTACAGTGGAACCTGGGATTTTGAGTAATACGGTTAACGAGCGTTTCACAATACGAGCACTGTATTCAAAAAAAATTCTAACTTTGTTTCTGAGTGTTGTCTCGCAAAATGAGCAGTATTCAGGCCAAAGCGGTGTGCAGTGCTGGGGGTGCACCATTCCGAAATGCACGGAAAGGCCCCAAACTGAGTCTTTCTGACGTCAGCCGAGGTGTCCTCGGGCCTTTCCGGCTGTTTCCGAAGCTCTCCGGTGCCCCCCAACCTCTGGCCACATGCAGTATTGCATGCCGTTGAAGTCAATGAGGAACAAATTATTTCCGTTTCCATTGACTTCAATGGAGAAACTCGCTTTGATATGCGAGTACTTTGGATTACGAGAATTCTTTTGGAACGGATTATGCTCATAATCCGAGGTTCAACTGTACTTTAGAGAGTTTTATTAGAAAAGACTGCAGCCATAAAGGCCAGCAAAAAAAACTTTCCATAATAATTTGTTTTTTATGTTTTTTGTAGACTACCTACCACTTGTGCAATTACTTGACTGTTACAACTGTACATAATACGAAAACTATTTGTTTTCCCTTTGCTTCTAGGCAGTATCCAGTGAGTTTCAAAATGAGAGTGCAGTTGCACTTGCTGCTGCTGCTACTCGTCATCTTCAGGAGGCTGAACAGATTAAGGGCCAGGGGGGAGAGCACTGGTAAATATTGCTTATATATTTTTTTTAAAGGGATTACTCTGACTGATATATTTGTCAATTACTGTTTACATATTTGAGCTGTGTAAACAGGCTTAAAAAGAACAGAAGTTGAGGAGAATGAAAAACGTGCATGGAAGGCTAACACTTGCCTTGCTGGCTGGTTTTAATTCAATGTTTTAGTTCTGACTATAATGAATTAGGAAAAGAAAATGTGTACAAAACTACTAAATATTCCAATATAATTTTTTATGGTGCGCATACATGTCCCATAACAGACTTCTTCAAAAAATCACAATAGGATTGTACAATAGTGGTACATTTTTTACTTTTTATATGTAATGTGTAAACATATAAAGCTGTCGGCATTAATGAGGCATATTTACCAACCAAAATGGCATATCGTATAGTCAGATAAGTATCCATTTATAGAAACTGTCATTCTGGTAGCTAAGCCAGGATGCGGAAAAATTTGTGTAATATTCCGTTTATTTTGGTGTGGCGGGAAAAGTACTGCCAATAATAAAAAGGTTTATAGATTATCTTGGAGCATTGTAAGCTTTCTGTTACTTGAATATGTAACTGAAAATTCAGCTTTAGGCTGCTTTCACACGGACGTGTCCGTGTACGGGCTCCACTTTGCTCAACAGGGAACGCTCCGTTGATCACCCCATAGCAGGCAGATGACAAGTCTGTCTTTGCGCACTGTGCAGGGACAGACCTGTCAGAGACCCACTCTCCTCTATGGGGGATGGGATGAAGACAGACCATAGTCCATTTTCATCCAATCCGCCAGATGGATGGAAAATAGGGTTACCACCTGTTGCACTTTAGCAGATCAGAGCAGGTCGGATGTCAGTGGACATGTCACCGCTGACATCCGTCGCTCCATAGAGTTGTCTGTTCAGGTCCGCCTAAAAAAAACTGACAGGCAGACCTGAATACTCCGCTCGTGTGAAAGGGCCATAATGTTAGGACAAAAGCTTGTAAGATGCCGATCACACTAAACTATACTATAAACCACGGCACTGCACATACTGTTTGGGCTGACCACGTGTGTGTGTGTAGTATGCACAGTTGTAATCGTAAATAAACTGAATATTTATTGTATGTTTACTATGCTTGCATTTCGTATAAACAGAACATGCTGTGATTGTGCAGGTGGAAGATACACGAGGCTTGCATGCTGGCCTTGGGCTCAGTGAAGTCTGTAATAATAGATGGTGTGCAAAGTGGACGAGTTCAGTTTGACATGCCTGGCTTCTTAACTGGTGTCATTCTTGCAGACCTTAATCTTTCAGGTATGTAATTTGCAGGTGAAACAAAACCAATAGTTAACCACTTAGTTTTTTTTATCTCTGTCTCATGTGCCAGCTTTGCTTTTAGCGGTGTTTCTCACCTGGTCCTCCCGTCCCTATGACCTTGCATGTTTACAAAGATTGTTGTACTTTGCATAGCACTAGAAATCGGAAAAGACTAAATAGTGTAAGTTGAAGTAACATTGGAAGATAAATGTAAACCATAATAGCATAGTCATAGTGGTAATGCTCAAATATCCAACTGCCTGCTTTGAGCATTACTTTGACAGAAAATGTTAAGGAATGTATAACGGTTATATGACAAATGTTAAACATGACATTAAGTGCAAGTTACTAGTTGCATTTTCTCCCTCGTCTTCCAGGACGGCACCCTGAGAGTAGACTGGCTCACCTGACAGGAAACACAATCAAAAATGAGGTTTAAAAGGCCCCATTCCTCCCGTGTGCCTCAGTTCTTGATTGTGTTTCCCTTTCAGCGAAACGTTTGTTTTTTTCTATGCGACCTAAGGCCTGGGGCTGGTGGTCCCCCCCCCCCCGGAGTCTGGACCGCCGGTACTGGGTGCCGTTGGGTCCGGTGTAGCTTGCTACCCGCCCGGGGGGGTTCCCCCTTCTTCAAAGTCCAGGGGAGAATAGGAGAAGACACAGACCCCCCTGGACGCCGGAGCCTCCTAGCTGAGCAGGGCTCTCCAGTGCTCCGAAGAGGCCACATCCTCTCCCCCCCGGCTGGTTCCCTACCTTGGAGGTTGGGCTAAGGCTCCACATCTTGCAGCTCCTTCCGGGGGTTTGCTGGACCGCATGGGGGTAGTGGAGGCGCCGCTCCAAGCGGCGCCGTGAAGCTCCAGGGCGCCTAGTGATGACGCGCACGGCGTCGTGACGTCATTCCGCTCCCGCGCGGCAAGATGGCGGCCCCCACCAGAACGGACGCTGCAGATGGCTTGGGATCCCTCCATAAAGCAGCTTGGGGGAGAGAGGGGCCTGGTGGCCTCGTAGCGTGCTCCAGGATTCCATTGAGGATTCTCCACAACGCTGCAATGGAAGAGGACCGTCCATTTTCTTTGTCTGCAGAGGAAAAGTCCTTCCTTTTCTAAGGGGGGGGGGGGTTTGTTTTTCACATTGTCTCCCCCCCCCCCCCACTCTCTTGGAGAATTAGGGGCTAATGGGCATGTGTTTTTCTTTTTGTGTCTTTTCCCTGCTATACTAGGTGAGGACCCTACTGCCCAGGGGGAATCCAGCAGAGTGGCTAAGCCCCCTAAACGTGCTAGGAAGTGTGGCAATTGTAATGACAAACTACCTGCTGATTATAACAAGCCTTTCTGCGCTAGATGCATTTGTAAATTAACAGGGAAGGAGACCGCGCAGATCATGAGTCAGTTCCTTTCAGTTCAGAATGAGATGCTGTCTACCCTCAAGGATTTTCAATCCTCCCTGAGAAGGAGAGATGATGATCCCTCAGTACCAGACCCTTCCTCCCAGGAGTCGTCCTCTTCCTCTCGGCCGTTTGTAGTCCGTCAAGCTAGGACTCTGTACCCCTCGGATTCTGAGGAGTCCGAGTTAACCCTGCAAAGCGAGAGCCTGGTAGACAGCCAGGCGGAGGAGGAGGAGGAGGATGATGCCAGGACAGGAAAGTACATGTTTCCCACTGACGAGATGGGGGGGTCTCCTAGCTGCTGTTTATGCGACGGAGCATATTCAGCAACCAGCAGAACAGGTCTCAGCACAGGACAGAATATATTCGGGTCTACTAAAGCCCCAAACCAGAACTATTCCTGTCCACAAGTCCCTCAAGGACATTATCCTTAGGGAATGGGCAGAACCTGAAAAGGGCTTACCAAGGTTTAAAACTTGGAAGCGCCGCTGTCCCTTTAAACCAGAGGTAGTAGGCACCCTTTTTAAGGTTCCTAAACTAGACGCTCCCTTGGCCCAAGTCTCTAGGCAATCAGACCTTTCATTTGAGGATGCAGGCAGTTTGAGAGACGCCATGGACAGGTGTACTGACACCTCCCTCCGGAGAGCATGGGAAGCCAATGCGGCCGCCTTGGGCCCAGCGTTGGCCTCAGCCTGTGTGGCAAGGAATGCCGACGCCTGGACTTCCAGGCTGCTAGACCATCTCCCCAGCACCCCCAAAACAAAGGAGATTCGAGATTCCCTCCAGCTTATTAGCGGGGCAGTGGCCTATTTGGCTGACGCGGTGGTTGAAGCAGATCGCGCCACTGCCAAAACCGGGGCCCTTATTAATTCATCTAGAAGGGCCGTCTGGCTAAAGACCTGGAGGGGTGATCTGGCCTCTAAACGCCGTCTGTGCGCTCTCCCCTTTGAGGGATCTCTTGTTTGGGGCTGCTCTGGATCAGACCTTGTCCAGGTCTTCGGATAAAGGTAATCAGTTCCCTTCCAAACCCAAGCAGAATAGGAAGCGGCCCTTTCGTTCCAACCAAAGAAAGAATCCTCCCTCGGACAAAAGACCGACCGCCAACAGGCGTTGGGTCTTTGGGAAGGATAAACCCAAGGGGGGGGATCCTTTTTTCCAGTCCTAAACCCGCTGGAAAAGATCCCAAGTGACGAGAAAGTAGGCGGCAGACTCTCCAGGTTCCTTCCCGCCTGGGAAAGTATAACCCAGAGTCCCCATGTCCTACAGATAATCCGGGAGGGGTACCGTTTAGAGTTCCGCCAATTCCCCCCCCCCCTTCCTCCTTACCCATCTACCCAGGGACCCCCTCAAGGCTGCAGGCCTTTCCCACAACGTGGCATGTTTGGCGCAACAGGGGGTCATAGTCCCTGTTCCGCCAGACCAATTAGGTCAGGGGGTGTACTCCCACATTTTTGTCGTTCCCAAGCCAGATGGCAGGCTCAGACTAATAATCAATCTGAGACCCCTGAACTCCCATCTTCTCTACAAAAAGTTTCGGATGGAGAGTGTGTACAGTCTGAGGGGTCTTTTGCTAGAGGGCGTCTTTATGGTGACCATAGATTTGAGGGACGCCTACCTCCATGTCCCGATTTTCTCGGGTCACCAGAGGTTTTTAAGATTCGCCCTCGCCTCCGCCCAGGGAATTCAGCTCTGGCAGTTTGCTGCCCTCCCCTTCGGTCTGGCCTCCAGCCCGAGGGTGTTTACGAAGGTCCTGGCGGAGGTAATGGCTCATCTTCATCTGAAGGGGATTTCCCTCATCCCCTACCTGGACGACCTCTTGCTTTTCAGTCCAAATCAGGATCAGCTCCTTTCGGACCTGACCGCGGTCATGACCACTCTGGAGTCGCTTGGTTGGATAATCAACAAACAGAAGTCCTCCCTCCTTCCGGAACAACGGAAAGCTTACTTGGGGGTTCTCATAGATTCCCGAGAAAAGAATCTTATTCTTCCCCAAGAGAAATTCCAGAGACTTGTGGCAGCGGTCAGGTCCCTACGGGATGCAGAAGATCCCTCCCTCAGAGACATCATGAGGCTGTTAGGGCGGATGACCTCTTGCATTCCGGCAGTCCCCTGGGCTCAGCTACATGCAAGACCCCTACAAAGGTTCCTCCTCTCCTCCTGGGACGGGAGGGAGAACACTCTCGATTCCCGGCTCAGTATCCCTATCCCAGTCAAAGACACCCTAGGTTGGTGGCTTTGCCCCCAAAACCTCCTGAAGGGCCGACCGTGGAGTCAAACCAATCCGGTCAAGGTCACCACGGACGCCAGCGCTTGGGGGTGGGGAGCTCATGCGGGAGACCTGCAAGCTCAGGGCTCTTGGAATCCCCATCAAAGCCGGGCCTCTTCCAACTACCGAGAATTGCTGGCAGTCGGAGAAGCACTGAGAGCGTTCGAAGAGAGAATCCAGGGCAGGGATGTCCTGGTTCTCTCAGACAATGCAACTACAGTTGCCTTTCTCAACAGGCAGGGAGGCACCAGGTCTCAATCTCTCCTAGCACTCTCTCTGGAGATCTTGGGCTGGGTGGAGCAGAGGGGAGCCACCAATTTGGAGGCCGACTTTCTGAGCCGCCGTCCCATTCTTCAGGGGGAGTGGGAATTGTGTCAAGACACCTTCAACTGGGTTTGCCAACGGTTCGGAGAGCCAGAGATAGATCTTTTTGCCTGCAAAAAAAACAGAAAGGTGAACAGCTTCTTTTCTCTCAGACGAGGGCAAGGCTCTCAGGGGGTGGATGCGCTGGCCCAGTCCTGGAAGTTCCGTCTGGCCTACGCCTTTCCCCCCTTGAATCTGATCCCGAGGTTCCTACAAAAGTTGGCCTCCTCGGAAAGCAGATTAATCCTAATCGCTCCTTGGTGGCCCCGGAGGTCCTAGTTTCCCCTCCTGAGCCACTGGGCTCTGGCCCCCCCTCTTCCCCTTCCTCTCCGGACAGGTCTTCTGCGGCAGGGGCCGATCTCTCACTTAAATCCGGAGTTTTTCAGCCTGACGGCATGGCTCTTGAGAGGTGGAACCTGCAGCGGAAGGGCTGTTCGGATAGTCATAGACACCTTACTGGCTAGCCGCAAGAAGGTTACCAGACACATCTACGCGAAGGTCTGGATAGTTTTTTCGCGTTGGTGCATAACAAAGCAGATCTCTTGTCCCAAAACGCCTGCCATCTTGGGAGTTCCTTCAGGATGGCGCGGATCTGGGCCTAGCCACTAGGACCCTAAGAGTCCAGGTGGCAGCCTTGTCATACTTTTTGGACAGGAGCCTCTCAGGAGACCCTCTTATCAAGAGGTTCCTTACAGCCAGGGACAGACTTTCTCCTGTACAGGTTTCCAGAGTTCCCTCATGGGACCTCTCCCTAGTTTTGCATCAGCTGACTAAGGCGCCATTCGAGCCTATAGACAGCATTCCCATTAAGCTTCTTACTTTCAAGTTTACCTTTTTGTTAGCAATAACGTCTGCCAAGAAAGTGGGAGACATTCATGCTTTTTCCATTAAGGAACCCTTTCTTCAGGTTTTTGAAGACAGAGTGGTTCTGACTCAGAATCCCTTGTACCTCCCCAAGGTGGCAACCAGGTTCCATAGATCCCAGGAGGTACTTCCTTCCTTTTGCGCAAACCCCAGCAACGAAAAGGAAGTCACTTTTCATTGCTTGGATGTAAGACGCTGCCTTTTAGTTTATTTGGAAAGGGTGAGTGATTTTAGAACTTCCCCTCACCTTTTAGTTAATTTCTCAGGTCAGAGAAAGGGTCAGCAAGCATCTAAAGCTTCAATATCCAGGTGGATTAGGCAGGCTATCTCTTTGTCCTACACACAAGCAGGTAAGACAGTTCCTGTTATTAGAGCTCATTCCACTCGCTCACTGGCAGCCTCCTGGGCAGAACGGGCAGGAGCCTCCATAGAGCAAATATGTAGAGCGGCGACCTGGTCAAGCCAGAATTCCTTCCTCAAACATTACCGAGTTGAACTACTGTCTCCCCAAGACCTAAGGTTTGGTAGGAAGGTCTTACAGACGGTGGTCCCACCCTAAGGTAGGCCTGAGGTTACTTGCTTTTCTCTCAGGGTGCCGTCCTGGAAGACGAGGGAGAAAGTACCAGTTACTTACCGGTAGCTGGATTTCTACGAAGTCTTACAGGACGGCAGGCCTACTTCCCACCCTTCTTACTTCTATCTAAATTCCTCCTTTTTTTCTTGGTTTGTTTCTATACTGTGTTCTAAATATCGGTTACTTATCTCAAACTGAGGCACACGGGAGGGGTGGGGCCTTTTAAACCTCATTTTTGATTGTGTTTCCTGTCAGGTGAGCCAGTCTACTCTCAGGGTGCCGTCCTGTAAGACTTCGTAGAAATCCAGCTACCGGTAAGTAACTGGTACTTTTTTCTGTTCCCCTGTCAGTTTCTCCTTTTCTCTTGGGACGTTCGCTTTGGTCTGCCAGTAGATTTACAGCTGCGATGTCACCAGAGCTGATACAGCAGTTTCTTCAGGCCACAGTCAGTGGGCTGCATGATAACCAACCACCCTCAGTAAGAATATCTGCTGTCCGAGCTATCTGGGGGTAAGAGACTGTTAACTTTTTATTTCAATCCAAAGATTTGGACTTTTCTTTGCTTAGTTGTTCATTGTTGTTTGTAGATACTGTGATCAGCTGAAGATCTCTGAAAGCACTCATGTGCTCCAGCCATTCCTGCCCAGTGTGGTCGATGGACTTATCCACCTGGCAGCCCAGTTCACATCTGAAGTTCTAAATCTTGTAATGGAAACACTTTGCATTGTCTGCAGTGTGGATCCAGTGTTTACAGCCAATGCTGAATCCAAAATCTGCCCTTTCACAATCGCCATTTTCCTCAAGTATAGCAATGGTAAGTAATGCGTGAGTTTATTTTAGTAATATTGGTCAGCAGTCATGATTTCTTATAGCCAACATCAAATTTTTGTGGAGTTTTTATTTTTATTTTTGTTTTCTAACTTTATTTTGCTTTTCAGATCCTGTTGTTGCTTCTTTGGCTCAAGATATTTTTAAAGAGCTGGCTCAAATAGAGGGATGTCAGAGTGCTATGCAGATGAGGCTTATTCCCACTTTGGTCAGCATAATGCAGGCTCCTGCTGAGAAGATCCCAAGTGGTCTTTGTGGGGTGAGTTCTTACAAGAACCAAACTGCATGCCTGTTATCGGGGTAATTTTATGATAAATGATTGCGGCTTCTACATAGTATACTTTTGAATATTTTGTATATATTACTCACATTGATTACCAATTTCACAGTCATGAAAATGTCAAAGCTTGTATCTAAATTAATGACGTGCATACAAATTGGGGTAGTGCATGTTTTGTTTTATAGGGCATTCAAAAAATTATGGTAATGCAATTTATTTTCTCTAGTGTTCATTTATCTCTTTAACCACTTCAGCTCTGGAAGGTGTACCCCCCCTCCTTTCCTGACCAGAAAGGAGATCATTATTAGAGACTGTGAGACAGCTGATTGGAGGGGTCTCTGGGTCTTGGAGAGCTTGTCAATAGTTCTTGGGCTGATAACAGACCAACGGAGCAGGACAAATGTATAAGACACAGGGTTTTGAAGAGAGATAAGAAAACGATAGATATGTGCCCAGTTCAAATTTCATGAATCGGGTTTACATCCACTTTAAGGATGTGGAACTCTTCCACAATTTGTGGTGTCTGCAGGGGAGTATTGATAGTTTTAAAAGACTCTTGGACGTGCATCTTAGCGAACACGGTATACAGGTATATGGGAAATGATTTACACACACACCAACAAAGGGTGAACTGGATGGACTGTTGTCTTCAACCTTACTTACTGTGTAACTATGAGATGGATTGGGGACTGTGGAAGGGGAGGATCAGAGAAGACTGAATCAAACAGCCTTTCTTTATCGTACATCACGGGACACAGAGAAGCATAGTAATTACTATGTGGGTTATGGAGTACCTTCAGGTGATGGACACTGGCACGCCCTTAAGGCAGGAAGTTCCCTCCCCTATATAACCCCTCCCATACCGGGAGTACCTCAGTTTTTTCGGCCAGTGTCTAAGGTGTTGGGTCACGAAGTGAACATGTGCTCCGAGGAGCTCCACTGGAGGGATCCATACTGGATGTAAATGCCTCCAAGCCTCCATAAATCCGGTATCCGTCCAAAAAGCGCTTCATAGTGGGCCAAAGTGGACGGTACCCGGGCCCCCGGTTGAGAAGAACGGGGTTTTGCCTGTAATGCTCCTCATTTGAGGGCTGGATCCTGATTATTCAGTACTTTGGTCAATTTCCTAATACCAAAAGTTTACTGACGGGGTGCGATATGGGTCCAGGGGTGTGGTGTTCCTGTCCATGGACCCCGGTCCCTGAAGGTCTGCAGACTTTGCTCTCCGTGATGGGCGAAGATTGGGCTCTGTGTGTGCAGAGTCCTGCAGCGTTGGATCAGGTAAGTGAAGGTGCTTTAGGACTTGGTCCTGAAAGTATCCTTCTTTTTTTGAGCCATTATGCTTGCCTAAGCTATCTGTCTGTGCCTCTCTAAAAACGTTGTCCTGAGTGCAGTGGGAGGAGGGGTGTCTATGCTCAGTCAATTAGCCCCTCCTGTGTAGGTTTAGCAGAGTAAGGTTGTCCAAAAAGTTTTGGCCACAGTTTGTCTTGCCTGGTCCTCACATGGTAGCTGTGGTGGCTCCAACCTCGTGCACAGGCGCGCTGCGTCTCGTGCGCGCGCGACATAGTATGTGTCATAAGCGCACGCGCAATCACACACATTTATTGGCTGCATCGGTGCGCACGCGTGTGCGCGACGTGCATGGGGCTGTAGAGGCGCGTGCGGCAACATGTGCGCGCGTGCGGCTACGTGTGTGCGCGCGCGCGCAGCCTCGTGATGCACGCTCAGGCAGCGGCGCGTGCGTGCGCATGCGCGCAAGGGGTTCATCTCAGCTGTTCTCTATGAGACTTGAGATTACAGGACAGAGCAGGTCAGGTGACTTGCACCTAGTCCATAAATGCTCAAGTCCACTTCACCCATCTTGGCTGACGGTGGACACAGAGAATACTTATGCACAAACTTTCAGTATTAGTGCTGGTTGTTGGACAGTGACACTTGCTTAAGGCGCATAGTGGGCTCTGCACCTTGCCGACCATCAAATAGCAGCGTCAGTGCTGGTCTATAGGTCCGCAAGTAGTTGCACCTGTTGTGAGTAACTCAGCTTTATTATGGCTAAAGGCTCAGGGACTAGAAATACAAAGAGATCTAAGGGATCGCCATCGGGCTCAGAGGATCTCGGGCATGCTCCTGCGGCTAGTTCCTCTCCTAAAAAGTTGGAGGCCCAGGGTGAACCATCAGGGCTGTCGGGTGCCTCATCTGCCCTTGTCCCGCCTGCTCCAGTTTTTGTGACACAGGAGGCTTTGGCCTCAGCCATGGGTGGTCTGGAGCAGAGATTAGCGACTTTGATTGCATCCTCTCTCTCAAGAGAAAAACGCACAAGGTCTCCCTCTCCCTCTGCAGAGTTCCTCAGCACGGAACAACTATCCTCAGAAGAGGTTGATTTACCCTCTGGGGACCAGGCAGAGGGTCATTCAGAGGTCTCGGACTCTGAGGATTCCACCCTGGGGGAACCATTTTCGGCGTCTCAATCCGAAAAATTGTGGGTCCAGTCCCTCACGGAGATGGTCCGTTCGGCCTTCAAGTTGCCCCTTTTAGAGCCAGCATCAAGTTCAGTCTCTTCTTTAGGCTCTTTAAAAGCTCCTCAAGCTAACTTTTCCTTCCCGGTTCATCCCCTACTGGAAGGACTTATCTACAATGATTGGGAACATCCAGATAGATTTTTTTTCTTCCTCCTAAGAAGTTTTCGGTTTTATACCCAATGGGGGAACAATTCACTAAAAAGTGGGTTATCCCCACAGTGGACGCAGCCGTGTCCTGCGTAAACAAAACCTTGACCTGTCCAGTGGACAATGTTCAGGTATTTAAAGACCCGACAGACAAGAGATTAGAGACGCTGTTAAAGACTTTGTTTTCTACAGCTAGAGGGCTAGTCCAGCCTGCTATTGCAGCTATTGGTGTTTGCCAAGCCTTAAAAGACCAATTGAAAGGGGTCTTGAAGGATATCCCAGCTCAACAGGCTCAGGAATTGGCTGACTTTCCTAAGGCATTATGCTTTGCCATAGATGCTATCAAGGACTCTATACGACAGTCCTCCCGTCTCACTCTCTCTTTGGTTCATATGCGCAGATTACTCTGGTTAAAGAACTGGTCGGCTGAAACCCTGTGTAAAAAGTTACTGGCAGGGTTTCCCTTTCATGGAGAGCGTTTATTTGGGGAAGATCTGGATGCATACATTCAGAAAATTTCCAGTGGCAAGAGCACACTGCTACCAGTGAAGAAAAGGTTTAAGGGTCCTCCCTCCTTTAAAAAATCCTCCTCTCCGATCCCTAGTGCTTCCGCTACTAGGCAGTTCCGACGGCCTCCCGGTCGGTTTAATGCGGGTGGGAAACCGCAGGGCCAGCCTCAGGCTTCCAAAAAGCCTTGGGGCCTTAAACCATCCAAGCCGGCCTCTAAGTCAGCATTATGAAGGTTCACCCCCACTCAGCAGGGTGGGGGGAAGACTTCAGCTGTTTGCGGAGGCTTGGCAAGGGAGGATCCAAGACAATTGGGTTCTCACTACGGTTTCCGAGGGCTACAAGCTGGAGTTGAGCGAGTTTCCTCGCTTCTTGGCCTCAAGCGTCCCGAAAGATCCGGGAAAAAGAAGGTCCCTGGCATTGGCCTTGGATCATCTATTATCCCAAGGGGTAATCGAGGAACTGCCACCGGAAGAACAAGGTTTGGGGTTTTATTCAAATCTTTTTACCGTCCCCAAACCAAACGGAGATGTAAGGCCCATTCTGGACCTCAAGGCCTTAAACAAGTTCCTAAAGGTCCAGTCTTTCCGGATGGAATCAATCCGGTCAGTGGTTGCCTCCTTACAAGGAGGAGAGCTTTTGGCGTCCATCGATATAAAGGACGCATACTTACACATTCCCATCTTCCTCAACCATCAGAAGCTGTTGCGCTTCACGGTAAATCAGCGCCACTTTCAATTCGTGGCCTTGCCTTTTGGTCTGGCCACCGCACCTCGTGTATTCACGAAAGTACTGGCCCCACTCTTAGCCGATCTAAGGTCTCAAGGCATCTCTATAATAGCCTACCTAGACGATCTGTTGTTGGTAGACCGTTCAGTTGCCGGTCTAAACTCAGCAGTGCACAGAACCATGGAATTCCTAGAATCCATGGGTTGGGTTCTCAACCTAAACAAGTCGGCCTTAGTGCCGGTGCAAAGGCTCGAGTATTTGGATCTACTCATAGACACAGATCAAAGAAAGATTTTTCTTCCCCAGAGAAAGATCGATGCTCTAAGGGAACTAGTTCAGCTAGTCAAGTCAAGGCGTCTGTCCTCTATTCGCCTTTGTATGCGGCTACTGGGGAAAATGGTAGCCTCTTTCGAGGCCGTCCCATTCGCTCAGTTCCACTCAAGGGGACTTCAACATGCCATCCTGTATGCCTGGAACAAAAAGGTTCAGGCCTTAGACCTCCCTTTGTCCCTCTCCCGGACAGTTCGGCAGAGCCTTGGTTGGTGGCTGGTTCCCCAGAACTTACTAAGAGGGAAGTCCTTTGTTCCCATCTCTTGGCAGGTTGTGACCACAGATGCCAGTCTTCTGGGCTGGGGTGCAGTCCTGGAGGGCCTGTCTCTCCAGGGAAGGTGGTCAATCACCGAAAGGTCATTACCTATCAATCTGCTAGAGATTCGGGCAGTCCATCTAGCCCTATCAGCTTGGACGGACAAGTTGAGGGGTCTCCCAGTCAGAATTCAGTCCGACAATGCCACGGCTGTGGCCTACATAAATCACCAGGGGGGCACAAGGAGTCGTGCAGCCCAAAGAGAGGTGAATCGAATTCTGACCTGGGCGGAGAAATATGTCCCCTGCATATCTGCGGTTTTTATTCCGGGGATAGACAATTGGCAGGCAGACTACCTAAGCCGCCAACAGTTGCTCCCAGGGGAGTGGACTCTTCACCCCGACATCTTCCAGGCCATTTGTCAGAGGTGGGGAACACCAGATGTGGACCTCTTTGCATCGAGGTTCAATGCGAGGGTGAACAACTTTCTGTCCCGGACAAGGGATCCACTCGCTTGCGGCACGGATGCGCTGGTGTTTCCATGGGACCAATTCTCCCT
>CM056050.1:476462686-476490186 GCA_029574335.1 Rana kukunoris
GTGGCTGGCATGGTGGTGGACATGGCACAGTGGTGACAATTGATGGCACACTGAGGCTGACACTGGTGACTTGATGGTGGCATGGCACAGTGTGACAATTGGATGGCACAGTGCACACAGTGGTGACAAATTTGATGGCACAGTGGTGGCGTTTGATGGCATGGCACAGGTGGTGACAATTGATGGCACAGTGGTGGCGTTTGATGGCATGGCACATGGTGACGAATTGATTGGCACAGTGGCTGCATGGCACAGTGGTGACAATTGATGGCACAGTTGCGTTTGATGGCATGGCACAGTGGTGACAATTGATGGCACAGTGGCTGCATTTTGGTGCATGGCACAGTGGTGACAATTGATGGCACAGTTTGCTGTGTTTGCATGGCACAGTGGTGACAATTGATGGCACAGTGGTGGCGTTTGATGGCATGCACAGTGGTGACAATTGATGGCACAGTGGCATGGCATGGTGATTGATGGCACAGTGATGGCATGCAATGTTTGTTTTTTCGTTTGCGCCAGTCCATGGCACACAACAAATTTGTGATGCATGGCAACCAGCCGCACACTGGTAGGTATGGTGTTCTTTGGTTGCATGGCACTCGCAATTCACAGTGGCTGTGTTGCATGGCACTCCAATTGATGGCAGTTGCTACTTGGTGTTTCATTTGATGGCATGGCACAGTGACATTCTGGCCCAACAGTACAATTTTCTGACTGTTATCCAACATTGCTGGCATGGCAATATGGCACAAACACAGTGGCAGACGGCCCCATGGCACATGTGACAATTGTGTAAGCAGGGGGGGACACATCTGGCACAGGCAGATGGCATCTGATTGGTGGCACCGGTGGTGACAATTGATGGCACAGTTGTGTTCATGGCACAGTGGTGACAATTGCCTTGGTGTTTGATGTTGGTCCACTGCTCACAGGTGCATGTTTTTTTTTCGTTTGCGCTTAAGTCCCTGTAGGTATTCTTTGGTTGCAACTTTTCTCTCAAACTGTTCTTGGTGATCATTTTGACCCCACGGGGTTGGAAGATCTTTGCGTGGAGCCCAGATTGAAGGAGATAATCCATGTCGTGGCAGCTGGGGGGGGGGGGGGGTGTCTTCTATTTCCTAAAATTATTGCTCCCACAGTTGATTTTTTTCACACCAAGCTGCTTGCCTATTGCACATTCAGTCTTCCCAGCCTGGTGCAGGTCTACAATTTTGTTTCTGGTGTCCTTCGACAGCTTTTTGGTCTTCACCATAGTGGAGTTTGGAGTGTGACTGTTCGAGGTTGTGGACAGGTGTCTTTTATACTGATAACAAGTACAAACAGGTGCCATTAATACAGGTAATGAGTGGAGAGGCTGAGGAGTCTCTTGAAGAAGATACAGGTCTGTGAGAGCCAGAAATCTTTCTTGTTTGTAGAGACCAAATACATTTTCCAATATAATTTGCAAATAAATTCTTTCCAAATCAGACAATGCGATTGTCTGGATTTGTTTCCATATTTTGGATCTCATAGTTGAGGTATACCTATGATGAATTACAGGCCTCTCTCATCTTTTTAAGTGGGAGAATGTGTACAATTGGTGGCTGACTAAATATTTTTTTGCCCCACTGTACCTTAGGAGTACTACCCCTGTTTGTACTGGGTATGGACATCAGGAGGCCCCTACCACCTAGCACGAAGGCCGGAAAAGTAACAAACGTCTGTTTGAGCTCCTGACTGGCTGGAGGAAGCACAAATACTGAGGGGCACATTATGATGTGGGATCATGTGTTTCCTGTGATAGGTGGGAGGAGCCTATCTCTCTGTAAGCCATCCTGGAAGATGACTTGGAAGAAAAATCTGATAATTACCGGCCCCCCATTTTACTTACCGAGCCCTCGAAAGTCCCACGTCGAAAAACGCGCTGAATCTCGGCTCTTCATTGGATAGATTGAGAGCAGCTCTCGCTGCTGTCAGTCAAATCCAATAACGCGGGCGCCGGTGGGTGGGGCCGAGTCGGCATTCGTGTCTATGGATGCAAATGCTGGAGTTGGAAGCACGCCCGCAAGGTAACCCCCTCGGGAGAGCGCTTCCAAGAGGGGGTTATCTGATGCGAGGAGGAGCTGGGACAGCTGTCAAGGGACCCCGGAAGACGGAGTTCAGGCAACACTGTGCAAAATGAACTGCACAGTGGAGATAAGACATGTTTGTTATATTTTAACCTTTAGTAACCACTTTAAGGCAGTTCTGAAGACAAAGGGGGATCCATCCTAGACTACAAGGTGGACCTAATAAAGTGGCCAGTGAGTGTATACTAAACCTGCACCAAGGCTTGGTACACTTCATTGCTACCTCATTCCTTTAAAACTAAACTCATTAATTACACAAGCCCTGCTGTCTCTCTTCTTGTGTGCTCCTCCCCCCGTCCCCCCCTGCCTGTCAGGTTCCTCCCCTCCTGCTACTGCTTTAAATACCAGGCGTTACTTTATATAATCTACTCTGTATCCTATGTTTGTATATATAAAAAAAAGTATATACCTTCTGTGAGCGCTGATCAGCAGTCACCTGACACCCCGGATTTCTCCTCCAGACTGACGTCAGCAGGGTAATCACAGCCCCTTCCACTGCATCTGTCAGACGGAGAGATGTGGCGTGTGACCTGACTGCTGATCTGTGCTTACAGATAACATATATTCACGGCTTTTTAATATTTTGGACACACAGGGGACATGTCATTAGGAGCACAAGCAGATTATATAACGTAAATAATGTGGATTAACAAACCCTTTAATTGCCATATTAATCAGCCACACAGCCTTTGAGATTAAGCCTAGATTCACACTGACAGCAGGATTGAAATTATTCATTTCCAGCTGAACGCACATGATTTCATACCCACATGTCAGTCCCGACTTCAGAAACATCTGTTTGGGTTGCTGCACAGAGGTCTATACAAATTGCACCCCAAAGTCACCAAAAGTAGTATAGAAACTACTTTGGGGAATCTGCAGTGGCGGAATTTTCATTGGTGCAGCAGTCGCGGTTGCGACTGGGCCCTGTGGTTTAGCCAAGTCGGGGGGGCCCGCTCGCCGCCCGTGTGAGGGGCCCGCCCACCGCCTGCCAGTGTGTGAGCCGTTCTGCCGCTGGATCGGGTGCTGACAAGGCACTGGCAGTAAATGCAGGGGCGGCATCGCAGCAACCACCTCCCCAAGACCCCGCATCTCCCCCTGCACCTCTGGCTGGCTGTTTAGAGTGCAGTGGGGAGATGTGGTAGGAGGTGGAAGCTGGAGATCGGCAGCTCTATGGTGCCTGTGTGGGCAGCGTGATCTCCCTGGGGCTTGTAGTACTCGAGTGCAGTGTATACAGTGAAGGGGAGGGGCCTCTGACCCGGGCAGGTATCAGTTTCACTTTCTCTCTGCTTGCACACTGTTGTTGATGCACGGTCAGAGGCCCCTCCCCCCCCCCCTCTCTGTATACACTGCACTCGAGTACTACAAGCCCCAGGGAGATCCCCCTGCCTGTGTGGACACTATAGAGCTGCAGATCGCCACCTCCACCAGCCAGGTACAGGGGGAACTTCTGCAAGGGGGAATCAGCTGTTTGGGGACCCTGATTAAAGAGGGGGGCTTCTGGGGACACTAATGTAAGAGGGGGGGCTTCTGGGGACACTAATGTAAGGAAGGGGGCCTCTGGGGACACTAATGTAAGAGGGGGGGCTTCTGGGGACACTAATGTAAGGAAGGGGGCCTCTGGGGACACTAATGTAAGAGGGGGGCTTCTGGGGACACTAATGTAAGAGGGGGGGGGGCTTCTGAGGACACTAATGTAAGAGGGGGGGCTTCTGGGGACACTAATGTAAGGGGGGCTTCTGGGACACTAATGTAAGAGGGGGGGCTTCTGGGGACACTAATGTAAGAGGGGGGCTTCTGAGGGGGACACTAATGTAAGAGGGGGGGCTTCTGGGGACACTAATGTAAGGGGGGCTTCTGGGGACACTAATGTAAGGAAGGGGGCCTCTGGGGACACTAATGTAAGAGGGGGGGCTTCTGGGGACACTAATGTAAGGAAGGGGGCCTCTGGGGACACTAATGTAAGAGGGGGGGCTTCTGGGGACACTAATGTAAGAGGGGGGGCTTCTGGGGACACTAATGTAAGAGGGGGGGGGGGCTTCTGAGGACACTAATGTAAGAGGGGGGCTTCTGGGGACACTAATGTAAGGGGGGCTTCTGGGTGGGGACACTAATGTAAGAGGGGGGGCTTCTGGGGACACTAATGTAAGAGGGGGGGGGGGGCTTCTGGGGACACTAATGTAAGAGGGCTTCTGGGGACACTAATTAAGAGGGGGGGCTCTGGGGACACTAATGTAAGGGGGGCTTCTGGGGACACTAATGTAAGAGGGGGGGCTTCTGGGGACACTAATGTAAGAGGGGGGGGGCTTCTGGGGACACTAATGTAAGGGGGGGCTTCTGGGGACACTAATGTAAGGGGGGGCTTCTGGGGACACTAATGTAAGAGGGGGCTTCTGGGGACACTAATGTAAGGAAGGGGGCCTCTGGGGACACTGATGTAAGAGGGGGGCTCTCTGGGGGCCCTGATGTAGGGGGAGACTCTCTGGGGACCCTGATGCAGGGGGAGACTCTCTGGGGACCCTGATGCAGGGGGAGACTCTCTGGGGACCCTGATGCAGGGGGAGACTCTCTGGGGACCCTGATGCAGGGGGAGACTCTCTGGGGACCCTGATGCAGGGGGTGACTCTCTGGGGACCCTGATGCAGGGGGTGACTCTCTGGGGACCCTGATGCAGGGGGTGACTCTCTGGGGACCCTGGTGTAGGGGGAGACTCTCTGGGGACCCTGGTGTAAGGGGAGACTCTCTGGGGACCCTGGTGTAAGGGGAGACTCTCTGGGGACCCTGGTGTAAGGGGAGACTCTCTGGCGACCCTGGTGTAAGGGGGGCTCTCTGGTGACCCTGGTGTAAGGGGAGACTCTCTGGGGACCCTGTTGTAAGGTGGGGTTCTCTGGGGACACTAATGTAAGAGGGGAGACTCTCTGGGGACACTAATGTAAGAGGGGAGGCTCTCTGGGGACCCTGGTGTAAGGGGGGCTCTCTGGGAATCCTGATGTAGGGGGAGACTCTCTGGGGACCCTGATGTAGGGGGAGACTCTCTGGGGACCCTGGTGTAGGGGGGGCTCTCTGGGGATCCTGATGTAGGGGGAGACTTTCTGGGGACCCTGATGTAGGGGAGACTCTCTGGGGAGTCCCCCTATGTGATGGTGTGTGTGTGTGGGGGGGGGGGGGGGGGGGGGGGGGCATTGAAGGACCTGGCCTTGGGGCAGCAAAGGGAATAAATCTGGGCCTGGGCAGAGGCAGCGCTGAGACTGGGGGCTGACACCAATGAGAGAAGGCGGGGGAGGAGCACCACTGATCTCATCCCTATCCCCCTATTACTTCTACAACAGAGGTTGTGGGGGAATAGTGATGAGATCAGTAAGAGGCAAAGGTGGTGGTGGGAGAGGATGGCACTGCCACTGCAGCCACCCCCCCCTCATGTGAAATCAGAAACAGAATTGTTTTACTTTGTTGTACAGTGTAAAAAAATTAAGTATCAAAATCAGTCTTTTCGGGGGGGGGGGGGGGGGGCCTTCATGATTTCTTGCACCGGGGCCCTGAAGTCTCTAGTTACGCCACTGGGAATCTGTGAAGCAACTTTATTCAAACAGTGCCATTGCCAGCAGCAGCCGTGGATATGACATGTCAAATCACATTAACGTGAACCTAGGCTGATATCTGTTTGGTTTTAAAGGAATGAGGTGGGAACGCCATTGTGGCCTGGAAATTCACACAACCAGGCCATGACCTGGATGAAAGACTAGAAAAAGATGGAAGCAAGAACAGCTCATCACTGAAGGACTCTGTATGAATGTGATAGTATGTGGTGAACACTAGCACATTACATTATAAACCTGCAGGGGCCCATAATGAATAAAAATTATACAGTATACTATTCCTGTAGGGAATGGTCTGCATATCTATCTACATATTTACCTCACAGCATATGCATTCCAATCCAAAACTGAACCTCAGAGAACACTGGAGAGCATATAAATCACCACAGGCTAAAGACGCTAAACCGTCAGACATGTTGGTGACTAAAACTAGCAATGCTATGGCATTTTTACAAAAAAAAAACTCCATTACACTAATAAATCAGAGAACAAAGAGCAACGCAAAGCGCGCTAAAAAAACCAAGGCGAGATGGGGGGAGGGGGGAGCGCGCTTCCGTTTTCAAAGACTAGCCCAGCCAATCGGTGAAGGAGAAGTACTCTTCTCCGATTACATCATCTCAGCCTGATAGCGCCCCGACCAATCTGTGTGAGAGACAGAAGGGAAGCGCGGCTTTCCCGCATAAATAATCTCCTTACGGCGCACTGCCGCCTTAGTAGGTTCTAGTATTGCTGCGTGTCTCCTCCCTACACAGAGCGCTGTGTACGCGGAAGGTTACATGCTCTCGCATTCTGCTGTTGGCTGAATTCGTGCGCGAGGCAGTGCAAAGAAAGGAAGAGCGATCTTGTAGTCGCCATTTTAGGTTGCTCCGTTGACTGCAGCTGATAAGCGGCATTGGCTTCTGCCATTTCTTCTTTTTTTTCTAACCTCCTCTCTGAACTCGTTCCTTTTCAATGGATTTGTCAGGGGGTGGTGTGATAAGGGGGCCGGCGGGTAATAACGACTGTCGGATATATGTGGGGAACCTGCCGCCAGACATCCGCACCAAGGACATAGAGGACGTGTTCTACAAGTACGGCGCCATCCGAGACATTGACCTCAAGAACCGGCGCGGAGGACCGCCTTTTGCTTTCGTGGAGTTCGAGGACCCCAGGTAATTAGTCGTCTCTCTGGTGCCCGTGCCTGGACTATGTGTGCACCGCGCTGGGCCTACAGCCTCGGGGAGCAAACATGCACGTTTGGCGGCTGTGAAGCCATGAGCACATGCGGCGATCGTGCAGTGTTTTGTAGCGCCCCCTGGCGGTGGAGGCGGTCTGGGCCGCGTGGCTTTAACGGTGCAGTCTTTGTTCGCTGGGCTGATGTACACACGTCTTCCTTTTCTGTACAGTGCTTTCACTTTAACGGCTTCAGCCTCGCTTCATAAAGCTTTAGCACAAAGTGAGTTTATTGTGCTCATTTTAGAGAAAAAAAAAAACACTTTAAGATCCTTATCCTGGTGTTGAGGTTGGTGAATTAGCACTATGCCTGTGTAGCTAGCCAGTTAGGATTTTTGTTAGTGTGAGACTATTCAACTTTGATCACTGCTGCCCAACTCGTGGCCTCTTGGTATTCGATGTGCACCCCTTGGACCTCAGTGGTCTGTAGTGGGAAACATTGATTAGAGCAGGCGTGCTCAACCTGTGCTATCCTCCAGCTGTTGTAGAACTACAAGGCTGAGGCTACATTCATTTTTGACAGCTAGCAGGATGCTTTAACCTCTGTAGTGGCCGAAGAAAGGTTTAAAAGTACCCGTTTCGTGGCGTTGCCCATTCATTTCAATGGGCAGGGTGCTTTGGGAGCGGTTTATACATTGCTTCCAAACTGACCCAAAGATGCTGCTTACAGGACTTTTTTTTTTTTCTGTCCTTTAAGCGCTTGGGCTTTCACACTGGAGAGACACTATTGTTTTGGCACCTCAGTGTGAAAGGGGTCTGACAGAGATATATGGGTCACAGGAGTGCAATTCGTTTTTCACGCCTGTGACCCATTTTTAGCAGAGATTGGACTAAAGTCTGCTCTCTGACATCACAGAAATCCATCCAGGCACCGCAACAATGGAAGTCGGGATCCGCCAGGTGCCTGGACTGGCAGCCACTCCTTATCCCTCCACAGCTCAGCTCCAGTAAGTGTGGAGGAGCAGTAAGATGCTGATTGACACTTAGCTCAGGGAGGTGTGAGAACCGAGCCATTGGCAATATTGGATGGCTCAGTTCTAGTTGCAAAGGCATCAGGGGGACAGATTCTGCATCCACCTAGATATGATTGGGGGGGGGGGGCAAACCTATACTTGCCAAGTTCGCTGGGAGAGAGCTGTAGACTATAATACTGCAATCACTGAGCAGCAAATGATTTCACCTATGATGTAATTCAGTTGTCTTGCAAACCTGGACTGTTAATGGGTCCTGAGGACAGGATTTGAGAACCACTGATCTATGGATTAGAGTGATATCATAGATCTCTACTAGCCTCATGTAAGATGTTCCTAGTATTGTCTTCTGCGGCAAATTACCAACCAAAAATGTAGCATGAGAAAGAGTTTAACCACTCCAAAGTCCCAGAGAACTAGATGACTGAATCCAAACATTTGGGAGCCGGCACTGCAATGATATGCAAGATTTGTAGAAAAAAACTAGGATGGCTGCACTCCAAAAACAATGTTCCTTTTTAATAAAACTGGTCACAAAACAAACATGTCACAAAAAAAAACTGATGCGTTTCACACTATCATACAGTGCTTATTCATAGCTAAGAATAAGCACTGTATGATAGTGTGAAACGCGTCAGCTTTTTCATATGATTTTTTGCTGTGAAATGTAGCATGCCCACACTCGGTCCATCTATTAGGGTTGCAGTTTCTGACAATCCTCAAGTAATTGCATATATCGAACATTATGTCCTGCCCTTTGATGACAGGCTGCATTTTAGACCCCTCTTTAGCTCATAAGTTGACAACCACTGACTAAGGCTGGCCATACATTTATACCATTTTCTTATTTTTTTTAGATTTACCTTCAACTATGTACTGCATACAAATTTAAAAAGCATTTAAGTTTGATCTGTGATAATATGGTTGTGGTAAATCTAAAGGAAAATTGTTTAATGTATGACCAGTTTTTGAATTAAGGCCTAACTCTTGGCTTCTGCAAAAAATCTACAAGTGGAGCCCCTTACTAGAGTGCTTGTTAAAGAAGTGGGAGAGACAAATACGTGCCTTAGGCATCAGGGTGAATATATAAATGTGGTTGAATTGAGGATCGCCCACATTCCAGAACACAAGAAAAGTAGCCTGCAGGGCATAAATGTTCACACAGGATAATTACACATCTGCCCCATGCAGGGCTATGTTTTGCTGGCACAGGAACGCACAGTTGTGCTCATCCCTGTTGGCAGTTCCATTGTTGTGTATTGGCATACAGCAGCTTCTCCCAGTGTGACATATAAGCCATGTTGGGACACGGTGGCTGTGTCCCAATAGACAACGAGACTGCAGACACGGATGCATTTAACATCTGTGCTTCCCCTGTACAAGCAGGATACTGACCTGCATGGGGCTCATGTGTATTTTCTCCCAGTGAATGGGGCCTTATTCCCAGCAAGGGGCTTTCTACTGTTTTGGAATGTGAGTAGACCGCCTCGGTAAAGGTGTGCAATGCAAGACTGCTGTACCTGCATTGTATGTGATGGAAAGCTGTGTTTGGCCAGGTAGCAAGGTGAAGCAGCTATGAGAACCAGTTGCACAAACTCACATGTGTAATTGTGTGCTAGCAGTTCTTTTTTATAAGAAAATGTATGCTCTTAATCTTGATCTGCTTAACGCGGGGTTCCAACCACAATCAGCATTTTTTAAATGTTTGTCCTTTCATCATGCGTTTTTATAATATAAATCCGGTCACTTACTATTTTACAATCCGCCACCGCTCTGCATAGTTGTTCAAAAAAGATAGTTTTATAAACTATGTCCACACGGTTGTCATTTTGCTTGTGGGCATTGTGAAGCCCACAAGCACTTCCTGGAAGTCTTGGATGGGGAGTGATAATTGGGTAGCGCACTGCATCCTGGGAAATTACACACATTTCCCAGGAGCATTAGAGGGAGATGACGTTGGAATCCTAGGTGATTCCAAAGGCAGATTTCGTGGGACCGCATAACAGGCATTTCCAGATGGGTAAAACATTTTTTTTTTATAGATCTAATGAGCACAATAATGGAAAACAAATTTTGGGATGGAAACTCCACTTTAAATGTTTTTTTTTTTAACACAATTATAAAAAAAAAAAAAACCTTAACGAGGCACTTCACTCCCCTTTAGCTCAGTGCCTCCTCTTTGTTTGGTGCATGCCATGTTTGAGTCCTGCAGTATACCTTTGGATGTGCGGGGGGGGGGATATTTCCGTACATGTGCAGAAATGCTTATGTATGGTACATAAAAAGGCAGTGAAGTTAAAATAATTAAACATAATCCAAATGTGGGAGAAGGTAGGGAAAAATGGGTTTTATTTGGGCTAAAAGTCCACTTTATACTAAATACAGCTATGCAAACAAAGTTTATTTTTCTCTTTCAGGGATGCTGAAGATGCAGTGTATGGAAGAGATGGCTATGATTATGATGGCTATCGTCTACGTGTAGAGTTTCCAAGAAGTGGCAGAGGAGCTGGAGGAAGGGGCGGCGGTGGAGGTGGTGGTGGTGGTGGTGGAGGTGGTGGCGGCGGTGGTGGAGGTGGCGGCGGTGGTGGTGGAGGAGGAGGTGGTGGTGGTGGTGGAGCTTCTCGTGGAAGATATGGGCCTCCATCCAGGCGTTCAGAATACAGAGTAGTAGTATCAGGTAAGTAATCTATGGAATGCAAGCAATAACTTTTTTTTGCCAACAGAAGTGCTGCTGAGCTTTTTTTTTTTTGTACACTGTAGTGCAAAATAGGACCTTTAGGCTATGTAAAGGGGTTGTAAAGGTAAAAAAATGTTTTACCTAAATAGCTTCCTTTACCTTCGTGCAGTTCTCCACTTACCTCATTCTTCAATTTTGCTTTTAAATGTCCTAATTTCTTCATTTTTTTTTTCTCAGGGAAAATGTGTTAATGTTTTAATTTACTGCTACAGGGTGGCATATCTGCTCAGTCCCGTACAGATGCAGGATCCTGCACTTCCATGTTTCAGGCACGCGCCGTCACCGGTTCAGGGGGTCCTGTGGACCCGATGATCATTCAGTACTCTGGCAGAATGACAGTCTGCTTGTGTAAACAAAGCAGACTGTCATTCTGCAAGTACAATAGACATGGATGTTGTGAAGCGGGAACACTGATCCATGTCTTCAAGAAGTCAAAGCTCCTTGATTACTAATAATGTCACGGGTCCTCAAAGTGTCCGATTTTTGTCCACCGCAATATCGCAGTCCCGCTATAAGTCACTGATCACCGCCATTCCTAGTAAAATATTTTTTTTTAAATATCCCTTTGTTTGTAGATGCTATAACTTTTGCGCAAACCAGTAAAATATATATATATTTTTTTCAAAATTGTTGGTCTTTTTGTTTCTAGTGGGAAAAAATTAAAACCCCAGAGGTGATTAAATACCGCCAAAATATAGCACCATTTGTGGAGGGAAATAAGACATCGATTTTATTTGGGTACAGTGTTGCACGCCTGGTCAGGAAGGGGGGTAAACCTTTCGGAGGTCAAGGGGTTTAAACTGTGCAAAACAAAGCATTTGCTTGAATAAAAGGTTTGCGTTACATCTGCCCCCAGGCTTTAGCTTCCTGGACTGTATCTGCTGCCCCGCCCCAATGCACATAGTTTATGAACCTGTTATCCTGCAAACTGAATTTTAGCACCTTTTCCTTAACAAGCAAGTAAACTATTTTGTTTTCTTTTGATGACTAGGGTTTTAACTGCAAACCAGATATGGGGATATTTCCAGGGAGGAGAGAGTGAGCTACATATGGCAGATTAGTTAAAGTAGAACTAAAGACTAACCTTTATCAAAAAAATAAAGTAGGGTTGAAGCTATGTCCAATATTTTTTATTTATTTTTCTCAATCGGTGTCCCATTGGGAGATTTTTCATCACTTCCTGTCCCATATCCAAAGCGGGAAGTGAGAGAAATTCCTATAAATTAAGGGAATCTCTGATTGATGCCAGGACAAATTTTCTCCAATTGGAAGATATTGCCATTATTCTTGTTCTGGGTAAAACACAACATTTGAGAATCTTCTTTTATATTCTCTTTTGGTGATGATGGTAAACAGGACTAATAGAAAGGATGACTGTCCGTAATGGAGGTCACAGACAGGAATAGAAAATCTGAGAAGTGTTCTAATCCCTTACTGTAGGAATGCTTTAGTTTGGTTGTTGGACCATGTGCTGTTAGGTCGTAATATGAATTTGTTTTTTGCATTGTGCAATTGTCTGAGCTTTTATTTTTTTGATTATGTAAGTTGACTAAGCATGATTAAAAAGATCTTCAAAGGCTTTTAAACCCCCCCTACTTTATGCAAAACCAAGAATTTTCACATTTTTTTTTGTTATAACCGGTGTTAACCTCATCTTGTCTTAATTTCAGGACTTCCTCCAAGTGGAAGCTGGCAGGACTTGAAGGATCACATGCGTGAAGCAGGTGATGTATGTTACGCTGATGTTTACCGAGATGGTACTGGTGTCGTGGAGTTTGTGCGAAAAGAAGATATGACCTATGCAGTGCGGAAACTGGATAACACTAAATTTAGGTCACATGAGGTAAATATAATTGTTTGCTTTTTTTTTTCCTACCATTGCTGCATGTTTTTTAATGGGGTTATTAATCTTGTGGGTTTAAAGGTAAGATTGTCTAGGCTTCTTCAATAACAATGGATTTCCATCACCTTCAGAGTAATTCATCTTGCCTGAAATGCATAGCTGTTTAAGCTTGGCTTGTTCAATCCCAGGTTCTATCTGTTTAATAGGGAGAAACTGCCTACATTCGTGTAAAAGTCGATGGTCCAAGAAGCCCAAGCTATGGAAGATCGCGTTCTCGCAGTCGTAGTCGTAGCAGAAGCCGTAGTAGAAGCAACAGTCGCAGCCGCAGCTACTCTCCAAGAAGAAGCCGAGGATCCCCTCGCTACTCTCCCCGCCACAGCAGATCTCGTTCCCGCACATAAATAGATAAAAGTGAAGTGATGCTTCTTTTGTAGCCCCTCATGTTGTATACAGTTACTTTATTCAGTACTTTTTTAAATCACTGTTTTATTAAAGTTTTGAAGCGCTAAGCCTTCTGCTTAGAATAGTAAGGCTAATGCTTACACCAGTATCTTCCTTTTCCATTCCTTCATGCCCAAAAAGCGTATTTAGCAGTTGTAGGTATAATTTCACAAGTCGACCAGCCTCTCTTCAGAAGCACCAGTGTTGTGGTGTGTTGTCTGCAATGTGTGGTGGCGGTGGGGATTTGGGGTGGTTGTAGTATAAATATTAACTTTTTTTTCTCCTTTCATTTGTGGGGAAATCTTGTTTTACCTTGCTTTCCATGTGTCTTTCTGTAGACATAACTGAAGAGATGGATTATGGAGGACATTTCAATCATTTTAGGATTTTCAGATGGAGGCTTGAGGAGGATCAGATCAAAAATGGAGGCCATGGTATGACTCCAAGTGCTATTGTGAGACAAATTGGCAGTATTGAATTTATGCTATAAGTATTATAAAAGCAAGATCTTGGATTGCTCTTTAAACTAATAAAGTGCTTGTAGGATAAAGTCTGCCACGATACTTGTTTTGTGGGCCTCTCAACTTGTTTACAGTATAATATCAATACTGCTAACTGCATGTCCTCTCTGTGACTGGTAAACATTGCTATTGTGTTTTTTTATTTTTTATTTTATTTTTTTATTTTTTTTATTTTTTTTGATTTGTCAGAATTAAATAGATTTCAAAATCAGATGTTTTGTAGACTATTGATCAAGATCATTTTTTTCTTTTTGCACTTAAAACTACTCATTATAGGTGTGTAGGTTGCAGTGCTTCCTCTTGCCACTCATTACACTTTTTTTTGAAGATTTGGGTTTATTTAATCTATCTTGGCATATTCTTATAATACACCACATTGCTTTTCTCTGCTGTTCCAAATCTTAAAATATCAATCTGTCAGTTGAGGGAGGTACATGCTTCTTTAGGTAGTATATTGTAAGCCTCAAATTGGGTGATGCCTGACTTGTTTCCCCTCTTGTGGCCACTTTGGGTAATTGTCTATTAGGATAGCTCCATCAAAAATTAGATTAAGTGCGTACACAACATAAGGTTAAAACTATTGCTTTTCAATTAAGAGCCTTGCTGGACTCTTGGATGTCTTGGGGCTTCTTCATACAAATGCATTTTCCTGTGCTCTGCAACACAGCTGATGTTCTCTTATGCATCAGAATATTGCATTTTAAATTTTTTAAATCCTGTCTGGTGTACTTTTTTTGGGTGAGGAAAAAGTGGTTACAGGCTGACAATGCATGAAAAACGTAAAGAAAAACACCAAAATGTTCCACTTAATGCTTTTAACAAGTCCTTAGACAGCTGATCGCTCGGTTCTCCCCTCTGCTCTGCCCCTCCAGCGCTTACTGGAGTGCTGGGCCTGTGGAGGTGGCAGGAGCGGCTGGCTCAGTCTCAGCGGTTTGCTGTGAGGCTTGGCCAGCTACTGGTTTGGGCTCCTGGGTGGATCCCGAATAAAGTATGAATCCATCCAGAGTCTGGCCGGCTGAGTGATGTCAGTTGCCAGCAGGCTTTGGTCTGCTATTGGCTGAAAACCGCTCACAAGAGTGCAAATTTAACTGCGCTCCTGAGATCCGTAGGAGTGGGGCCAAAATGGCTTTGGCCATACGTCTCATTGACTGCTAGTAGCTCTCTACTCCTGTCACTGGGTGTGTGCACGATCTAGTTCTGTGTTCCTGGCCCTGTAGTACATCAATCAAGGAACATATACTGCGTGTGGAGTCTAAAACTTTTAATAAGCCTCATGGGTGAAACTAGTATTTCGGCAGACTAATAAAGACAGTTTAAATAATTGGCAGCCAAAGTGTTAGTAATTCAGTTCAGTTGGCTTCAAGGTTCATATACCTGGGACACTACTTAGCTGGGCAACATTATATATTTTAATCTTTGCAGCATCCGGTGCCACCTGCTTAGCTATGCAGTTGTACACAAATTACTCTCCAAATACAGCTATAGATTTTGGCTGATGTAGTTTATATACAAATAGATTTCCACTCAACATTTTATCAGTTTGCTGCAAGCTAAATAATTTTTTGGCGCTTTTAGATACATTTCCATGCATAAGGATATTGTTATGCCTTTACTTCACAGGTTAAGGGACCAGGTAAAATGTTTATGCAAGGCAAAACTGCCTTCTTAACTGTGAAACTTAGTCTTGAGTTAGGACTTTTATTCAAAAAAAACATGCTTGGTCTGTTCTGCAATGAAGGCTTCTTACATTGCTCTTCAAAAGATGCTTTAGAACATACACGCATGCTCGGATCACTGTACAATCTCTGCACATCTTGGTGCAGCAATGACCTAGGAAAAAAACTGGGCGCTGCCTATGCCAGCAGGGGAGCTTGCCGATGTTTCGTCACGAGAGGCAAGTATTGATGCATTTAGCTCTGCCTTTAAAGAAGTAAACCCTCGTTCAAAAATACCCCCCCAGAAAAAAACCCTGCAAGACAAAGGCATAAGGAGCTAGTATGCATAGCATACTAGCTCATGTATTACCTCAGATCAAAGCCTCCACAGTGGTCCATGTCTCCCCTTCCGGTCGCCAACATGTCGTCCTGAAGTTATTTCCGGGTATCGTGGCTCTGGTGCTGTGATTGGCCGGGGCCTCAATGATGTCACTCCCACGCATGCGTGCGGGAGCTGCTGGTAACGGCACAAAGACTGAAGCAACAGCAAGATATCCTGGGTCGCTACAGGTAAGCCTTAATATAGGCTTACCTGTAGCATAAAGTTGTGAAAAAGGGTTTACAACCACTTTAGGTTTGATGGAGTTATCCTTGCTCAGGGGGAAAAAAAATTGCTAAAAGCAACTTGATAGACCACCTGTTTTTTTGCTTACAGTACATTTATTTTAATTGTAATACGCAGCTGGACCTACTAGTTTTTGTGATCTTTTCACCACTCCTGTTTTAGTTGCATAGTGAAAAATGTCTAACTATGTGTGGCCAGTTCATTTACCCTGTAATCTGATGTGAAATCTAATGCAAAAGTCTTGAGGCATTCTTTTAATATGGGGGTAATGCAGTCATGTCGCATAACTTTTTAAAAAGGGTGTGTGTGACAGTACTGCACAACCTTTGGAACTTTCCACTTGTGTAGAATATGCAAATAGGCAGAATAAAACATATTGGCCAAGAGTGGGTTTTATAGCAGGCAGTAGTAGTTTTATAAGCAATTTATGGCCATTTTAAAGGTGGCGTGTATAACCAAGCCTTTGCAAAAGACCCACCAACACTAAACATGTGTTTCGTAGTCAATCCCTGCTGAATATGTTCTAGTACTATTGACAATTTGAGGTACTGCATGTGTTAACAGCTGAAGCATCAAATATTGAACTACGCTAGTTTATTGAAGTAGCTCTATAAAATAGGTTGATGTGCAACTTTCTCTCTACATCTGTTCAGTGCTTTAAGTTCAGGTGCTTGACAAATCTGGAATGCCAGCAGCATAATCTGTCCTAAATAACTATACGCTTTATTAGCATTGTTGCTGTTTAAGTGCTTCCCTGATATGTGGGCATAACAAAAATATTATTCAAAGAAAACTTAAATCTTCCCCCTTCTTCCTCGGTGTCAAATGGGTGCTTTTTATCGCAGTTGTCAGAAATGTACAACTGACATGCTTCTCCTGTCTGTGGTGGGGGTCTATGGGGAAGCACTTTATCATACAAGCAGGTGTTTAGTCAGAAATGCAGTCTGTATTTACAGCAAATAAACCTGTTGACACTTGGGTGGCATACTGGTTTTTCTCTATATGTTCCCACTATGGTGAATTGGGGAAAGCACACACTGGATGTACATTTCATTGTGAAAAGCGCTTTTGTAACACCAGCCCGTATCAGTCATGAGATGAACTAATAAGATTTATTTTCTTTAGTATTTTAATGATATAACCATTCAATTAGACTTTTTTGGGAAATGTAATCGTTATATGTGCATACATTTTTTCTTTTCTTTATTTTTTTGGTTTTGTTTTGTTACAAGTCTGCACACATAACTGATCAGTTCCCAGAAACCTGTTTTGATAATATCTAACTGCCTCTTTTTTTTTTTTTTTTGTTTGATTTTGCTGGTTATAAAGGTTTGGATTGGAGAGGGCTCACTGGATCCCAATCCTGGAGCTGTGGATCATTGGATTCAAATCATAGGAAGGAGTGAATAGGATAGGGATGAATTGCCAAGATTCATGGAGCGGGATCATATAACAAGAACATAGGAGTGGATTCCTGCCCCATCTAAACCCCATTCGTGTGGAATCTTTTTCCTAATCATCCAATTGGCTATTCTATAGGATTTTTTTGTTTTTTTTATACAAGTGGAGCGCTTAGGATGCCAGAAGGAGTTGCACGTTTTTTCTTTTTGTTAAAAAGCAAAGAGGAGACCAGAGGCACGCTGGAGCCATCCCCTGGGACGGATACAGCACCAATAGATGGTAATTAAAAGGGATAATGGGCGGGCTGAATTGAAATTAGTAAATTTATATCAAATTTGAAGGGGTTGGGTTTAAAAAAAAAAAAAATGATCTAGGATTTTAATTGGCCTTTGAGGATTTTGCTGCTGAATAATAAATGAATAAAAAGTTAATTGGTTTTTTCTGTGTGGCTTCTTGGTTAAAATGGCTCTCAAATAACAAATTAACCTTTGTAAAGGTAAGGCTCTTAGAAATGCTGTTGACACAATATCTTGTTGATCAGTATTAATGTAGCATGATCATCCTAATTGCACGGCGCTGGTAAGTTTTCGAGAGTAGCCGTTCTAAATGCCAATACCACATAACATTTTAAATCTAAACTTGAGTCAGCTGGAAAAAAAAGGCACAATGCAGTAATTCCCCCTGCACCAACCCCCGCCCCCCCCCCCCCACACAGACAAACACACTTTTTTTTTTGTTCCTCTGAAGCCATGCAACTGGCCATCCCTCCTCTTTGCTGTCATATGTTATAAACAATTGGTGGCCATCCACTGTACATTAGCATGTTGGGGGCTTGCCCACATACTGGGAAGGTAATGATACGGGGGGGGGGGGGGGGGATTGAGGAATAGGTCCATATTTCACATTGTTCTAGTAGAAATTGACCTAGTAACTTTCAGTGTGTGCATTACCCCCCCCCCCCCCCCCCCCCCAAAAGCTGACTGGAGTTCAGCTTTAAAGTATTACTAAACCCACAACAGTCTTTATATGCAGTGTTGCATGCTTGTTGTGCTCACTGTGGAACCTAAGGGGTTAATACATTGCCTTGTGTAAAAGGACTATTTGATCCCGTTGCCTCTGATCCTCCCATTCCAATCCATCTGCTGATGGAACAAAGCCTTGGAGGCATAGCTGCACTTGTTTAGTTTTATGTGTATTGCTAGGATTTATTTTTCCTTGGGAGGGGCCAATCAGCACTGTCCAGACAGAAGCTCAGGGGTTCTGCAGCCTCAGGACAATCGTGAGAATAAAAACTACCAGCTTTAACCAGACACCGATAGATGTCACAAGACTGCTCACACTGCTGATGAGAAAAGGTATTTAGAAGTTTATATTTACTAAAATAATTGTATGTCCATGTTCTTTGGGATACCAAATATAGTGAAAACATGGTTAAGTAACACTTAAAGTGAACTTTCTCTAACGTTCACTCAATCATGTTTGCACATTTTGGGGTGGACTAAGATATATTTGCTTTCCCTTCTCTGCAGATGTGCATGTGGCTCAAAGCAATGGCCTCTGGAGATTGTTTACATCTCAGTCCTGTTACCACTTGGTGTTAGTGCAGTGTAGAACACACCTGTACTCTGCTTTCTCTTTACTGTGCAAATACAGAATTGGAGAAGACTTGCCTTGCTGAATGTAAACTGTCCCTGGGGCCTGTAGCTATCGAACTGATGCAAGTATGTAATGCTGGAGCGGTTAGTTAACCTTTTAAAAGGGCAAGATTGAAACTTAAGAGATGTATGGGTTTTTTTTTTTTTTTTGTATCATACTTGCCTAGGTGGATGCAGCATTGGTTCGATGCTGCATCTGCCCCAGCCGCCCCTAACACTAGAAACAAGCAATCGAACACCGCCGATTGCTTGGTTCCAACAGCTCTGTGAGCAGAGAGCTACTAACTGTTGGTGGGTTCTCTTTGCCCCAACACTCGAGCACTGGGCTGTGGAAGGTGCAGGGAGTGGGCAGCTTAGGCTCTCAGTGGCTCGCTGAGAGACTGAGCCTAGTGCCGGTCCATGGATCTGGGTGGATCCCGACTCTATAGCCATGACTCCTGGAGTGATCCCGGAGAGGCAGCGACTTCGACGTGCGACTGACGGCAGCAGGGAGCGGACTTCAGCTCGTTCTCTGCTAAAAACGGGTCACGGGACTGCACTCCTGTGTACTCCTTTTACAGCCTTTTTTTTCTTCAATGTGCATATTTAAATAGAATCTCACGTTTCGTCTCTCTTGCACTAGTCTATCATTTTTTTCACATCAGCATTTTAATTGGGACAGAAGTTTTTTTGGGCTTCTACAAAGAGCTTACTGATTGCAAGCATGCAGAGAGGACCTTATCTGGATCTGTAGGTTGCCCTTTCTTTCACTAGGTTAACCAAACTTTAACTGTAATTGGTAATCCAGTTCACACACTCTTGTATTTAGAAAGCTTCATAATATGCCTTATTTTATGTTTCTCACACTTTCACCATCAATGATGTGTTCCACATCTGATCAGGTAACACAGGGGTGCCCAACCTTTTAAAGAGCGAGGGCCACTTAAGCGACTTATTAACTAGTCGCAGGCCACAATGAGTGAAGCGGGCAGATGGCAGGTCCATGTCCACCCTGCATATGCAGAGCGGACACTGACATGGCTCACTCTACTCTATGGGCCCTCCGATCTGATCTGCCCAGGTGGAATGGTACAGACCCCCTCCTGTTTTTTTTAGTGGATCAGATTGGAGGTAGGTGAGATATGGCCACAAGTATGTTTACGTCTGTGGTTCAATAGGGGTGAACGGAGGGTCCAACCAATCATGCCAAAGGGGCCTAAGGCTGCTTTCACACTGACGCATTGTGGTTTACCAGCACTGCAGGTGCAGCGCAGTACACCCGTGGCCTTCCTGCGGGTTAGCTGCACTTTGCCTTGGACTGCTATTATATCCTGTAGGGGTGGTGCACTTTCTGAAAGCTCACCACACCTGCAGGTAATAACAAGTCTATGGCTCAGTGTAGGTCACCCATAGGTGTTCTGCGCTGTACCTGCAGATAAGTTTGAAAGCAGCCCAGCTTCATTAACAACACTGGTGCTCTAGGATGGCCGGTCGGCAACCCACAGTCTGGCCTTGCCAACCCGCCTTCCCAGAGCAGGAGGTCGCGGGCCACATCAGAGGGCTCTGCAGGCCATATGTGTCCCCCGGGCCACTGGTTGGGCACCCCTGAGGTAACACATTGGGTATTTGTCAAGGAATTTGAATTGAGAAGAATATTTCTATTTTATTTAAGAGGAACTTGAAATGGATTCAATTTAAGAATTTTAAAGCATCACCTGTGGACCGTTTTTTTTGAATATTTAAAATTCTTTCTTTTGCAGGTTCATGCTGTTTTTCAGGCTAGACATCTATTTTGATATTTAGCGCAACCTTTTCTTGTGTTGAGTACACACTGCACCATGCAGTGGTAGCTCAAAGCAGGAGTGTGAGCATTGTGTAGGCTCTGTAGGTCCTGGGAGCACAAATAGAATGGTAGTATGGTATGTCAGCATGGTTTGGTGCTGGAAAAACAACTAATGCTTATGTTAATATCTGGATTTTTTTTATATATATATATATATATATATATAAAAACCCCACTCAGCTGGTGCCAAAATGTATAGCAGGAGTTATACTTCCAGCTGCATTGATAGTGTTTTTCCAAGTCATCTTCCAGGATGGCTTACAAAGAGATATGCTTCTCCCACCTAGCACAGGAAACACATGATCTTCATCAACGTTTCTCAACCTGTGTGCCGCGAAGAGTCCCCAGGTGTGCTGCGGCAAAATCCCCCCAGATGTGACAGCGCAGTCACTAAACTGTGTGCCCGCTGCCGCCGACTCACTGGCTGCTGCGTGCGCTCCTGGCTGGCTCCCTTTCCTCCTGTGTGTCTCCTTGCCCCCCCCCCCCATGGAGGATTGATTTGGCTTAGTGCGCCGTGTGACGTCACGCCGGAGGTGAGAGGGAGGAGGGAGCGAGAGTGACCGTCGGCGCCAGAAAACAGGACAAGTCATGAGGAGCCTGCTGCTGCGCCTGGGCCTGGCCTGCCTAGTACCTACAGTAAAAACTGCCTGCAAGAAAGTATTGTGTATTGGGGGGGGGGGGGGGGGGGTGTTGGACTGAGCTGAGGACCTCAATGTTTTTTTTTTTTTTTCTTTAGTCAGAGAAGGCAAGCTCAAAATAAACATTTTTTTAAACTGCTATTTTTTTATTTAAAAAGCCTGAGTTGACCATAATTTTTTTAATAAAAAATAGCAGTTTAAAAAAATGTTTATTTTGAGCTTGCCTTCTCTGACTAAAGAAAAAAAAAAAAAAAACATTAAGTGGAGTCTCACTGTGTCACCAAACGCAATCACTGTGCCCATCAATTGTCGCCACTGTGCCCATCAATTGTCGCCACTGTGCCCATCAATTGTCGCCACTGTGCCCATCAATTGTCGCCACTGTGCCCATCAATTGTCGCCACTGTGCCCATCAATTGTCGCCACTGTGCCCAAAAGCATCCACTGTGCCCATCACACGCAGCCACTGTGCCCATCACACGCAGCCACTGTGCCCATCACACGCAGCCACTGTGCCCATCACACGCAGCCACTGTGCCCATCACACGCAGCCACTGTGCCCATCACACGCAGCCACTGTGCTCATCACACGCAGCCACTGTGCCCATCAAATGCAGCCACTGTGACACCAAAACGCAGCCACTGTGACCCCCCTATTCCTGTACCATCAAAACTACTTTTGTAGGGTTCGAGATAGCAGCAAGGACTACTGCTCCTCTGAAAAGCAATTTGTGTTCATATCGCTTTTCAGGGGCATTTGTCAGCCAGTAAAGAGGCATATCTTGCCTCCTCACCACCTGTTTTAAGCCCGTAAGTTGCGGGGTAGTTGCAGTGCAGCCCCATTCACCCTGGGTATACCTCCAGCTGCAGCCACAGCATGTTTACACCCCCAGCTGTTGCCTCTGCAGCTAAAGGGGCAAAAGTTGGGGGTGGTAAAAACAGCTCAACCATGTGATTTTACTGCCCCTCCAGCCTGACATGTGAACAAGCTCTTGGTTCTGTGTGGATGCGTGTAGGGCAGCCCATTCATTTCCCTACCCGCAGTAATGCGGGGAAAGAAGTCCCCAACCCTTTTTCTAAATTGTGCCATAACAAAAGCAACCCATGTTTGCCAATGGATGGGGCACCATTAACAATTAATGGCACCCCTAAAGAACAGAGCATTTGTCTGTCAAGAACGAGCGCGATTTTGCGCGTATTCCGCAACACACATCGACGTGAACCAAGTCTTGGACAGGGGTGCCTCAAGACTGAAAATACTTTTCAAGGGCGCCCCGACTGAAAAAAGGTTGAGAAACACTGATCTACATCATAAAAAGCACTGCACCTGCATTAGATCCTATTTGTACAGAGACAGAGATTGCCACTCCAGGCAGGTCATGTTGGGTGCAATCTTCTCAGGAACTGAGGGTGCTAGCAATGCACATAGCAAATAAAAGATGATCAGGACAGCCCACTCCAATCCAACGTAACTTTAATGTAAAAACTGGAAACAGGCACTACAAGTCACAGCAACGGAACCTAGGACACCTCAGTATTTGTGTTTCATCTGGCCAGACAAGAACTTCATGGCCTTCATGCTAGAGGGCAGGGGCCTCCTGACGTCCATACCCAGTTCAACAGGGGTATGCGTCAGTTTGAGCCACACAGAGACCTGAAGGAAGTGGTCTGGGGTGAAAATAAGGGACCCCCTCTCCCAATTTATGGCTGTATCCTCGGTGAGGTTTCCTGTGAGGAGTGAAGGAGGTGATCCAGTGGGTCCATCTGGAATGACACAGCAGGGGGGTTCTCCTAGTGGAGCCGTAGGTCAAGAGTGTCTTTTTTTCTCTTATCGTCCATGGACTGACACAGCTCCTTAAATCTTGACAAGTGGGTTATGTTCCCTGTTTACAGGAGAGGACTAGGCAGAAACATGTTAGATGATTAAATACATGTTACATTAACAGAGTTGAACAGCCCTGCCCAGGGGGCGGGCGGTCCCTCCAGACATAACCCTCTTCACTGCAGCATGCAGCCTCAGTTTTGTTCTGCCTAGCAAGGAGGACGTATGGCTCCCTTTGGGCCCAGCGCCCTGAGGAGAAATTTTATTTTACTTTTTCTTGAAGAATATTCTTTCAACTGTCGGCTGAGAGACAGGCTGGATAATATTGATCCTTGTAGTCTACTCAGTCCGACCAGCAAGCGTGGGCACACCTTTGCAAAGAGACGGGGTCTGCCATGCCATGACTCCTGGGGTGGCCGGTGAGCTTTGCTTCGAGGTCCACATACGACTGGGCTGTGTTGTTCTCACTCACAGTGGACCGGGCCGACAGCTACCTCCATTGCGGTTGTAGTTCTGTCAGAAATGCATTAGCGAGTCCTCGGTCGGACGGGTAAGTACAGTCCCTCCTGCTTCGGTGGGTTGGTATGGCTGGGCATTCCTGGGGTTCGGGGGTCCTCTTCTACTCCCTTTCCTGCTCAGTTTCCCTTGCTGCATTGCTAACATTGGCACTGTCAGGGGGGAGGGGGGCCTTCCTGAGGGGACTGTGTTTTTTTCTTTTTTGTATGAGGCTTTCCTGTGAGGGGTTTTTCACTGTTAAAAAGCCCTAGGAGGCTTTTCCTGTTGAAACACTGCATTTTGCCGCCATTTGGCACACATGTCCCTGCAGATGCCGCCGTTACCTCACGGTTCTTTTCCTCTTACACACTGTGTGCTGAGAGCGGACGGCAGCGCTGGGCAGTGTCCTCCTGAGGTGACTCCTGGGTACCCCGATCAGCGCAGCAAGTGGGTGAGAGGCCCTGAATAGGGCTCTAGGAGCTTTTGTTTATTTGTAAGGACAGGTGTGCATATTATACATACACACTATGTAAATATTAATATTATTAAGTCAGTATCTGGGTCCTTCCCCAACATGCTGGTGGTGGCAGCAGAGGTTTTATTGTTAGTCCTGCACAGGTTTGTGCCAGGGTGGGGGTGGACTGCGGATGGGCGGTAAAAGAGTGCCCCCTTCCCCCGTTATCCCCTGGGGAATGCTCTGTTATGGAGCCATGGACCAGGTACTTGGGTAAAAAAATAAAATAAAAAAAATAAAGCAGGATAAGGCATTTATGGGTGCGCTTCTCACTGCTGCAAGGAACTCTCTTCAGCTGGATATTGCAGCTGGGTTTTCATTGCAGTCTTTTTTGGAACACACAAATCAGAGGGCTCTGTGTAAGTTTTTTTCCTTCTGTGCCCTTTGATAATTTCTAAGAGGCAGAATGAGAACAGCTGCTGAGGGCTTTTGTAGTCCCTCTGTGCCGGGTGGTTCAGTGCCCCTTCGAGGAGAGCCTTTTCAAAAGGTGGGCTTCTTCTCCGGTGGTGGTGGACCCTCCGGTGTCATGTATAGGTGACCACTCTCCCTATTGCGGGAACCCCCGCTTGTATGGATCTGACTGATAAAAGATCCAAAAATACTGACCCGTTCTATGTTTACCATGCTGGGGTATGGCTTGCGGCCTATTGTGGCCACTACTCTGGGGTCTCAATCTGCGCTGGCGCAATTTTATGGGTGGTCTTTCAATTACATTGAAAACTCCCATTGGCGGCCATTTAGTCGTAGCCGCGTGATGGTGCAGCTTACATTGCGGTCAGCCATTTTCCTGTGGCCGCTTTCTGAACACTCGGCGGCCATCTTCGAATAGTCCTGACCCCTAGTGCTGTATACAACTCACGGAGTAAGCATTTTGCACCAGACAGTGGAGGAGCACTGACTCTCTCCCGAAGTTATTAGGCTAGCGGACCAGCTTTCATTAGAACTTCCAGTGGTCCCAGGGCTCATGTCACATAGCTCCACCTCTTGGCCCGGCCCCTTTGATAAAACAGAATGCCGGTCCAATGCGGGATGTGTGACGTCATCAAAGTCATTGGGCCAAGAGGTGGGGCTTCATTGAATGCTGCGCCCTTGTTATCCAAGGCTTCTGTTTCAGAATGGTTCTATGCACACGGTGGTGGTGGTTAACTCCATTACTTGGCAACAAGAGTCATTGGTTTGAATCCGGACACTTGACGCCAATCTGCCTGGAGCTTGCATTGTCGCTCCCTGTGTCTGAGTGGGTTCCTCCGGGTGCTCCGGTTTCCTCCAAAGGCATGTGTGCATACACCGACATAATATACATACACACTATGTGTATTATTTAGGTGCAATTCTCCCAAGGCCCAGCTGGGGGACTAATCCATCCATGGGTACGTAAGCTGATCACGCCGTCACCCAAATCCTGCCACTGTATGTAACCTTTCCTCCCTGTCTCTAGGTGGGAGGGGCGGCTTGCAGGTTCACAATTCGGTGAAACCTCTCTGCTCTCCGACCAGTGGGTCTGTGAGGTGGTCTCTTCAGAGTACTAGATAGGGTTTCCTCCTATCCACAGAACAGTTCTTTCCTCGTGTCTTCCTCTCCCAGCCCGTCGGTCTGCCTTGGGCAGTGTAGGACTTGCTAAGCTGCGGGGTAATTTTACATTTCCTGCAGGACGAGAGGTTTGGGGTTTTCTATTGGCCTCGGGCCCTAAAATACTAGACATGTGCAGACTGGAATATTTTGTTTCGTTTTCGTCCAGAAAATAAATTCGACAAAGCATCGGAAATCGTCGGATCTGAACGAAAACGAAAATAAAGCATTTTTTATGTCGGATCTTTCGGTTTTCGTTTCTTGCGCTTTCGTTCGTTAAAACGATAACGAAAATACCCGATTTTCGGACGAAAATGCATTCTAACGAAAACGAATGCACATGTCTACTAAATACCTTTTGTGAACGTCGGGTAGTTCCACATGGAATCCATTCGTTCGGCGGTAGCTGTGCTCCATCCAGGGAAGGTCCTGGCGTCCTCGGACATCAGGGACGCACACACGCATTTGTGCCGTTTTGCACATGTCAGTGTTTTTTTTTTTTATGTGCTTCGTGATGAGAGGGTCTGTCAGCCTGTGGCCCTCCCTTTTGATCTGGCATCAGCACCATGGGTTTTCAGCTGGGAGCTCGCACTTATCCTAACTTTGTTGGGACAGCAAGGCGTTGCCTCATTGGCTACTTGGATGACTTTCTTCTGAGAGCAGCTTCTGTCTCAGACCTAGTGGGTGTGTTGTTCCCATTAAGACCCTCCAAAGATTTGGGTGGGTGTTAAACATTTAGGCCAGAAGGTGTAGCTCAGTGGCAGCAAGCCTGCCCTCCATGTTTGTGACCCAGGGTTCAAATCCTGGGCATGCTAGGTTCCGACTCAGTGTTGGAGTATCTAGGGTTGATCCGGACTCCTCTGTGTCGAAGGTCCTTCTTCTTCCCCTGGAGAAATTGCAGACTCTTCAGTCTGCGGTAAAGGTATTGGCATCTCGCAATCTGTCTTCTTTCTGCTGGTCCGGGGCCTGTGGGTAGCCTCCTTTGGAGGCAGTACTGCATGCCCAGTTCCACACTCGGGTTTTCCACGGGAAATACTGTCCGGGTGGTAAAAATCTCTTGTCTCTGAAATCATCAGATTCCGGTGCGCCACCTAGTCACAGTCTCTCTGAGTTGGTGACGGAGATCCCCGACTCTTCAGTCCAGAAAGTTGTTTCTTCCTTCCAGTGGTCGGTGTTTACGACGGATGCCACCCTCATGGATTGTGAACCTTGGGGGTCCAGTTGGCCTTGAGTCACTGGACTTGCGAGGACCTATGGCCACACCTCCTTGATTGTGGCCGCTCTTGTCTGGTCTCGGTAGCTACCCAGGGTCGGGCCTGGCTAGTGCCTGGGTAGGAGACCGCCTGGGAATACCAGGTGCTGTCTACCGTTCATTGTCCTACTATTTTAGGCAATCAGGCTATGCTTCTCCTCGTAGTCGAGGAGGTTGCAAGGTCGTCCGATCTGGTTTCAGCCGGACAATGCCACAGCCGTGGCTTCGGTCTACCATCAGGTATACCGGCAGGTGGACTACTGCAGTCGCCAGATGCTGGTCTTTGTGCTTGGGGTGTTTCGGCTCCCTTGCAGGAGGTGAGCCTCACAGGGCATGGATCTCCTGGCCTCTCATCTCCACTGCAAGGGTGGAAGTTAGTGGCCAGGTCTAGTGATCTGGTACCTGTGGGGTCTGTATCGGCGAATTTTTGCCATTCCTCCATTGTAGTTGCTTCCTCGGCTGCTCCACAGAGTGGAGGCTGAGCAGAACCCGAAGATTCTAATCGATCCAAATTGACCTCGACGTCCTTGCTACGCCGATATCGGGCGCTAGTAGTTTGGAATGAGTGCCAACTGGGATTAATAAGGACCTTTCGGCCGGTTTTGACAAAAAATATTTTT